>OZ024804.1:15123221-15638221 GCA_964017045.1 Omphiscola glabra | reverse complement strand
TTTATGCTTGTGAAAGTGGTAAAAATGTCGCCATGCGTTCTAGAGCGATAACGTAAATGAGAGTACTTTTTAGTGAATAGCCATAGATACGTTTCATTCGAATATCTCTTACTTTTATTGTATTTCAAATACATGCAATAATATACGAACGACAAAGCTTAAAACGCAAAGTGTAATGAACTTCAGTCATTTAAATTTGTAACAATTTAACAATTTATATTGTTTTTGAATACAACTATTAAAGTTATTATTTTTAGTTCAGAATTATTTAATATCTTAAGTAGAAAAAGTATCAAACTCAAGATTCTTTAAGTAACAAACGCAAAACAGTCAACATGAATTTATTAGTTGCTTGTTATGGAGTTTTGTATGCAAAACATTTTATTTCAAATTATGATTTTCATTTGATTGTTTTCGTGTCTCTGAGACATACTAGAATCCTCTGTTTTAAAAAAAAATACCGTTAAGAAATTTGTAACAACTTTTATTATAATTCTTTGAAATCTAGTAGATAACATAATGTCGCTTGTTAGATTACTTATTATTGTTTATTTAAAATTCGTAGCTTATATATATATATATATATATATATATATATATATATATATATATATGTATATATATAATTCTTCTCTCTTCGTGAAACGATGAGTTAGACTAGTGGCACTTCAACAAATGGCTTATTGGGCATATCCTGGAATTTCAATCTCGGTTGCACTTCTCACAGAAGAACCTTAAATCCTTGTTAACTTTAATCATCAGTAATTCTGTTTTTCTTGCATATTATGCGTTTTTGGGTCCCACTTACCCTGCTTTTCACCAGGTTGAACACTGATTAGCAATTCGCCGAATCCCATACTGACTTCTTTCTATTCCTTTTCCAAAAGACCTTAATTTAATGCATATATATATATATATATATATATGAATAGGCTAGGCTGACAATAACGCCAAAGAAACAAAGCGATTTATATACGTTCGGATTCTAAAAAAACCCAATGATAATGATTTTCAGTTATCTTACGTAAATCGAATAAATTTAGAAGCGAATAAATTGAAATATATGCATTTTAATTTTAGTTGATGTTCAGGTACTATTATTATTATTAGTATAAATTAAACTTAAAATGACAATAAATAACTATATAAAGCATTTTATACGAGTTTGAAAGCTACGAAACAAAATGTAATAAAAAATAGTTTTGTAAGAATTTACACATAATCACATTTATTTGGAACACCCAAACAGCTATTGTTTTAGTGTGTTTCAGTGCGTTTTCTATATTGTGAATTAAAATAAAAACTCGTTTGTTCTAAATAAACACGCAAACGACGTCACATCGCCAATGGACCATTTTAGTGAAAGCTCTAAGTTTTTTTTTAATAACGGTGACTGAAAAAATTGATGATATATTTTTCCCTTCTCATAAGTAAAATTAATAAATATAAAAATAGAACGAAGTGGCTATTGGTACCCGGGTACCAGACGTGAGACGTTGGGATTAAGAAACGATCTAAAATAAACTACCACAAATGACATCCGAATAGCATTGAGTCTAATGGCGGCGCTGCGTGTCCGGGTCCATTTTGACTAATGCTATTCGGATGTCATTTGTGGTAGCTTATTTTAGTTAAAATGAAGAATTAAGTTTACAAACGTATAGTCCATTCAATTATCTTTCATTTGATACCTCATTTGGTCTTACAAACCCAACAATAATATTTTAAATCGTTTTTTAATCCCAACCTCTCACTTCTGATACCCGGGTACCAATAGGTGCCGCAAAAATAGAATTGATTTTCTTTTTAAATTGTTAACGAACACAAAATTATAAACCTTGTATTTTGAAGATTTGATAAGATCTTTCTTTTGTTTCATTAAAAAGTATACTTTTAAAAAAATTATGACATAATCAAAACTTAACTTTTAAATATACTTTTTATAAGAAAATGCCGTTTAAGTCAATAAGTGCAGCGAAACTCCACAGCCATAGCATTCGCTAATGCACTTATCACTAATCCAAATATAAACAAACCATATTAAGTGCATTAAATTGTGTGTTTACATACACAAGGTGCTACAATCCCGTGGATGATTTTATTAATTTTTATTTTGCCCGAGACTGAACAAGATACGCCTCAGAATAAAGGAATGAATTTCATTAATAACTAAGCTTCTTAGGTACATATTTATCGGGGGTAGAAAATAGGATATTTACATTTTTTACGTGGATGACAATATCTTTAAGTGTAATGCTATTGCCGTAGAGAGAAATATTTGTTACATTCTCTTTTTACAAATAAACATACGTTTACCAATTAAGAAAATCCTTTGCGGTAACAAAACGTGGGTGCATTCATATAAGAATACATAGGGCCGGATTTACAGACAGGCCGACTAGGCCATGGCCTAGGAGCCCCGCGAAATAAGAGGCCCCCAAAATTGGGAGCAGTATATATAAAAATATATATTTTTGAATTAAAATGGGGCCTCAAATTTTTTTTGGCCTAGGGTCCCTAAAATTGTAAAGCTGGCCCTGAGTATACCTATGAATATCAAAACAAAATTATTTTACACGCTTGAATTTATAATTTTTTTTTTAAAATTGAGATAGGTTAAGATTTTCTTTAAAATATGAACATATATATATATATATTTTGTGAATTTTGATATTATAGTAAATCTAATCAATTGAAATTTGATTTAATAAATATGCTTATAGCTAAGGTAAATTGCTTAATCTTTATTAAGTAAGTATAAAGAATAATCTTAAATGGTTAATAAGTATGTATTATTATTATAAATTACAAAAACTTTTAATTGTCTTAACGCAAAGTTATTTATAAATATTTGTATGATTGTAAGTGTTTAGCTATTGTTTAAAGATATTTCCATTCTTTACTATCGCCTATGTTTTTCTGTTATTAATTTGAAAACAAAAATGCTATTTTTAAAGCTAGGACTTACAGTAATTATTTTAAAATATTCATTTTTTTTTAAAAATTTCAATGGCAAATAAAATTAGGAATGGGGTACACATGAATATCAACATATCCAAAATGGATTGGGATGCAGATTAGAACGTTGTTGTGCATACAATTTTGAACAATAAATCACATTGGATTTTTTTCGAATACGCCAACATATAATGTAAACTATTTCTTTAAAAAGAATATCTAATGCATTGCGCGATAAATTGCAGAGTTGTCACCTTACATTTTGAAGCTGCATACAACTGTTAGTTTTTCTTTCTAAGTTAAAATAATTTAAATTCTGTACATTTTAGCATTAAAACAAAGCGCTATGGACAAGAGTTAATTGTCCCAATTGACATAGATACCATTTGTTCCAATATTTAATTGTTCCAATTGACATAGATACCATTTGTTCCAATATTTATAAAAGTATTAATTTACTCACCTCATAAAACTTGTGGGCATTTGTTTTTTAATTGCATATCGATTTGTTTTTAATCTTTTTTTTAAAAATAAAACTAAATTATGTCAACTTCAAATATACAAATATATATATCCACACCTTTCAATCATGAAAAAAAAATATATGTGTAAACAGGTAGCAGACCAAGAGGGTAAAACTGCAGAGGAAAAAAAGAAGGCGAATGCCAATAATAAATTTGATAATTTAATTTTTTCCTCGTCAAGAATTGAATTCGAATCATCAAAAGAAAAAGGTAACTAACGTTATATTTTTAACAAATAAAAATTGAAGTTGTAATTCGTTTTTTTCTAGCTTAATTAGAATTAAATGCATTCAATCCTAAAACAAATAAAGAAAAAAAATACACTCTCCAATGCTTTTTAGGAAATAGCAACTCAGACTGTCCTTGATTTTACATTTATAGAAGTATTCATTTATATAGGTTTACTTGGTTAAGTTATTGGTTTTCATAAATGTATACTTTATATAATTGCAAGAAATCTTTTTCCATGTCAAGGAAATACAATTAAAATTTATTTTCAAAAACAAATAAACAATAATAATTATCTATATTAAATTTTTTTTTTTTTTAAATAATGTAAAAATGGAATAAATATGTTACATTCATTGATTTTATATATTGATATATAGTCTTTAAAATGTCTCTCAACATTTGCATCCTATTTATTTGCGCATATTTTGAAAGCCACGGCTGTCTATTAAGTTCAATTGTTGGATGATATCTTCTTCGTAGAAAACACTTTTCGTGTAGACTCTATGGTCTTTGGTTAAGTTGCTTTTTTAGTCATTTACAAAGACTTTTACCTTGACTTGCTAGAATGAATTTGTTATTAAAAAATATTCATATATAATGCTGTCTATGACTGAATATTTGACATGGCAAATAAAAACCAACTGAATTCTATGTTTGTCCTTTGCTTTTTTGATGGTCAAAGCAAAAGCAAATGTCAATGTAACATTTTTTGATTGGATGACCCCAGGCAAGACAGCAAGAACATTACATGCATTTTTTAAGAGAGCCTGGAGAAATTTCAAAGATGACTTCTCTAATCCAGGCTCCTTGAGTTTTCCATTCTGACGTGTTCAAACCCAGTCAGAAATGCAACTTCCTTTAGAAGGAACTTTTGTATATTCTTAATAGAGTTCTTTGTGCAGTTTGAGAAATGAATTTACTCAGTCTGCTGGTGCCATTGAAGCTGGGTTTCAGATTATCACTTTGACTTTTTAAAAATTCATTTGCCGTATCAATCAAATGCCGAAAACAACAAGTTGATGCTACATTTCTTTGAAAAGGCATCTTAAAACTATTTTGGGAATTTCTTATTCCCTAAATCTAAATTTCTGCTATGCCCGTAAATGCACATGGCAAGACTAATAAATCTGTCTCGTTTGCTGAAAAAAATAACCAAGACGAAATGTTCAAATCTTATTGTCCAGTCTATTAATAAGCTTAACGTGCCTTTCTCTACTATTTCATTTACGCAACGTGAATGCAGTCCTTCAATTATTATCTTGTAAAAGAACAAAGCCTTGTCCTTCCGTATATTTGTTTATTTATTTTAAGAGTGCTTCGAATGTGAAATCGTCATCACTGATGAAATACCCAAGGGAGAGGCTAGTAATGCTGCAAAAGTTTTTATCAAAGTAATTTATTTTATTTTTGTTTTCTTGGCATCTTTTAAAATAATCATTTTATATTTAATAGTTGGTCACTATTGTAAAATAATTGCTTTAAATTAAACATGTGTGACCCCACTAATTGTGAATTACAATAACATAATGGTAAGACGTATTGCATGGCCGCTCTTCCGTATGATTTAATTTGGAATCCAGGCGTAAATTTAAATAAAAACAACCAAGAACTGATCTAGACATCTTCACAGCTACAGTATTAACTGTATTTGTTTTACATACATTAGCCTACATTTCTTGTTATGCCTGATATTTAACTAAGCCACTAATATTAACTAACCATTGTCTGTTGCTTTTGAGAAAACTACTTTTACTGACGTTCTTCGTTTGCCCACTTAAGCTTTGCATCTCTTCCATGTATATTTTGGGATACCTAAATATACTATTGGCACTTATCTTCCATTCTAATGGATTTCGTTTTGCCATCTCATTTCAATTCTATGCATAACTCTTCTATAGAAATCTTCAAAGAGTTTTGATTAATATTAAAAAATCGGTATATGTTCTTTTCCGAAATCATTTTTTAAAGTGTGTGAATATTTAATGTACAAGTGTATACAGGCGCCCAAGAAAATATTTGTGTGACTCAATAATTTGAAAAAAATTCAAATCTGTAACAAGTTTTATCTCATTTGCTTAAAGCGTTAGTTTACAACTGATATACACTAATACGTACATCAATTAAAATAAATATGTATGCTATTATTAGATTACTAGTGACATATGTTTTAGTTATATTTAAAAACGTTATCTTTTTTTAAAGCTATTATTATTTTATTATATTTTTTAAAATCTTACAATTAGTTGAATTTCTAAGTAATTTATTACCAATATCAATTTCTGTTCAAATCATATAGCAAATTTCGAAAATGGGTGATGCAACGATTATTATTAGGTGTACATGTATAAGTAGAAAATAAACTGTTTTCTTAAAAGCTTAACAATACACTGTATTATCAAAGTATGATAGAAGTTGAAGGAATCACCATTGGAAAAAGAATGTTCACTTTGATGTAAACTTTTTTTTTAAAAACAGATTTTAAAATAAAATCACTTACCAAAATGAAATGCAATGTTGAAACAAATAATTTTATTTGCATTGATTCACACAAATTTATGAAATCTACCATTAAAAAAAATAACTTTAAAAGTATAGTTTTAACTATCAAAAATGTTTTTATCACTTATGTTTTATTTAATTTAAGTTTCCAGTCAAAAAAAATGTTCAGACGAATTTAAAAAAAGATGACGTTAAGTTTAAAAAAAATGAAAAAAATAAAAAACAGCCAGAAAAAGCGAAGAAACATCACGATGAATCCAATGTACCTTTAGGAGAATCCCATTTAAAGTAAGTGAAACAATCATAACTTCTTGTTGAAAAAGTACACGATCGAAAAATTTAATAATTAACAAAATTAAAAAACAATAAAAGAAATGAATGGGTGTATGAATGAATGAATTTATGTTTGTAAGTATGTATGTATGTGTGTATTTATGCAAATATGTATATAATTATGTATGTCTGCGCGTGTGTATGTACGAATGTACGTATGGACGTTTGTAAGTATGAATGTATGTATGTATGTATGCATGTATGTATGTATGTATGTATGTATGAATGTATGTATGTTTGTATGTATTGATGTATGTTTGTATGTAAGCATGTATGTGTGTAAGTATGTAAGTATGTAGGTATGCATATTTGCATGCATACATGTATGTATGTATGTATGTATGTATGTTTGTATGTATGCATGCATGTATGTATGTATATAAGTAGTATGTATATATGTATGTATTTATGTATGTATGTATGTATATATGTATGTATGTATGTGTGTGTGTATGTATGTATGTATGTATGTATGTATGTATGCATACATGTATGTATACATGTTTGTATGTTTGTATATTTGTATGTATGTATGTGTGTATGTTTGTATGTATGAATGTATGTATTTATGTAAGGATATTTTATGTGTGTATGCGTGTAAGTATTTATCATGCATGTACGTGTGTATGTATGTGTATGAATCTTTGCTAATGTGTTGTTGTCCGCTTGCATGTTTGTTTGAAATGCATTTTGCCTTCCTAAAAGGCACCCTAGCCTTTACGCAGCTACTGGCGGAATTTTAGCTACGCCAATTTGAGCGCTTGGTGAAGCTAAACTGTTTTCATGCATACGTCTGCTTGGGCGACTTTCTCGGGGAGTTGGTAAATGAAAGTATATGTAGTCGATTTTTAAAAGGTCACGTATAACTGATAGAAATGTAAGCGAGGTGCGTTCTACTCACTATGTTCCAACATGCCCGCAAGGTTTTCAGGCCGACTGTGGTCCTACAGGGGGCACTTGGAACGTTTCTCCAGTTCACCTCACTCCAAACCTTAATATACAACACATTAACTGTTTTTGGGTCAGTGTTAAGACCAGGGAAATCATCAAGCTGCTACACGACAGTGTCACGTTACATTGCAACATTTCGGTAAAATAAAAAGTGCTCATCTTGGGCTTTCAGTGAGCCTTTCATCGCAGAGATTGTATAATGTAAAACTCTTTTTGGCACTGACCCCTTGACAACTAGGAACACATTGTGCCTAAGGCAATATAAAAATATCTGGATATTTTAATGCTCATGTTTGTGTTATAGGCTAAAGGAATGCCTCTGGTCGTGCCAAAGAAGAGGTCATTTTTTTCTACCAATTTTATCAAATTTAGCAGAGCGAAAAACAGCGTCGACACACTGCTTCACACATGCTTTAGTGCATTGCCTCACCCGTAACTTACCCTAATATCAGCATAATTAGTAACAAATGTGAGTTTGGAAGTTTTTCCGAGAAACGTAAACTTGCAGATGACAAAATTGTCTTGCGTACAATTGACACACTCTCTCTGTATTGGAAAAATTTAGACCTTAAGACAATGATAACGAAGTTTTTACGGATGGCTCGGACTACCTGAGAGAAAGTAATGTGGGATACGGTGGGTTCATCATATACCCAAAACGAGAGCCCTCCCCACCCCCAAAAATAAACCTACAAAACCGAGGAAATTTTAGGACTCACAAAGTCAAACTGCGACGCG
The DNA here is from genome assembly GCA_964017045.1 of Omphiscola glabra. Classification (NCBI taxonomy): domain Eukaryota; kingdom Metazoa; phylum Mollusca; class Gastropoda; family Lymnaeidae; genus Omphiscola; species Omphiscola glabra. The sequence goes on along the minus strand of OZ024804.1, from coordinate 15,629,987 downwards.
GAGCTTGGCGCTATAAACAGGTCACTGGAAAATATGACAGTACGCTGCAGGATGGGAACATAAGGGTCTGAATGTGGTATTTTTCCCCAATTCAATATCTGCGTTTAAGGTATTGGCTAAAGATGTCGTAGCACCCAAAAGGTTGAAGCCACCACAGTCTAGGCAGGTAAGACAGATGAAATCGGAAGTAAGGTAACAGTGTAGGTAAGACAGATGACATCGGAAGTAAGGTAGCAATGAATTCGGTTTCAAGCCACGTGAACTTTAAGGTCACTAAATGAGATATCACAACGGCAAAAAGTGCCGGGTTTCCCAGCACCTTAACAGAAAATAACGTCACTTTTCTCGGTGTTAATATTTGATGGTGAAAATTTTAGAACAACGTTTTAGGACCTAGGGCAGACAACGCGAATGACAGGGGTGTGTTCGTCAACATGCCATAACCAAGCAGTGCGGACCCTGTTGAAAACTGGCTCACCGATACCAAATTCTGGTGACCAAAATGATAAAGGGACATTTTCCCTCTAACTATTTTGTTAGAGAGCTAGACAAAAACAAGGACTCGAACTACCAGATATGGACGCTGATCCCAGAGACTGTAGCGTAGCTGATAACTTCGTGCCCAAAGCTAGTCGTTCTGAAGATGTAATGTGGCACATGCCTAAGGAATGAGCTGGCTGTCACGAACTCACCGTAAACCCCCCCCCCCCCCTAACCGGATGACTGGATGGTCCTAGTCGATTTGACGGGGCAAACAACAGACAGACAGAAATAACTTTGGAGAGAAATAGCTTAAGCCTCCTCTAGAATAAAACTTATGTGTTGACAATCACCAATGGAATTAAATTCAACAAGAAAGCTACATTTTTCCCCACGCAAATTCATCTCTCAAAGCCAGTAGACTTTTCAAGTCTTTTTATGACGTTGGAAACAATTTATTGTTCAAAGTGTCTCATGGCTGCAATTTTGTAGCTTCCTAGAAGTGCTATAAATGATTTTAAAGGTAATGGCATTTTCTTAAATTAATATTAAGGGTTTATTTAAAATATTCTTACTGAAATTTTTAGGAAAGGAAAAAAATGTGTTTTTAAAGTCGACAAGAACATAAGATTACAACTTTTCAAATGAGGAAACAAATGTTTTTGATTATAGCAATAACATTTATATTTTATTATCATATATTCAGTACAGCAGTACATCTTGAAATTTTAAAAGTAATGACACATAATTAAACAAAGTTATTATATTTTGTAGACAAAATAACATTCAAGAAAATAGTGCCCCAAAAGTCAAAATATTTTTAAGAAATACATTAATTATTTTTTTAAAGAAAAACACATACTGCAACAAATTATGACATAGAAAATTAATAGTACTTATTAAGTTATAATACAATTAAGAAAAATGCATATTGTATTGAGTATTATTTTACATCACTGAGATACCAATCAGATGATCTAATCCTTCGCCGACAAGATGCATATAAAATTATTGAAAACAAATTCTTTCTTTATTAAACCATAACAATGCATCAGCAACAAAGCATCGAACATATTCTCTGACCCTTATACTCTTGATTTGGCACACTTAAATTTTTATTTCTTTTTGTTATGTTTTTAAGCACGACGTAAACATGTCAGGCTTTACAGTAATTTGTGCATTACTAAAGATATCTTTAAATTGTTCCTTAAATTGTTCACATTTTCTTGATGCTGATACAGTTTTTTATATGTTGCATTGAGATACATACTAGTCTCCCAATTCGACACAGCGCGTCTCCTTCACTTTTAGTATTAAAAAAGTTTAGGAAGGTCACTATGGCCTTGAATATGCCCATAGACATATTTTGTTTGCTTATAGTCCATCATATAAAAATTTCCAGTAGCACAATGTTGTAAAATGAAGAGTTTAAATGAACCCAGCATTTATAATAAATACAATTAGTAGACAAAGCTACTATTCGATGATGTTATACACATTTTTAATACAGAAATTTCCCTATGTCCATTGCCCTGCGCACATTACGTACAAAAAATATATGCTACAAAATATGTAGCGGAACAGAGTTGGAAACACTTTATATGCTGTTGAAATCTCCATGTATTTTCCTTGTTTTAACACCAGGAAGCATTATTCTTTGTATCCTCTGGTCTAAATGCAGAAATCCACTTATCGCCAAACAGTTTTTGTCATCATGATCATATTGATTTATATGTGCACATCATTTGATGCGGTCAATTTAAAAAAAAAGTTTTAGTTCAAATACAAAACTTACAGTCTAAATAAAAAAAGATGCATAAAATAGAAAAAAGTGATTTAATTACTTTTATTTCAATTTTTCATTGAAATGAGAACACATCTTATCTTTAAAAAAGTAATAGCCTTTGACACGGCATTGTTTACATTGGGCTAACTGAAACTTAATAATATAACAATACTTTTATAACCACATATTTGGTTAATTTAAAACAAATAAATAATACTTACTATTTTTAAAAGTATTTAAGAATTTCATACTATTGGAACTTGAATAAAGCTAATGTTAGGGCTAATAATATTGCTAAGAAAATATCACGGTATGAGCTGAGAAGTTGAATATGAAAGAAATTTGAAAACAAACCTCGTCTCTATTATTACGATGATATTCTCAGTATCAGACACTTCTGAAGTGCTATCTTCATAAAAATATTACTATGAGGAAGAAGTGTTGTCCATTTCACGCTTAAAATCAGAATCAGATTCCATAACAATACATAAGTGTGTCATGACAGTGAATCGGTCTTGCGGCAATACGTGTGAAACGACTAAAAGGAAACTCATGAAAGGACACGTTGCTACCACATTCCTTTATGTAACTAATATTGCAAACTATTTTCTGTATTGCTTAGTAACATTTTCGGATTTCAATGTAAATTGTGTATATATTTTAGGAGTTTTTTTGTTTCAACTGTCAGTTGGTACCAATTTTTCAATCTCTTAAACATAAGTTTAATTAACACCTTTTATGTAAAATGCACATGATAAAATGGTCAATTCATTAACCTATAAATCATAACAAATAAATGGGTTTCCTAGAATTAATAACGATTGCAATGATTGCTAATATCAAAACAGGCAGTTGTTTTTTTCATTATATTTTAAAATACTTTAAATAAATAAATTGTTTACCTTATTTCTTTACTCAGTAACGAAGCAAATGATGCTTCTGTCAATAATGTATTGACCTTTGAAAACGCTTGCAAGCATGGACGATTGAGAGATGCAATGTTTAAAGGTAGCATATTTCGTTTACTTTAATTTTTAACTGAAAAATGTTGTTTACTTTAAGCCTGTTTTGTATGGAAATCTATATAATATTTTAAAAGGATTTTTCATATCGATGATACTTTTCTCTCGTTTACAATCTGTCAAAGAAATTAATGATTTAATTTTTTTTTAAATTAAGTAGGCCGACTTTAAACATGAAAATTCCGAATTAAGAAATATAATAAACATTTTTCTACATGTATGATTAATAAATTAATTTTTTTATTTAAAAAAAAAGGTGAATTAAGAATAAAAGTTAAATAAAAAAAAATTGTTTTTTCTTTAAGCCTTACAGAAACACTACCAACTGGAGGAAGACAATTTAGAATGTTTGTTATTGAGGATGATGTTAAATGTCTTTGATTTCGAAAGCCAAGGAGAGGTAATTCGTTTTTTTACCACATTAGCAGCGTCTGCCAATCGTACTAGAATCACATAAAATATTTCACGCTTTCAAAAATTGTAGTTTATTTACATAGGCTATATTTCACGAGCTCACTTAGGCTCTAACATTTCTACAATGCCCCCCCCCCCCCCCCCAACCGACTGCTACTGTTTCAGAAAATTTGTTTGAAAGAAATTTCGTCCACAGAAGTTTGATCGAATTTCTTCTTTTCAGTTCACACGATCAAATTTTCGTCAAATATCATTTTTGAACGTACTATACTATATAGTAAATCCAAATAATGCGTTCAAACAGAAATTTGACAAAAATTTGATCGTGTGAACTGAAAATAAAATTCGATCAAATTTCTGTTCCACCACACTTCCGTCGATCAATTTTAATTCGACGAAATTTCTTTCAAACAAATTTCCGGGTACGGACTGCACATTGTGTCAATGTGCTTCAGGAAAGACTCAATAATATGATAAATAAAACGAATCATCGATTTAACTTAAAGCAATGACAGATAATTTATTACTTAATATACGATGTAACATAATATGGCATATACTGGGAAATTCACCATGAAATATAGTATGAAATATGATATGAAATGCACTAAGAGATTATACTATAAAATATATATGGCTGTCATATAAATGTAACTTCTCATTGAGCGTATGCAAAACACAAAGGAAAATACAACAACAGAAATTATAAATTATACTTTAAGCAAGTCGCCACCTCTCAACAACGCAGTCTTGGGTGACTGGCGCTTCTCTTCTAATTAGGTGTCTTTTTGTATCGTCAGTGATTGTCATTGGTTCTTTCTTACGTCTCGTGGTCGCATTGCGTGGTCATCAGTTCACTGTCAACATAGACACGCATTTGTAACGATTTGTCTCAAATCTATGTGGAGTACTATGGCAAGAACTGGTACCAGCTAGGTCTAAGACTACGTCTACACAGAAAGGAAGATATTTCATGTGAGGACTGCAGCTGGTGGTCATTAAAGTAACTGAATTTTGTGTGACTTATTTACCCAAGTGTTCCTTCAAAAACTTCTACCCATGACGCTTCCCAGTCACCAAAGTCCCCATACATTGTAATTAAAATCTGACAAGATAAGTACGATAAACTCAACTTTCAAGGCACGCTAAGGCGAGTCAAAGACAACGTATGCGTATCACTGTGGAGGCTGGGAGGCCACTACATTCATGACACCCACCGTGTGGCGATATCCACAAGGAATAACTATTCAAGGCCTTCCTACTCTCTCACGATCTGAAGACCTGGTAAGAGTATTTTGACCATGTGATAACGGTCAAGGGCATCCTGTGACAGTCTTTGTGCTTTCTTTTACCTTCAAGAGTTTCTTTCAACGAATAACATAAAACATCATTTATGATGTTTCTTTTGCAAATCAATTTAAATGATATGTACATTTACATAAAAATCACAAATATTCTTGTTAAAAAACTATTTGCGTCTCATTAATTTTAATAATTTAAAAAAAGAAAAGCTAAACGATAAAGCAACGAGAGATTGTTATAATTAAAGTCTTTTTCAAGTATGAAACAATGGTTATTCGAAATATTTTAAAATAAAAATATGTTAAAGTTATGCTCTCCTGATGAATCTAAAAACGATTTGTTCGAGAACATAAATATTCAAAACTCTGTTACCGTTCTCAATATGCAGAAGAGACAAACAAAAATATGCAAAAATGTGTATTTATTATTTATATAAAAGCGAATTTTAATTAATCGAATTTTTAATTATTTGTTTGTGTAGAAATGTAGCTCACAATTCTGATTGCCATCCGTTTGAATATTAACTTATAATTTAAAAACTATTACTTACTTTGCTTTTCTCAAATCCATTTCATTTTGTCTCTCTCTCTCTCTCTAAATTTTTGTTCTTCCAACCTCTTAATCCCATTCTTTCTCCATACAATTCTCTTTTAGTCACTTCCAGAGCTGAGGCCTGATGATATGAAAGAGATAACAAAACAAGCTATTGAGTATTCTAGGCACAGATTTCTTTCGTATATGATTCAAAGAGACGTTGAAAGGCCTAAGATCATTCAAGCAGTTGAAGAGCATCTAAAAACAGTAAGTAAGAAACGGAACGAATAATTATTGCTTCATGGGAGTTGTGGACAACATCACTTCCTCCCCAATATTGTAAAATATAAATAATAATAAAAATGTATGATGTAATATTTCCCGTTAATCCATCCTTAAATCTGAAATGTAATTTTAGTGAGTCTTTTTTTAGTTGTTTTTATTTTTCCAGAATGTTAACCATTAATAATATTATTAGCTATACAAGCCATTACTTCAAAATAACAGACGAATTTTATCGAAACATGTTTACATAATTACACAAGGGTAACCCGGTAAAATGTTCCAGGCAACAAAAAAAACCTCAAAAAAACCCACTTAAATTGAAACGCGTCAATCTACCGTGAATATACTGAATTTTTGAAGGAAATATTTAGTGTACAAATAAAAATGTGAAAAATATTTTTTTTAAACTAAATTTCTTAACTTTCTCAACTTTCTCTTAAAATACAATGACAGTAACCAAAAAAATTAAAATGATTGAATTTACTTACTTTACAAACATTTATTGCTGACACATTTTAATTTAGAATAAACTCTTATAATATTTTTTTTTCTTAAAGTGGGAATGCAATTTTAATATGCACATGAGCTTGATAAAAAAAGATAAAATTAATGCCGATTGATACAACACTATAGAAATGTTTTTATCATATTTCTTTTGAGCCCCGTTAAATTAGTCGTAAATTACAAGGTCCATTAATTTATGCTGTTTATATTTTTTTTTTAAATTACCAAAATTTGCTTTAGCCTACAAGAGGGTATGTGACATAGCTAAAAGTACATTTGAAATAATAAGACTGAACCATGAATAAAATAACGAAGAAAACTTGTCAAACATTACGCTATGTAAACAAATAAACGTATATCGTAAAGATTAACTTACTTTTCATGTATACCTTCTCACGTATTTAGCTAAACACTTAAATGTCGATTGGTTTATGAACAAAATCTTCTACGCTGAAAGAAACTATTTTAAATACTATTAATTTAAATTGTCAAATATCTTAGAACAGCAATATTTTCCATCGAGAATGGAGACGATCTTGTCAAAGATGCCTCTTAACATGTAAGTTAACTTATTTTCATTTGATTCGTTACAAATAATATAGACTTAAGTTACATTTATTAATATTAATATGTATTTACATATTCTGAGTACACCATTAAACCCCAAGAGAACATCCTTTCGTTAGATTTAAAGACTTTCATAATTCTCGAGTAGATCGTGTCCGCCTCGCTCTCAATGCTTTCCGGCATACGCTTTCATTTGCTGCTTTTGAAGCCGTAATAATCAAATGCACACAAAAACACAATTGATACCCACACTTTAATGACAAATTACAAGCCGTGACTAAAAACAAAGTTATTGGAAAGTCAATGAAACTAAGCATTAGTGGAGATATGCAGTGACAACTGGATTTCTCTTATTGATAATGCATTTAAATGGCATATATTTATAAAGAGAATGAACAAACTTTTAACTGTAAACATTTTTTTGATAACTGTCGATGTAGTATACAGCCAACTTATCACTTGAATAAAAAAAAGCACGAAAGTAATGATGCAACAAAGAAGTTGAAGTAGCATGACTTAGCACTAATGCATGTCCTATTCAAAGGAAAACCAGTCCAAATAAACAAGTTGGCATACAGCCATCATTCACTTTGCAATATCGTGTAACATACATTCTCCTATTTGTAAATTTAAAAAAAAATCATCTTGAACGATTTAAAATTATAAATTTTGTATTCAACTATGACGTGAATGAGAAACATTGGAATAGACCTATTGTTTATGAATTAAAATAAAATATACAATTATTATTTTAATTATTATACTTTTTAATTTTTGTTTTTATATATTTTCATTCACTTACTTAGTTGCAATACTTGAATAAATATAAGAATCATTATATTTATTATGTGTAAATATAATTTTTATAAAAAGTAACCGCTAAAACTTATATAAGGTGACTGTTGGGGGATGGAAAGAGCGCATTTGAATAAGATACAGGGATTAACATTTTGTTTAACTTCCATTCTTAAACAGAATCAAATATACAATGGTCACGCTATTTATAAATGTGTTTTGTTAAATAATTTCAATTAAAATATTTGCATAAATCCTGGCCGACACGCATTTGGTTACTCAGTTGTTAGACTTTTATCTAAATACTAGCAAGAGCCCGGCATGCGATGCAATGCCACTCAAAGAAACAAGTTTTTTTTTAAAATTTGCGTTTTAAAAGTAATTTTTAAAGAAACAAATTTGTTTTTGTATTTTTTTCGCCTGGTGCGTACACAAATAAATTAGAATGTTTTTCGACGCATAAGAAAGCAACATACAGCTGTGCACGTGAGAAACATGGATTTTAGAAATTTAATCGACATACTTGTAGCGATTGATCCACCCATGCAGTAGCGCTGTTTAACATTATACTTATATAAATGACATAAACATAAAAAAAAAAGTCTCCAGGCCTCAAACACGAAGTTAAATAGGGTTGTACTAATTCAGAAACCTACTTATTATGTCACACAAAAAATGAAATGTCACTTGTATTTGATTCATTTCCATCCAGCCATGCAATAACTTTTTTAAAAATTATAATTGTTTAGCTCATATAAGTTAAAAAAAACATTTAAGGCTCCCTGTTCGAAAAATAATATTTAAAAATGAATAAACTTATTCATAATCATTTGCTGCGCACAACAACTTGCCACCCGAAACAAAAAACAACGACCGACCGCATGACTCCCAACGCAACCGGAGTAGGAGTGTCTAACACGATTGCTTCTTGCCGTTAATGGATATGAGGCTTGGGTGGCGGACAAAAGCCATGCCGATGATTTTAGCTACGCGGCTGTTAGAAAGCCGCTTCTAGGCAACCGTTTCGACCCAGCTTTCTGTCCCGACTGAAAGACTCCCTGGGCGGTGGGGGGTGGTAACGCAAAACCATCCGGAGAGGAAGCAAAGCCGCCCAGACCCTCAGGGAAAAATCGGCTGCGAACGCTTTAAACGCAGCATTTTCTGCCGACCGGACGTACCCCAGGCCAGGGGTGGGGTTCCCGGCGTGCCTCCGCATGGTCTGGCGACCGGGAGACCTATATCAGAAGACAATACTAAAAGACAGATCACAGGAAAAAAGACTAAGCGATAACATAATTTCATCCAGAGGAACGGGGTCATTTGGAAAATAAGTATATTGGTTATCATAAAAAGAACACATTTCAAATTACAATTCGAGTGTTTATGAAAAGACGCCACGCACTTGGCATATATTTTGCATGATCAATGTTCTTCACACTGGTTGACATTGCAGAGTCAAGTATTGTCTTCGGTAACCCTTGCAGCGATTTATTCTATCTCTTTTCGTTGAATTGTATGTTTGTTTCAAACTGAAATACATTTTTTCCCCTCAATGTTTTTAAGCATTCTTCGACTCAAGCAGATATACATATGTTTTGCCTATTATATAATTCGAACATAGCCTTTCTTAAGATCGTAGTCTGGCGATAAATATCATTTAAATATATATTTATTTTTTGTTGAAAAATTCAGTAAATATTTATTTCAAACATGAGGAAAAAGGTATATGTGTTTTTTTTTAAATTAATTATTAAATTAAGCAAGGAAGCTCTTGAAATTAAAATACAAAGTCTATTGAAGCCTTGATTTGAAAAAGAATATGTTTCACATAATTGTTTTATAAAGCGACTCCATGTCCACATGTTTCCGACCTCTTAATAAAAGACTGCTAATTTTGTCTTCACTCATTCAGGACAAGTAGATATATTTTGATAACAGTTTTCAAGTATTTACACAATAATATACCATGATAAAAATGACAAGAAAAACCACATTTCATAACGTAAAGGGTTAATTAAAATACTGTTCTCTTAGAATATGTGTGTATGTATGGTTGTAACACTGTATTAATAAGCGCGTTTATTGAGTATTTAGGACCCAAACATAAAATGTACAGACGTTGTCACTAATTGAGATTCTGTTAAATTCCGTAACTTGTATACATGTTTCGTCAAATATCATTAATAGATGGGAAGTTCAGGCACTGTCACTGTCTCACTATCATATCATTTGGTAAATTGTTAACTTGTATTTAGAATGTATGTTTCCTAATCTAATGTTGTTTTATTTTAATCTTTATAAACTTTAGTTGGTGTGTTGTCTCAAAGTGAAAGTGACACAGGTAAATATAACTCAACCAAATACTATTTGAAGAAGAATGCTTTTGTAAAACTAACTAAAAAAACATGGGATAATATATCCCACCCACTTTTTAGTGAAGCATCACATATACCTAAGATCAGCTCGATCATGGCAAATTATTTCTCTTAAAGTTAGAATTAAAAGATACAAAATCCCTTTGTTCCCCAGTCTGTACGAACTTAACAGTGCGAACCCCCCCCCCCCCCCCCAAACCTATTAACAAATCTAAATGATCACACATTAAGTTATTATTGTCACTAATGAAGCTATTTTATGATTGATATTCAAGCTAAAAAAATACGAGATTTCAAGTTTTTTAAATTGTTCTAACTTCATTTTTTTAAAAAAAAAATGTCCTTATTTATGTGCTGTAAATGAATATGTACAAAGGAATTAAAAACATTTCCATTTATTGGAACAATAAAGAATCTTTTTATTTATCATATCTTATCTTTTAACTATCTTATCTGATCGTATAAGAAACATTGGATTTTTATTACTTTACAAAACAAAATATTAATATTAAAATAACAAATTACCAAAAAAACTATATATTTATAACAATATTCATTATATTTCTATGAAATTAGACCTTATTTATATTGTAAAAGTCTGATTAAAATACCTATTTATAAGGGCTTTTTTCAATGATCCTAGATACATTGACAGTAAAGCGTATAATAATCAATTTCAGTACGAAGCAAGTATGCTCTAAGGGATTTGTTTATAGACTCAGTTGTACATGACCACCTTGAAGCGTCATTATTTTATTGGCCCAGTATGGAGGTTAGTTCATAATTTAATTTATGTAGTATGTTACAGCACATGAGATACAGATTTGTGACCAAATTTAAAGAGAACCTGATCGGCTGGATTGGAGATGAGCCTTGAGAGTACTTTGCATGGTTTGTGTTTGGGGCTCTGAAACAACGATATATATATATTTGTTTTCACTTCACTGACAGATCACGGCATTGGATACAGCGACAAGAGATATATAATAACTGACTTCGATCATTTTCAAGTTTGGTTGTGTCTAAAAGAATTCTCTACACCACATTTATCATAAGCGACCACTCTCTCGATACTATTACACTCTTATCTATCAAAACATCATTACCACTTGCCCTCAAAATATTAACCATAATTCATTATCAGGCCGAATCGTTAAATATTATTTTTTTGTTTAAAATGCAAACTTGCGGCCCCTCAACACTAGTTTAAAACATCACCACACGAACACAATTTTTAAAATGGTATATTTCACCGTTCTATTTTCTCTCTTTTTTTTTTGATTAGAATGATATGTTCACATTTTAACTAGCATTATAATTACGTTTCATTTTCATTTAACAGAATCTGATTGGTGCTGCATTGGTCGCATATTGTTTGCTTAAGTACCCGGTAGACAAGCCAAAAGCTGCCAAAGTTGCTGAAGAGCAAAGGAAAAAGAAAAAGTAATTGTCTTGTCACTAAAATAAAATAGCACGTACAACAGGTTTGCAATATAAAAAAAAATAAAGAACACGTACCAATCGCTAGTGCATATTAGAAATGTTTACACTTATCGAAATAGTTTATTTTTTACTCACTTTCTAAATTTTTTTGTTTTCTAAAGCTTAACGAAAATGAAATGTTCTTAAAAATCTAAATATGACAATCTGTATCACGATTTTTGATCTAACAATAAGTATAATGTCAAACATGGCATGGAAAAACTTGTATAAACTTGTTACAATGTCCATATTTAAAGAGAAAATAAAAAAAAATATCTACATTTTTATGTTAAACAATAAATGATTTGGAAACGCGCTATTTAAAACCAGGTGATAGGAGAGTGCGGGAGCGTGGGCAAATTGAATTTTTCAGGGCTGTTGACGTTCTCCTATAATCAGGTTTTCCTTACTCCTAGCAAGTCCGAATCATCCACTTGAATGACCACTTTTAAAAGTCATGTCCGAATTGCCTCACTTATCCAGAGTCATGGAAGTTAGTTGATGAAAATGTTATTGAAATCTAAAGATGTCAACGTAAAGATGCAGTGTCTTTTGACGTGTTTTTTTTCCCAAGGCTGTGCATTAGGTAGGGGTTGGGACGGTGTTCCGCCTATGGAGACACTTTTTTTTTAATGGAGGGCCTCATTTTACGCCATCTGTAGAGGTTTTTTTTTCCCCACTACAATCGGCTGGCAATATATATGGGCACATATCCTGGCTAAGCCACTGCTTAAAGGATCAAAAAATCTGGTCTATAAGCCCCAAGAAATATTCTATCCCATAAGATTCTTCAGTTGTGTCTGGTCTCTCGATTCATATTCCTTCCTCTAAGCGACGCTCTTTAAACATTGGTTCGATGCTCGTTTAAGATGCAATTTCGTTGCATTCGTCATTTACGTGTTCATATCTTCCTTTTTTTCCTGAAAGTTTAGAAGAATCATATTACAAATTGTACTTGTCTTGTGGCTATATCAAGTTTCATAACCGAAGACTTAACGTATTTAACCTTTAATAGAGATTTTAAAAAAAATACTGCACATTCGAGTAAATTACAAACATTGAGTAGGCAACGTCCTTATTGAATTAATATACATCATTTAGTGAATACGCGCGGGGCGCTGGGCTGGTCGTCCAAACTCTTGGTGCATTTCAATGTGCAAAGAGGTACGGCTAAATGAAGTAAACAAAAATTAAAAATCCAATTTAATAGCTAACTAGTACCATGAAAAACATAATAAGTCACAGACTGTTATTTAAATTGTATTCCATTATTTGGATGAGTAATGGTTTAGATTCATAGGATGATTTGTTAAGCTTTCAATATATACTCGTTGGTATTTAACAAAGTCAAATTTTAAAAAATGAAGTCTTCAATTTAAAGAAGAATATTCACATTATTTAAATGAAAATTAGCTTGAAGAGCTGTGGTATTTGATTTTGAATTTATCTATATAAATCAATGCATACATTATACCTCTATTAAAATGGTCATGTAAAAGGCAAAAAAACCACAACAATCTATAATGCTGTTATCTATACTTAAAAGTTGTTATAATCGAGTAAAAATAAGAAACGTTTTCTTACGCTTACTATGTGCCTGATAGCATAGATATAATTACAAATGTGTGAACCACTGATAGGAACAATTCACACAGTTAATATTCCCCGTGCATATAATACAGAGTATTGGGACTTATAAAGACTGGCCAATCGGAGTGTTTAAATAGGGTCATGTGGAATAAAAACAGTTTTTGTAGTAGTTGAACAGCCATGATAAAAAAAGAACTATGAGTGTAGATCAAATGTTTGCGTAAGCGATTTTAAAGGGAAAGGAGATGTTACACGTTCATTAAAGTATATCTTATTTGTGTGCAATCATTTTTTTTTCTTTTTGGATGTTGTTGTAAACGTTAAAATTTAGTTATCACTATTTAAACCGTAACGTCTCAAATAATATTTATAATTTAATATAAAGAGTGACAAGAAAATTTTATATCTTTGCATCTCTCTGATCATAAATACGTTCTTGTTCTTCGGTTTAAGAATAAGACCATTGGTGATTTGAACAATTTTTGTCATTTATATCTCTTTACATTTACAAGAAAGACATTTTATATATTTTAGATACCATCCACTTAAGCTTAACTTTTTAAAAAATAGAATCCCTAAGATTCAATTTTATATTTGAGGTTTTAAAACCTAAATGTGTCTTTTTTCGTGGTCAGATACTACAAAAATCTTGCAATTTCCTTACTTAATGACTGCCATACAAATAATTCTGAGAAGACACAGCAACTGCTAGTACAATGTTTGCCAGAGTGGAATAATCAGTCATGTATTAGCATTGCTTTGTCAACAAGAAACAAAAAGTTTATCTCACAAGAAGCATGCCAGAACCTAAATAAACACATATGGAACAATTTTGATGCATCTGTAAAAGATCCACTTGTGGTAAGACACTGTATAATATTATTACACAAAAAATAAAAAAATATAGAAAAATAAAGATATGTAGGTTACACTAGCCCCCCCCCCCCCAAAAAAAAAATTTAACTTAAATGTGTAGCCTTTCCCCCCCCCCCCCCCCTTAGTATATTTGACAAACCAATTCAAATAATTGAAATTTATTTTTAAGGAAACTGACGTTATTCTCTCTCCCAGAATACTTTTTCGTTTTGATGTTGTAAGTATAAATTATTATTTTTTTACAATTTATTTTTTCTTCTTTTAAAATTGCACGATTTTAAAGAAAGAAATCTTAAAAATATATTATTTCTTGTTTATTTGTATATGTTGTGATATCAATGGCAATCATTTTCAAATGTATGCACTTAGTTATCCACTTTGTCAGAATATCAAATCCAAATCATTGCACGCTTTGTTTTTAAACATGTTTTTTTTTTTAGAAAAGTAATAAATATTAGAATATATTTTTTAAACATGATATCCATTTGAAATCATGATCCTTTAAATGCGGTATTTGTCTCACTAATTTGAGTAGAGGGATTAGTTAATCATGGCTGGGGTTTCTTTGATCCCATATTTATCTATGAACACGAGAACACAGCTCTGTCTTGCAATCTATATGCATTTTTCAACATTCATGCTCTATCCCTTTTGCCTTCTTCTCAAAGAAATGCTGGTTGTAAATTACATGTTTTACTTATAAATAGAAATTTTAAACACACAAGCGAAATATAATGTTTTGATTTGATTTTATTTACTTTACATCTCATCGTTGCTTTGGATACTGTTAGCAGTGCATTGAATTTCGACTCCATATTCCCAAGAGGTTCAACAAATTTTAACCTTTCGTAGCCCCATAAGTGAACTGTATCTTACATATAATAATATATTTTAGCAAATACCCTTCCATCTCCTAAAGTACGCCGAATTACATGCTTCTCGTCACAAATACCTCTGACAAAATTAAATGTTCAGAAAAGAGGCGATACGTAAGGCGGACGTTCTGGAATATGAGCCATTTTTATATGGTGCATGTAGAAGAACATCTCTGATATTTTTAGCTTCCCTATTTGGAATGACTTCCACTGCGGATGAGGGTGTAACTCTAAAATATCACAGATGCACTTCAAAGCATGATTCTAGATTTTAGACATGTTTTCTATTGCCAATCGACTGGGAAAACGATTGGACTGGATTTTAATTTCCACTACTTACCTCACACACTTACATTTCGCATGCTACTTTCCCACCAGGTTAATCCAGTCGGTGGCTTTTGCGTTCAGGTATTTTACATAAAACTGTGTATGAAAAACTTCTAATCCAATTTAATTTTCATTCAAATTGGATTTACCCAGCTTAGCGCGTCAGCGTTCTAAAAAAATCAAGACCTGTTCCTGAGAATGATCCTAAGATTTATGATCAGTGAGTAGACGGTCTTTTTAGTGTTTATTTCGAATCGCCATCTCTGCACATGCCTACTGTTAGAGGATAAGTCTTGGTGTAATTGATTTTGTTCAGTCGACTTACGACTCCAATGTTTAGGATATTTATTTATATAAGCTTAGAAGAGAGAGTGTCCCCAGGTGGTAAGACTTGTTATTGCTTTCTCTCCGTCAACGTTTCACTATCCACGCGTGTACTGATCGCCCACCTAGTTAAGAATTCGTGGACATCATGTTTAATTATGAATGCAACCAATCAAATTCTAGCTGCATTAACAAAATAGACCCGCAAAACGCAGTCATTTTAATGACACCCTATTTGCAACAATTTCAGTTCTTCAGTTTACAAAACGATCAATTCAGTTGTTTGCAATTATACAATAATAACACGATAAAAAAGAAAATGTCGTAATCAAACAAATTGTATACTTATACGCATATATTAAATATATAATGTTTTAAAAAAAACATCTGTTTTTACAAACTGACAGACTGATTGTACATTTTAAAGATCTTCTAGAGCTTTGTGAATCATTCTTCAATTTTCAAGAAATTTCAAGAACATTAAAAAAAATCGTATGTGATGTATTCATATCCTTTCAATCTAGGAGTAAAATAAATAACAAGAATTGCTCCCATTCAAATGCTTGTGTTGTTTTGGATATGTTTCTTTTGACATTAGAGAAGATAACTGAGAGAAAATAAAGTCGTTGTATTACAGAATGGATCGATTAAGTAGACCAAAAATGTGTATACATTCACAGATTGAAACATCGCAAAACATAATGGCATTAAAATACATTTATTGATGATTATTTATAATTTAAATGCATGTTTAATTTTTCCCTTCATAGTTTGGGTTCGTCCTGTTTCTTCTTGCCTACGGCATACTTCTTTTGTCAACATTAACAACTACGTCATACCATTGGCTGGAGGCTATTGTTTTAGCTTACATTGTTGTCTTTGCCTGGGAGGAATTTCAGCAGGTAATATTTCAATACTTTGATTTTCAAAATATTTGTTGAATCAATTTGCAAGATATTGACTTTAATAAAAGAGAAATCTACATTGAAGTAATATATATATATATATATATATATCATCATCATCATAATGTCCCTTTGTCCTTGGACCGTTGGGGTGCCACAGATGACATGAAAACTATCCTTCTCCATTCCTCTTGGTCTTCTGCACTACGCATAGCATCGCTAGTTTTAATACCTTCCACTCTTTGATGTTATCTTCACATCCTTTTCTCTGTCTTCCTCTTCTTCTCCCTCCTCTAGTTGTGCCATGCGCGATATCTTTGGCGAGCCCTTGTTTTCTAGTACAGTTTGCGCGTTTTTACAGGAGCCCAATTGCTTGATGGACCATTTCTTTCCCTTGTTCATTAGTGATATGGTCTCTTTAGCAGATGCCAAGAATGCCTCTGAAACATCTCATCTCCATCGCTTTTATTTACCTTTCAAGTTCTGTTGCTAATTTCCAGGACTCACAGGCATATAAGAAATTGGAGATGATTAATGAGCGCATCAGCCTGATTTTGGTGCTGGGGTGCTATATATTTGTCGTTCCATATTTTCTTGAGCAGCTTTAGTGCTGTATATATATATATATATATATATATATATATATATACTAGACAATGTATCTAGCGCCGCCCGGTATTGGATTGAGGAAAAAATATTCTTCAGACTTTAGAGGGCCTTAAAGACAACAAAAATAATTTTCTTGTTTAATTCACTAAAACATATTTATACTACCCCAAATGAAACCCATTACCGTTTGGATCACGATCCTTAGTGGGATTCCTAACCTGTTGTGTTTCCATTCCCAGTATGGAATCCCGGTGGTATTCCGATTCCACTTGGATCCCGTTCCCCGTGAGATCCTATTCATGTTGTAATATATTCTTTTCTGTGATACAGTTTCTCGGTGGGATAACATTTGTGCAGTTGGGATCCCGTTCGCCGTTTAAAAATGAAAAAAAAAAATTAAACATAAAAATGACATTTATATAATCTTAATACCGTTTTAGAAAAAAAAGTTTCTAGAATAATCTAGAAACTACATGAAACTTGTAAAAAGCAAACTCATTGGAATTTAGAAAATGAACTCAGGTAAGTGTAGAAATAAACAGAAATAAACTAAAGTTTCAATAAGCTTTTAGATAACACTATATATCCCTTTAGAACACTATAGAACTTTCTGGCCTATTAACTTAAACGTGATTATTTTACTAATTTAAAAAGTTATTTGACTAAATGCCATAACTAAAACTATTTTTCATTAAACAAATGAGCGGCCTAGGTGAGGGACCTGTTTTATTAGGTGCCTTTAAAGATGAGCCTAGGATAGGGATCCTTATAAAGATCATTCATATAAAAATAAAGTTAAAATTTAAAAAAAAATTGCCAATTAAAATCGTTTTAAAAATGCCATCGACATAACCATTTAAAGTATTGAACTTTCTGAAAAATTCTAGACCTGCAATAAATGAATTGGATGCTATTAATTTTAAGTCTACTTGATATTTCAATTTGGACTATATAGGGTATTGCTGCCAGTCTAGATAAATCAATCCAGGTTGTATACAATGTTTGAAATTATATTTATAAAGCGCCTGTAAATAAAAATAGGGGCTACCAGTCACAAAAGAAATACATTTAAAACGATAAAACCATCAATATTTAAATCCGGATAATTCTAAATATATGTGCCAAATTTGGTCAAGATCCCTCAATCCACGTAAAAACGTATGCGGAACAAATCTACAAATCAACAAAAAAAAAAAAAAAAAAAAAAAACAATACATTTTCACTATATATAATATATATATTATATCAGAATGAACTAGGCTGTCCGTAACGCCAAAGAAACGAAAAGATTTAAATACGTTCGGATTCATAAAAAGAATCATAGATATTTTCTATTATGTTACGGAACTCAAATACATTTTAATGCGCAAAAAAAATGTATATCCCCTTTTGTTTAAGTAAACGTTAGTATTATAAATTACAAATACATTTAAAGTTACAACTAAGGAATAGTTTTAAGCATTTTATATGCGTTTGAAAGTTATGAAAAAAATTAAATAAAAAAATTATGATGGAAGAATAACATCGCTATCACATTTATCGGGAAAACCCAAGCATCAGTTGTTTTCAGTGCATTTTTCAACTCGTTTTTATTATTGCGAAATAAAATTAAAATTAATTTGTTCTATATAATCACGCCAATGACGTCGTAGCCTTGAATTGCCCATTTTAGCCACAACTATAAGTTCTTTGATTTAAAAACAACGCGTGACAAAACTGTTAATGTATTTTCCCCTTTTTAAAAATAAAATTAATCAATATGATTGATTACTTATAAAATTGTTAATCAAACACACACAAATTTGAGCTTTGTATTATTAAGATTTAATATGTTGTTACTTTTTTTATTCCAAAAATATACTCTTATTGAATTTACAACGTAATAAAAACTTAAACTTTAAGCATACTTTTAATAAGAACATGCCGTTTAAGTCAATCAGTGCAGCGAAACTCAACAGCCAAATAGCTTTCACTAATGCACTTATAACTCATCCAAATAAGAACAAACAATATGAAGTGCAATAAATGGAGGATTGCGTATTTAAGAGACTACAATAAGGTGGAAGGTTTTATATATTTTATTAAAATCGGGGGCGTTAGGGTTTGGAAAGTGGGTGGGGGGTTGATAGGGGGTTGGTCAATACATCCACTTTATCCCAGGCATTACAAGATACGTCTCAGAATAAAAGAATACATTGGATAAATAATTAATCTTCTTAATTCCGAAAAAAACTTTAAAAGCCATTTATCTAAAATGAAAACTAAGGGACATATAAACAAAACAAAAAAGAATACAACGCTAAAGAAAAACAATTACTTTTTATATAATAATTTTTGTGAATTTTTGTTTCCCCGATTAGATCCCGTTTTCTGATTGGTTCCAGTTTTCCTTTCGATTCCGGTCCGGTGGATCCCGATATATATATTTTTATTTATATATATATATATGTTGAATACAACATTATTTTAAGGCTATTATAATCACCAACAGCTAAAACCTAAATTTAGCTACATAATCAGTTCTAATTCCTTCTAGAGTAAAGATGAATTTGTCTGTATGAAGCTTAATTTCTTATCTTTAATTTCTACATGCTTTCAACAAAGTATAAAAAAATTAACTCACTGATTAACGAAATTGATATTATTCAATACTCTCAGGTTAACACACCTAACTACTCTAAGGATTTTTTCAACTTAATTGATGTCTTAACCCTTGGATTATATGTCATTGCCTGGGTTCTTCGATGGATTGCTATGGCACATCCGGAAAATCCCGAATGGATGGATGCCACACGGCTTTTCTTCTGTTTAGACTTCATGGCGTTTACCATAAGAATTCTCAAAAGTTTCTACTCAAGTAAAAACCTTGGACCGATTTTGGTTATGATTACAAAAATGGTAATAATTTTAGATAAAATATATAAATAACCGTAATTTTTTTCAATCTTTAAAGTAAAATATACATTGAATGTGACAAAACCAAATGAACTATAAAAGGGGGAAAAAAAGATAATGCATACATTTATTTCCATAAATTAGTTTGTCTTTTCGAACTCTTTAGATAAAAAGAATATTAATTTCGCTCTCTTTGGGTATTACAGGTTGATGTCATTATTCCATTTCTAACTATAGTCATGGTGTTTTTTATTGCATACGTCATTGCCTCGGAATCACTGCTATTCCCAGAAGCTAAGCTAAGTGGTCTATTTTTATTTTACCTGTTCCGAAAGGGATTCTGGGCCATGTTTGGTGATTTTCAACTGGATGAACTGGAAGCTACAGGTAGTATAAGTGATTTGTTTTAAAAAAATGTTAATACTAGAGCTAAATTTATTGTTACAACCATTGCTTCGGGATGCTGTATTTTGGGGTCAGAAAACAACTTCATTTTAAAATTTTGTAAACCGACTTTATAAAAAAAAAATATTATTGACTTCATTTAGATTTAAAAAAAAAAAGTTTTGCCAATAAAGCAACAAATTATTCATTTAAAATTGATGAATTTCATGTGCTCTCTTTACAAAAATATATACATAAATTGTAGATGAAACTCGGTAGTATTTCTGCGTTGTAGAATCATCTAATACGTAAGAAAGTTTTGCAAACGCTTAAGTAAAAGATGATCAAGTGGTTTTTTAAAAGACGTATTCCTTTAAATTCTAACCTAACTAATTTCTCTTTAATAACAAGTCAAATTTATTTACTTCCAGGAAGCCAATGTACTACAAATGCATCATTATACGACAACTATGATGATATCAGGTGCCCCTCGTACATCGGGAGATATTTTGTTCCTATTTTACTTGGAGTGTACATAGTATTTGTGCAAATATTGCTATTTAATTTACTGATAGCACTATTCAAGTGAGTGTTATCTTGTTCTAACCCCCCCCCCATTTTCTCTCTTTCTACATCTGGTGTGTCTTAACTGTCTTGTGCAGTATGAGGAAATTTTCCCTTGCCTTTTCCTATGCCAAAAAATATTAAATGTTCTTGCATAACATTAAAAAATATCAAATTATGCATTTGTTTAAAATTATGTTAAACTCTATTTCGGAGCTGCATTAACGAATGTTCGCGCAATAAGGATTTACGTGTTTGATCTCCAATTAAAATGATAACATTATTTTTTTTTTTTTTAAAAATCGAAATATTAATTGTATCTTAAATAAATATTGTGGTAATTCTTTTTTTTATTCAAAGCTCTGTTATACAAGAAACAGAGAAACGAAGAGAAATTATCTGGCATTTCCAGAGGTTCCAGCTGACTTACAAGTATTGTGTCATTAAATATCCACTACTGCCATTTTCTTTGTTTTTTCTATGTCTGCAAAATCGTGGGAGAGATCCATTTGGTAAGTTGGTATTATAGGAGAGAAAAATACAACACAGATATGGGGGGGGGCATACATTTTAGAAATTTAAAGAATAAATTACATTCCACGAACCTTCATTTGCCGCTGCGAGAAACATTATAGTGTCCATAAAAAAATAGAATAAACAATGTAGGTTTTACTAACATTTTACTTTTACATTGATATGTACACACACACTAAATTACGCCATTCCCTTCCAAAGATGACTAAGTCAGTGCACTTGCTTTGGTGGCGGACTGTGCGTTTATTGTCTAAGGATTCTTTCCAAAAGTAATTTTGCCTTGCCAGTTTAAAAGATCAATATTGAGAGTCTTCTTTGCACTCAGATCGATTTTATGGATTTGAGTGAATATTTTAGACAATCTTAAAAGCTCTGCTACAATGGCTAAAAAAATGTCAGGGAAATGCATTTATTTTTTTCAAATACACACACAAAAACATACAAACGATCTCTAATGGTTTTTAGTTATGTGTGTGCGACTTCAAAACTTAATGTTGAAAACATTACTTAGATTGGGATTTGGTGTTTTTATTCTTAAAATAAATATTTCCTTTAGGTTTTATCATGTAAGGTATTATCTTCCACTTTTATCAAGTAAAGGTGGATGTGTAGGCAAAAAAAAATGTTAAATTAAAACAAATAAAAACAGATTAATATAGGAACAAATATATACTTTTAAAAAAAGAGATTTTAAAGAGAAAACATCAATGTATCGTTATAATTCTTTTTTTTATTTGTTAAGTTATTTTTTAAAAATTAATTCAGCAATTTTTGTTATTATTTTAAAATATATATTTGTCGTTAAAAATACAATAGCTAATGCACGAGACGTGAGAGCCAATCAATTGCGTTTCAATTTTTTAAAGATTCATTTATTTTGATTTCGATTTAATAATTGTCAGAATATGTGCTTTATAGCTTAAAATTATTTTTTCTTAAACCTGTCAAACACTCATTCGTTAGTTTCAATATTAAGGTCAAACCAGGTGCGTTTTATCCATTTTTCCTCCAATTTTCTATTAGAGTAATTGTGTATAAGCTGACTTTTTACTTCACATTTATGAGTTAAAACATTCTACTAAATGACTGTAACATAATTTTTATTTAGTTTTTAAATACAAGAACTATGGCAGTGTACTTAATGCTTTTGAAAAAAGTGCAGCGAAAGATGTATTAGAGAAAATAGATAATGGAAGGTAAGTAAATTATGACTCATTCAGGACACTATGCCTTATTAAAACACACTGAAGAAATTAAAATATATACAATATATATGTTTTTATAAAATGCGTTAAGGTCAAAATGAAACAAAATTGTTTAATATTAGACTAAAAACTCCAAAAGCTATTTTTTAAACTAAAATTAAAAAAAAAAGTATTTTAACGCTAAAAGAAGTATATTTAATCAAGTTCATTAGCTTAAACTAAATGATTTGTATGAATGCAAAACCTATTTTTTTTTTATTTTAATAATTCAATATTGAATCTTTAGAATATTTTTACTCTTCTGTGTACTTTAAAATAATAGGTTATGATATCGATGTTCATATTTTATATTGTGTTTTCCCCTTTGAAATCAATTAATATAGGAAATTCCTAACATTATTTTCTTTTTCTTATTCCTCTTTTTAGCCTTTTTAAAGAGATGAAGAAAACAATTAATCAAGGTATTTTATTGATATAAAATGTGCACGGTTACTTTGAAGTTTTGTTGCCTTAAATATAAAAAAAATCTTAAGTTTTCGCTAACGAACACAGACACACCCTTATATGCCAAGTAATAACATGATAGGTTTAACATAGGTACAACTTCAATCTTTTAGTAGCGGTAGCAACATTTAAAAAAAAAATGTTATACCAATTTAAAAATAAAGAAAAGGATATAGGAAATATATTTTAAAAACGTTTTACTACCTAAACGATGTGCTCATTCGTCTTTCTAGCCTTTCCAGTAACTTTAATTTTATCATAAGGTTTGATTATAGCTTAAATTTAGTTGTATTAAGGATATCAATGAGAAACAAGAATTTAGTTCTTGATCACTTCCCAAACGTTAAAGGATGTAAAGAGAAGGGGATTCAAATATTTAACAATATAGGAATATATTTTAAAGAATACTAGTTGAGAATAATTAATACATATGGTTTTGGACAATTTATGAAAAGGGTATTACTCGAATCTAATATATTGATGACATGAATACTGAAATTGATAAAGGATGACTCTAAATCTCCCTCATGGTGCTGCTGAAAACTGTTTAAAAAAATCCTTTATCAAGCTTATGTGTGTGTGGGGGTAGGTTGTGAGAGATTAAGAACGATATAATTCATAAAAAGCATTAATGCGTACATAACAAATAACAACGAGAGATACCATTTATTGATAACGTAGATTTTACAATCCAAGATCATGATAATAACTTAAAAGTGGCGTATTACATAAATAATATATAAATATAAATTTTGTAGTATACGATTTCTATACACAATTGTCAAATATTGAATAAAGTGCATATGTATATATTAAATTGTTAAATAAACACTCGAGCATTAAGTTCATTTTTCTCATCTGGCAGTTTTGAAAGATGAACAAGATGGGAAGTCTCACGAGATCTTTAAGGCCGTTCAGGATCTAATAGGGTAGGTACATATTCGTCAGCTTTAAAAAAATGTGCTGCGTATAGTTAGCGACTAAAACAATATACCCTTTTTATTGCACTAAAAATCGGGAAAATGTTATAAATTGAGACAAACATATACCTTGTATTATTTGAAGGGTAATGAAATGTATCATGTGATTCCCTAATCCTCAAGTGGACTGTTATAGATATTACTATTTTAAATATGAATTTTAAGCACAAATTGCCAGTATTTTACAAATCACTTTCAAACATGCAATCTATAGCTATTTCAAATTTCAGCTCCATTGATAATGAGAGAAATACGAAAACTGAGAGGAATGGGAGTAATGAGACACAAAATAAAAATTTGAAAGGTAACAACAGTTTCTAAAAAGAAATAAACATAATATGTCTATATATATGTATACATACATATATATATATATATATATATATATATATATACATCCTTTGTAAAAAAGGTCGTAATTAAAATAATAACGTTATGTATAAGTCTAAGCCCGTCTTAGATCAGGACACTTTTAAACCAATATGCCACGACAGTAACATAGATCACCCTATTTATGAATATAACCGGTGCAAATCTCGAGGCATTGGTGAAATTGAAATACTTTGACAAATTTAAATGTATGGAACTGTATCAAATGTCCGTCGTTTTTTGTATGGCTAATAACATCTCTTGGGCTGCCCGCTCGGATACTACCTCTTAGCTAAATGCTATTTTAAAATTGTTATTCTGTTTTTTTTCTGTCCTTTGTTCGCCGACGAAGGCTTGCTGCCGACACGTTCGTTTTTTTTGTTGCGCTCCTTTTTCTGGTTTGAATTTACTTTGTTTTACTCATTTTTCTATTAGGATAGCCTGTTTCCCGTCTCTATTTGTGATGTTTCGCTCATCAGTTCTAACTATATTAAATAAACACTTGTTCAATTTAATGAAAATAAACCTCAATATATAAGTAAAATATTGTTCATAATCGCATTAACATGACTGCCGTGAATGTTACATACTTGAAGAAAATAACCTTTTTAAAGGGGAAAAATTCATTTTTCCTTTAACGAAAAAAAATAACATAGTGCAAATTAAAAGAAGGAAAATGACATTTCAAAAAAAAAAAAAAAAAAGAAGTTACTTATGGTTTTATTATTTTAATCTTTTGATAACAAACGTTTATTAGTTTGTCATTATAGATTTTTTTTCTTTTTTTAAATTTACGCATTTAACCTCGGTCATGGCCGAAACATCAAAGTTTTCTTTATTACATTTTTTTTCTATATTAACATCGAATGTGTTCGTGTGTATCTTTCTGACCACGAGTGTGGCAAAATCTACGGACGGTTAAACCACCATTTTTCCTTCAAGCTACCAAGCTGAAATTTATCACACAGACATTTTGTCAATGGCACCACATTCTTTCAAATTTTCAGCCCCGCTCCCAATACCAAACCCCCACAATTCTAAATTTCATCTTTTTCAAGTGGAAGATGAAGGAAATAAAATGCAGATGATTACACAATTTTTTTTTTTAACTCCTGATAACTGCGATAAAAGATATTATTTTTAAAAAAATATTTATCGCCAGTGCGTTTGATGCGTAATATTTTCTTTTGTTATTCTGAAATAGTTGGTGAAATAAATCTGTGGTGGGACATTAGAATAATAATTTAAATTAAAATAATGAAAATGCCTATAACGGATTAATATGAAAAACGATGTTTTCAGTTTTTTTTACAAATTATAAATTACTTTGTTTCAATGGAAATTGTATCAATTTTATGTCAATTTATATTATTTATTGCTACAATGAAGGCAACTGAACGAATATAACAGTGAGTTTACGCAATTGACTGAACTACTCTTAAGATGAACTACTTGGTTGGGGGTTGTAGGCACTAAAAGTGATGTTTATTTGCGTTTCTCTGACTCTTTAATAATTTGTTTCTTTTTGTTTTGTTCTTTACATTTACAAAAATAATTATAATTCTATTTTCTTTATTTTGTAGCTTTATCAATTTTATAATATATATTTTTTTAAATTATTTGAGTTCTAACTATACATTTTAAAAATAAAATGTAACGCCTGATGTTAGCTCTTACTTTGACTTTAACATTTAAATGATGCTATTCTATGATCTCTTTTGTTTTATTTTTTTCTTTCATTTATTATTTTTTACAAAACAGGCTGTTCATGTGTTGTTAGGAGCGGTGTTGCTTTCACAAAGAAGGATATTCACAAAATTGCCATTGAGTTGGCCAATCTTCTACGACAGTCTGCATCAGCTAAGAGATTTGCCGATATCGCTTCACTCTACCAATCTGAAAATTATTTAAATTCGAGGATGGGTAGCTCTTCTCTGCCCCATAGTTTGACAGAAGAAGCGGCTTTGGTCGCGCTGAAAACGCCCGGTAATTTTTATATATTTCTTCTTAAGCTTTTTTTTTTTTTTTTTTTTTTTTTTATTTTTTTTTTTTAAAGCGACGCATCCTCTCTTTATATCAAGACATTGCTCCCACCCTTCTTTTCGATAAAAATGTTATTCAAAATTGTTTGCGTTGTCCCATATTCTATGAGACGTTAATATTGGATTTGAACATTTTCGTAAATGGGATACAATTTTTAAAATGTATTTTATTCATGTATGATATTTACTTTATATTTCTTATGCGTGACACAAAATTTTGAACCATTATGTAATCTTTCAAAAAAAAATATTTTTTTTTTCGCTACGTTATACCTCAATTTTGTTTCATAGTTTTGATTTTTTACACTACTTTTAAAATAAAATTCATTGATTAGTATATATACCTTAAAGGAATTTGTCTGTTAACTTGCTTTACAGCATTAAGAGAAAGAACGGGATGCAGCTGCAAAGCAAAGAGGTCAAAAGGAAAGCCAAGAATATTTTCCATGTAAGTTACAAAAACTCATTGCTTTAATCTTATTGTGTGATCGTGTTCATTAAAATAGCAATAAGCTTGTTTTTTCCTAACCTCTTAAAAATATTAAATTCTTACCCTAAGATATGAACCGAAGGCACAGGGAATGGACGGCTACTTCCCACTTTGCTAATAATTTATAATATATACAAATTACGTTTTTACGTATGTATCGTGTTTTAATATGTATCCTCAAAACGATAAAAAAGACAATATTACACGCACTTGAAATATATATCTAGGAAGCAGTGAATCGGGCATCGCTTATTTTAAAAAGATATATCTATTTCTGTATAGTAACAATTTTAACATCACTAGGTTTTGATATTTTTGTATGTGCCATAAAAAAGTGCCGTCTGAGCCTTTTATCACGCCCATGAACTTCAAAGAAAAACGCTTTTCTAAATAGTATAAAAAAATCCATGTACCACTTTAGAACATGTAACATTAATTATTTGATATATTGATATCGTCATTTTCAATTGTATGACTTTGCTTAAGCTAATTGTCAGGCTGATCGTTATACCCATCCACCAAATGTTAAATAATCAACATTAAAAATAATCTTGGTACTTCGATTCGTTAACTTAGTGTATTAAACTCTTAGTAAGGCTGAAAGGGTAGAAAATGCATGTGTTGGAAATAATGACAGTAATAATATATATCTACCTATTTTGAATGTATTATATTTTATCTTTAATTTTTCATGTCATCTGTTCATAAAGTCTGTCTTCATCGTGTGAAGAATATTATTAAGTGTGATATGAGGTTACACATTTTCTTTTCAAACATATCAGTTATTTTTGACGGGCTTCGTAGTTTGTGTATAAAAACGTGTTGGTAACTTACACGTGTATCGGGGAGGAGGTCTGGAAAGCGGATATTGAATACGCTGATCGAAAGACAACGAGCAACAGTGGTGGGACCTTTCTTGGGCGGCTGCTAGCCTCGATCCCTTTTATATATTTTTTTAAAATTCAAAGTCCTGCATTTGCATTTTGGGCGCCTACCTAAATTTATTTTTTGCAATACTCTACACGTCATTGGAGAGCATAAAAAAATGCTAAGGGTAACGTGTGTGCCCTTGGACATGGTTGTGCTTAATCACTCTTTTACTTTTTAGTAGCTACTAAATTCTAATATGTTTGTATACTTTATAAAAATGAAATTAATAATGTGTATTGATTTATTATTTAATGTCTCCAAAACAGTGACCGTGTGACGTAACGGTGCGTTCCTTGACACAATTGGCAATGACTTGTTTTTTCTTCTCACTAGACGTTCCAGAAACAGATATGGAATCCAATGGAGGTGTATCAAAGTTACACCACTGAAAGACGCGAAAAAACCTAAACCTGATGAAAATGCAAGCCGACAAGACAAAGCAAAGAAAAAAGAGATCCATTTTTCTAATTGATATTTTATTTGAACAATAAATAGTAATATTATCATAATGAAATGATCTACCCGATGTATGTATTTAAAAATGAATTTGGAATGAACACATTTATTCATAATAAGGTCTTACATGATGATGCAAATTGACAATTTATAATATTACTCAAACTGATAATGAAATGGATTATATCCACTATCTAATTCAAACAGAATCCCACAGTTGAGTTCAGAGGCAAAGGAAGAGACACGTCATATTCTAAACCTCTAGCATACATGGACTCTTTCGTCCTTTAAAAGTAACTGAAAAATGTTGACTCTACCTAAATTCAATGAATTAAGTATGTTATAATCAACTCGAGAGCTGAAATAACTTGTTACAGCGCACAAAATTAAAAGATAGTATAATCTAGTAGTACTAGCGAAAACCCGGCATGCGTTGCATGCCACTCAATGAAAAAAGTGTTTTTGTTTTGATTAAGATTCAAAGTAATTTTTAAATAGAAAATATTTATTGTTTTTTTCCGTCTGCTATTTTACTCAAATAAATTATACGTTTTTTTCGACGCGTGAGCAGGCAACATACAGCTGTCCACGTGAGAAGCATGGATTTTCGAAATTTAGTCCTTACACTTGTAGCGATTGATCCACCCACGCAGTAGCTTTGTTTTAAATTATATTTAGATAGCTCAAATATTTTTAATTTTTAAAATAAGGCCCCCGGCCCCAACGCAAAATTTTAAAATGGTTGTGCTTATGTCACACATAAACTGAAATGTCGTTTGTATTTGATTGATTTCTAGCCACCCATGCAATAGCACTGATTGAAATTATATTTATATAGCTCATATAAGAAAAAAATAATTTGGGGGGTCCGGTCCGAAAAGAAATATTTCAAAATGGTTAAGCTAATTCAGAAATCTTTGGTGCGCACAACATCTTACCAAAGTTTTATCGCAATCGGATGAATGGTATAGGAACGCATATGGAAATTATATTTAGCTCATAAAAGGAGGGGGGGGGGGAGAGAATT
This sequence comes from Omphiscola glabra, assembly GCA_964017045.1. Taxonomy (NCBI): domain Eukaryota; kingdom Metazoa; phylum Mollusca; class Gastropoda; family Lymnaeidae; genus Omphiscola; species Omphiscola glabra. The sequence goes on along the minus strand of OZ024804.1, from coordinate 15,600,555 downwards.
TAGGTCCCCGGTCCCAAAACGGAATATTGTAAAATGTGTGTAATAATTCAGAAACATTTGCATTTTTTTACAATTCACAATATTTTCATCCCTTTGGATTAATGGTATAGAAGCACTTACGGGATATATTTATATATGTATAGATATAGTTTACCGAATTAAGATAACTTTTTTTGCAATTATTCAAGGATGATCTGTTTGTCTGTCTGTCTGACTGTTTGTTTCTCTGTCTGTCTCTCTGTCATTCTGTCTGTCTCTCTGTCATTATGTCTGTCTCTCTGTCTCTCTCGCTGTCTCTCTGCCTGTCTCTCTGTCTCTGTATGTCTCTATGTCTCTCTGTCTCTTTGTCGCTCTGTCTGTCTCTCTTTCTCTCTGTCTGTCTCTCTGTTTCTCTCCCGGTCTATATGTCTCTCTGTCTGTCTGTCTGTCTCTCTGTTTGTCTCTCGAGCTGTCTCTCAGTCTGTCTCACTGTCAGTCTCTGTTTCTCTGTCTATCTCTCTGCCTGTCTGTCATTATGTCTGTCTCTCTGTCTATCTCTCTGTCTCTATGTCCGTCTCTCTGTCTGTCTCTCTGTCAGCCTCTCTGTCTGTCTCTCTGTCTAACTGCCTGTTTGTTTGTCTGTCTGTCTCTTTATCTATCTATCTACCTATCAATCTATCATCTACCTATCTACCTATTTACCATCTACATGCCTCCCTGCCTATCTACCTACCTGCACACCTGCCTACCTACCTACCAGCACACCTGCCTACCTACCTACCAGCCCACCTACCTACCTACCTACCTAACTACCTACCTAACTACCTATCTACCTACCTACCTACCTACCTATCTACCTAACTATCTACCTATCCAGTTACTATCTACAGACCTGTTTACCTTCAAAATCTTAAAATCTTACAATATCATCACAAAATCGTTCAATACATTATCTTATTAGTAAAAAAAACACACAGTGTATATAAGAGTAAACAGGTCTGTATCTATCTACCCATCTTTCTATCTATCTATAAAAGTGTTGGACTGCGATAAAGCTTTAAAATAGATTAAATAGACACGAACAATCTGTGTCGATATTCTATCTATCTATCTCCCTACCTACCTACCTACATATCTATTAACTACTTATCTACCTACCAACCTACCTACCTACCTATCTTTCTACCTACCTATCTATCCATCCATTCATCCTCTCACCCACCCACCCTTCCATCCATCCATCCTTTCATCCATCAATCCATCCATATATCTATCTTTTATCTACATCTCTATCCATCTATCATCTATCTGTGTATTTGTCTGTCTGTCTGTCTTTCTGTCTATCTCTCTACTTAATACAATCTCTATTTTTAAAATTAAATGTTCACTTGTGTATAGTGATTGGGTTTTGATATCCATGGGTAAGTAAATGTAAATATATTTATGTTTTGTTAAAGTCATTGATTTTCTTAATTGGTTAACATTTGTTCATATGTAAAATGAGAATATAGATTCTTTTTTGAAATGTCATTGGATTTAAAGATGTTGTCATCCAAGTAAAAATGCATGAACTCAATTTCCTACCATCGATATACATGTATCGAAGAAGGTTACTTATTGATCAAATTTATTCTGAGGCTTATCTTGTGCTGCACTGGGCAAAATGAATGTATAGTGTAAAGTGGGCTACACAGAGTTTTAAAAAAATAAATAAATCATCCACTGGATTGTAGCCTCCTTACATACACAAAAAGATTTTTCTTTCATTTAATATGCTTTATTCTTATCTAGATCAGTGATAAGTGCCTTAAAAATTATATTTGGCTATTTATTTTTGCTGCACCAATTTAATTAAACGGCATAGTCTTATTAAAATTATTTTTAAATGTAGAGTTTTTACTACTTTATAAATGTCATCAAAGTTTATTTTTGGAATGATTAAAAAGTAAAAACGTATTAAATGTTAAAAATACAAAGCTAAATTAGTATTTAAGTTTAGCAATTTAAAAAGCAATCAATGCTATTTATTAATTTTACTTATAAGAAGGTGAATGTACATTGTCAGTTTTGTCACTCTCTTTTATTAAATCAGATAACTTTTAGCTTTGTCTAAATAGGCAATTCTCACTATGACGTCATTTGCGTGATTATTTAGAACAAATTAATTTTAATTTTATTTCGCCTTATTAACAACGCGTTAAAGAACGCACTAACAACAACCGATGTTTAGGTTTTCCCGATAAATATGATTACTGTGTATTTCTTTTATCATATTTTTTCTATTTAATTTTTTAAAATAACTTTCAAACGCATATAAAATGCTTAAGATAGTTCCTTAGTTGTTTCTTTATATGTATTTGTAATTTATAATATTAATATTTAAACCTTTGCTAAAATAAAAACAGAAATATAATATTTTTTGCGCATTTAAATTTATTCGATTTCCGTAAAATAATAGAAAATAACTATAATTGTTTTTAAGAGTCCGAACGTATCAAAATATTTTCGGGTTTTAAGCGTTATGTCCCTATAGCTCATTCTTATATAATATTGGATGAAATCTGTATCCATCACAACTGATAATATAATATGCTGAAAGTGCTGTAAAATGTCTATATTTAACAAGGGTTTTTTTATTTATTAAATTCTCATCATCTAAGATCATTGAAGACTCAGAAAAGGATTATGAAAAAAATATCATTTTGTTAAAGATGTACTTATATAGTAACTTATTGTAGAAAATACATATTTAAATTTGTAATAATGATATCCTCTAATTGCGCTATAAAGTTTTAATGACATTAAAAATAATGACTCAAAATTCTAAATTTTTAAGAACTTAATTCAAATCTTTATTATGTTTTTTGTTGCTTATTAAGGATTTTACAATTTTGTATCATATTTTGTATAAATATATTCTTTTACATTAAATTTAAAGTATTATATTTATTTGTGTCAATTGTTACTCTTAATTGATGAACAAGTATATTGATAGTTCAGAATCATTTATATTAACTTAGCTTTATCGTCCAAATTTTGGATTTGACCAACTTCCCGTCAACCTACCAAGCTGAAATTTGACACATAGAACTGTTGACGATGATAAAACATTGTTTAAATTTTCAGTTCCTACACTCAACCCCCAAACATAATTTTTTTTTCCTGTTTTTCAAGGGGAAAATGAAGGAATTTAGATGACACTGATTTCACGAAATGCAATTCCCGATAACTGCGCTAAATGAGATTCTTAAAAAAATGATAGCAATTTCATTTGATGCGTAATATTTTATTTTGTTTTTATGAACTATTTGGTGAATTTAATCTGTGGTGTAAAAGTGAGTGGGATATTAGATATTAAAATAGTTTCCAGGGCGTGAAAAATGTGTGATTGCGAGCCACTGGGAGATGAGCACTAATTGAAAATCTTATAAAGTGATTTACTTAAATGCATGCTTTGTTAAATTGTCACCCATCACCCGCCATTGCTCGATATTAACATTTTATAAATTGTTTTTACGAAAATCTTAGTTTTTAGTGATTGTATAATTTATTGTTATTTTTAAATGCATGCTCTTTAGCTCTTCTTGTCATGTTAAAGAGAAGTCACTTCATTCGCTCTAAGATGGTTTTCAATACAATTATGGTTATCATATGATGTTCAAATTTTTGACTTTCTTACACTTCTTAACATTTTAAAGTAAATACCACTATAATATGTGAAGTTTTTAATAAACATATTAATTCCTTACATTTTTAATTATACAATATATATATATATAAAGTTTGACGATTTATGTATTGATCTATTCTCCTGATTTTGAATGAACTCTAAATTTGGAAGGCTTAAAAATTGTAAAGAGGACCATAAAGATATCAATATATATAACAGTGAAGTGTATAATACATTTATTTTAGTATATGATTTATTTTGCAGCTAGTTATTAAACATTTAATTGTTTCTTTGCACTTTCCAGTCGATTACTTTTTAAGTGTTTATTGTTTTTAAATTTTCAGACAAAAATATATTTAAAAGAACAATTTATTGAGCAGCATCAGCAATTCCAGATATAGCTTTTTTTTCAAATCAGTTTAAGTTGTCCGCTGCTAAGATATTAGGAATGGGTTAGCAAGAAATCCCAAAATTAATTTTGGGTTCTTGAAAAATTGTAGAAATTTGTAGGGGTGCAGTTTAAAAAAAATTGATATTGGACACTAAGGCAGAAACAGTTTTTAGGAAGAGGAACTGAGATGAAAAGAATATTTAGTTAATGGCGTAGGCTGCCAAGAGAGTCGTACATTGTATCTGAATTTCAGAGGATGTGGTAATACATTTTTAAAAAGTGCTATGATAACTGATAGCAGATTATCGAATCTAGTAACACATATGTACTTCAATAATAAGAATAAACATCATAGTGGATGACAAGGTTGAGAGATAATTATGATACAAACACATGTTAATTATTTATCAAATATTTTTAAAAAATGGGGATTACAAAATTTATGACTTCGAAAAAAAAGCAGACACTACAACACTAACTATCACCATCTGGACACACAATATGACGATTTCTTGATATAGATTGTGACATCATGTTTCTTGTTTCAAAACGATGATTTTAATAATAAAAAAAAATATTATGGGACAAAGCAATGATAAATGGTATTAGATTTCATGACTAAAAATGTACTAGTTGAGCAATAATAAGTAAAGAAAATTTAAAAATAAAATGTTTGCATGTGTATGTTTGTCAGTGTATGCACTGTAGATTCAAAGTAGATGTTGATGTTTTGTTTATCTGTTTGCATTTTATACGATTGACTTTCATTGTAAAGTCTGAATTTAAGAAACGTGTTATAATATTTATAAAGAACTATGTCTATAATTATCTCTAAGATTCCACTTAGTATAATAACCTACTGTCAAGGTCATGGAATCAGTGGCAGAGTGTGTGTGTTGATTTGGGAGAAATGAGGTATGTGAGCGAGGTGAACGATTGTCATGGAACGGACGGGTGAATGACTTGTGAGATGTTTTTAGTTAAAAAAGGGGGGTTAACTGTTGATGTGGAGAGAGAGGAATAGATTCACGAACTTGGAGAGTGAACGATCGTGACTGAGAGAGATCTTGAATCGAGAGCGCATATATACTAGTTTGCTCGTTAAAATGGATGGACGTTTGATAGCTGAAGTGAATATCAAGTTCTTTATACGCTGAATTATACATGTATACATTCATAAATGTCCAGTGGATTGGTGATTATCTAATAAAGTATTATAGTACTATGAACCGTGTTGTCTCTACATGTCAGAGAGAGAGAGACACTTATTGAGAAGTAATAGACCTAGACAACGAGTAAATTCTTTCGGACCAAAGAATATTTGACACCTACTACCTTATTTAACGCCAGCTTTGCATTAGCTATGAAATGTGTTCTTTCTAGACCAGACCTGACTACCTGGGTTTAGTACACGGATATATTTTGTTCTGAATTTTGTTATGTACTTCCGAGCCTGGCAATGTCTTGGAGGTGACTCACACCTAGACAACCTGACGTGACATCGTTGACAGTTCTATTTTAAACAAATTGAATGCTTCTTTTTAATTTTTTGCTGTTGACTACACAGAAGCCGCGGTTAATGCTTATAAGTAAAGTAGTAACGCCGAAATATGATTGCAAGGAACGCGTTCAGTACTGTTATGGTTCATTAACAAAAACCAAAAAATCAAAGTTTAGCTTGCATGCGAACAATGCACACTTCTTTAAATCTGGTTGGTTTGAAATTCATGTTTGTTCTTTTATTTCTTTCTTTTCTCCAAAAAATAAAATTTTATTTAAAAGTCAAAAGTAGATGTGATTGTCTAAAACAGCTGTTCTCAACCTGTGGGTCGCAAACCCTTTCGGTTTCCAAAGATTCTTACACAAGGGTCACCTAAGACCATTGGAGAAAAAAAATATTTATGAAGTAGCAACGAAAATAATTATATGGTTGTAGGGGGGGGGGCATCACAACTTGAGGAACTGTATTAAATAGTCGCTGCATTAGGAAATTTGAGAACCAGTGGTCTAAAAGAAAGTCTAAAATAATGCAAAAGTCACTTTTATTTCAGTAAGCTCTGAGACTAAGAGTGTGTTGAAATAACTTTTTAAGCTCTTGTCTGTTCGTTGAAGAAGGTTTCTTGCCGACACCTTCGATATTATGTCAAGTCCTTGGTTTTCCAGTTTTTCCAATAATTTCCTGTTTAAAAAGAAAACTCATCTGTAAAATGTACCTATACATGGATCTGGGGATAATATGCCTTCAGTTCAGTGAAGAGATGGTTCACTATATTTAATATTGACATTTTAAGATTCCATCAATACATTGAACAAATTTACATTCTATAATTATAGGATTTTTTTATAAATAAAAGATCAATTATTTTGTATTTGTATGAAGTGGCATTTCACAAAAGTGACAAATTTTAGCACCAAATTAATAAATGTAACCTCCACTTTCCTTTGAGTCACCTTCTGCGCATTTCTCAGGAACTGAAAGTGATAGACACATCGGGTTTTTACTACAGCGCTTTCTGTTTTTTTATGCATAAGTACTCTTTCCCAAAAACAGTTTACGATGATAATTGTATTCTTTACCACATAGAGGTCACCACGTACTTTTAACGTATTTGTATTTCATAGGCGCAACACGCTTTTTTTATTTATTTAAAGAGCTTTAGTGTCATCGGGGTAGGATAAGAGTACAAGTGCCTGTTCAAGTTGACATGGTGTAATGTACTTGGAAAATCCATGCTTCCCACACGGACAGCTGCGTGTGGTCTGCTGACACTTCTTAAAACCTTCTAATTAATTCGATTACGCACCAGACAGTTCAAAAAAGGTGTTTATTAGAAGAACTTACAAAAAAATTATTAAAACACGGACACTTTATTTCGATGAGTGGTATTGCAACGCATGCCGGGTACTCGCTAGTGTATAATATATTTGTTTTTTAAAAAACTGAAATGATTTTAAAGTAAAGCTTATTTTAATTATTGCCAGCAATAACATTTCAGAGCTTACCCGGAAAAACTATCTCAGATATTTCAACAGTAAAAATGTCGACAGATTTAGTAACATTTGGATACATATTTTTAAAGGCTCCTTTTGGTTTGCTACCAATCCCTCCTTTAATGAAGATGGGTGAGTTTTTAATAATATAATTTTATCGTGAAAAAGACCCATGTATAAAAGTAGAGAAAAAACTCACTATATTATATCAGACGGAAATATTGTTTTACAAAGCTCGTATAAGAAAAAAAACGAATGAAGGGCCAACGGCCGAAAACGAAATAATTGAAAAGTTTTTTAATGTTGCAGTTAAATGCCCAGGTAGGTGGCCAACAACTCACCAAAGTTTTGTCGCAATCGCATGAATGGTGTGGGAGCGCATACGAGACAAACATACATATATACATACATTCATTTTTATATATATAGATTATATTTTTTTATACATTTTTAAATTTTATTCATTTTTCTGTTTGTTCGCTAATGAAGGCTTCCTGCCGACACGATCTTTGTTTTGTTGCGTTCCTTTTATCAGGTTTAACCTAGTTTTTCTTTCAGGCATACCTCCGGGGGTGGCACTACCCCCCCCCCCCCCGAGCAAGTCAAGTGCCCCCCGGGGGAAAATGTGTAAGAAAAAATAATTAAAAAAAAAAAAAAACTACTCTAAATTTAAATTTTATAAAATTTTAAAAAATTATTGAAATGTGTGCCTTTAATCGATTACAATTATTGGAACAAATAAAATATCGCTTTGTTCGACATATATTGATGATCCATAGCGTTCAGGTTAATCTTGTTACAGGCTCGCAGAAATCGATTATAAATATGGTATTGTTTTTAAAATTGGCCGCTCCTGATCATAAGCTAAAGCTTACTTTTTCTGATTCGCAGATATCGGTATCTTTTATTTAATTACTTTTGCAGCTGCAAAAGTTGAACGACTTTTTAATAACCCTGTATTAAACTACCTTTTCATCGATATAAATGTCTGTAAATTAAATATGGTTCTTGCTAAGAAATAAACATGTGCAATCTGTTTTCAAATTATATTGTATAATAGCATCATGCTTTAAAAAATCACTTTTAGCAAACATTTTAATGTAGTCGATTCCATAGATGTATGCTGACATAGATAAAATGAAAATTTAAAAATAATAATAATTTTAAAACAAAAAATTAGGAATTTTTCGGTTACATACAAATAGTGGACATTTCATCATAATTATTAAATCGAGTGTTTCTAATTTTTTAACACAGTTTCGGGAACAGAGTAAAATGATTTTTTTTTAAAAATAGTCTTTATTTATTTATTAAATCCCCATGGACTTTTCTCTGTTAATATAATAATAATAAACAATCTTCCCCAGCTGTTTGAACTATTTAAAAAAAAATTATTTTAAGATGATAATCCAGTAGAAAGAATATATATATTTAAACAACGAATAAAAAAAAAATCGAGTATTTCGATTATCTTGTAAATGCCATTTTTGGTAGAAGTTAAAAAAAAATTATATGGAATTGGTAAAAAAATTGTTTTCAATTATAATATCGAAGAGGCAAGTTGTAATGATCTGAAGCAAATTATAGTAGTCTAAATTTATTAATTAACATTTCAATCAACTGAATATTGAGAATTGAAACTTTAATAATTTATACGATAAAAAATCACACATTAATAAATATATGAGTCTTTTGTAAACAATTCTTGACTTCTGAACAAACATGTCGGTTACATATGATTGATAAATAAATACCAATTTTGAAAACCCATAAAGATATAGTCTTTAGCCTTTTGTACAGAAAAGCTTTTTTTCTTTTTGACTTTGGTGAAACTTGGAAATATTTTGAAATAAATGTATGTTGTTGGTTTTTCTTTTTCGTTCAAAATTTAAAACTATTTTAACATTTCTTTTTTGGGATGGATACCTTTTTAGGAAGGAATTTGTTTTCTTAATTTTAAAAATATTGTGTAGTAAATTCATTATTTTTATGTAGTTGATCTCAAAAATATTTTAAAATAATAACTTTAAAAATACATTACTTTTCAATTTTTAAAAAAATGTTTGCATACCACACTTAGTCAAGCAGAGACGTCGCTTGACTCTTTATGGCACCCGTGCTACTTTTCGGTTTTTTCCTTCCCTACTTAGCAGTAAAAGTTGATAATTTAATGTAATTACAGCCCAACTTTAAGCCCCTAAAATATACTAGGCCCCATGCAGCTATGTGGGTTGCAGACCTCACACGATTGCTCTTAGGTCAAATGACACATAAAATCTTAACTAGCATCTCTACCGTTGCTCTACAGTTAAGTGTTTAATGATGCGAAACTAAATTTAACTATGGTATGTTAAAAAAATGCATAAAGTTTTAAGGGGCGAGTCTAAGCTAAGGAGTATCTCTCGATAAAAACATACCCTAAGGGCTCCCAATTGGACTGAATTTATTTAATATTGTGCTGATGGAAGAGTTAGTGATGTCCTGTTATTATCGTTATTTCTAGCGCTTCCACACCCAAATGTCTGAAATGTTTACATCAGTGGCGCTTCATCCCATTTAGGGCCCTGGCCACCCCATTCTTCCATTGGAATCGATCCATCGCTTTACACCTCCATGTGCGAACCCCAACCTTTGTAAGCTCTTCTCTACATTGTCAATCCATCTCAGTCTTGGTCGACCGGTGAGCCGTCTGCCCCTAGGTTTCTGCCTGTAGATCGTTTTTGTTGCTCCAGAATCCGTCATCCTTTCAATGTGTCCTGCCTAGGGCAGTCTGCCTTTTTTTTATATTGTTGTGACTATGGATGAGTATTTGTACAATTGATATAGCTCTTAGTTTGTACGGATTCCCAAAACAAAATTGTCTATCATCGGGTCATATATTTAGCAGGATCTCTGCTTTTCTGGTAGGAAACAAGTATCACTACTGGTCTTGTGATAGTGGTGTATACTGCCTTCTTTGTTCCCTTAGCGAGATTTTTGCTTTGAAGTAGCTTTTGTAAATTGAAATAAGAACGGTTGCATGCTGTTATTCCTTCTTGCACCTCCGATTGTATTTCCTCTTTATAGTCACCCCTAGATATTTGAAAGTAGCTACCCTCTCAAAGGCGTAGATGTTCATATTGATGAAGTCATATGTGCGTATTTCCTGACATTATCATAAATATTGCCTTCGCTTTATTTACATCAAGACCAGCTTTGACCGTCACATCTTCAAGTTCCTTGAAAGTTTTAATTATATCATCAATGCTGTGTTTACCAAGTAGCGCTATATCGTCTGTGTAGGCCAGGTATTGCAGTGGCTGGCTTTATAAAGTTCCTTATGGTTGTTCTGTACCACCTCTCAGGTGCTCACACGTATGTTTCTAATGATTTTTTCTAAAGTGATGTTGAAAATGATACACAGATTTCCTTGTCTGGGGCCCAGATTGATTGGGAACTCTCTCAAGTACTCCCTCTGTACTTTGATTCTACTGTTTTTGTTATCCATCGTCATATGTATGAGTCGGGTAAGTTTGTTAAGGACTCCAAGTTCAAGCACAGCATCGTTCATGTATTTCCTGTCTATGCTATCATAACCTGATTTGTAGTCCACATATAGTTGGTGTATGTTGATGTATTCTTAGAATTTTTCTACGAGACATCTAACAGTAAATATATGAACGTTTGAAATGCCCCTTCACACATTGTCTTAAAGATACATTGAATACAGTGCATGATACCCTCACTAGGTAACTCTTGTTACCAATGAAATATCCGCATCAACACCAGGCACGGTTACATTGCAAATCCCATCTACATTCATAGGAGCCATAATGATCAATAAATTGATCGTGGGCACTTAATAGACAGAAAAAGAAGAAGAAAAATTTGCACCACAATGCATCACTGCATTTTGAATTTATTATTTTTAAATTAAGGTGACCCCTGCCCTCACTTTTGCTCAAACTCTTCAGATTCCTCAATTTCTGTTAACCCCCCCCCCTTTTTTTTTTCCTTGACGTCGATCAGTGTGACTACTGGGTTGAATTTAATCTTGTGTCAAATGATTTTCTTCGGCACACCACAAACAGAATGAATTTAGTTTGTGTCTGGCACTGGTCGCCATAATGCCTCCCCCGACGCTTGAAAAATTATTTCCCCCGATCAAATGAAAGTCTTATCAAAACATTCGAATCATGTATACTCCAAAATGCACCTTTTGATTGTTAAACAATCACACATTTTTTTCTTGCCCTACTTCCCGATCAAAATTACTTGCCATGACAGCCAAATTTGGTGCTGATATATACACTGCCCAGTGGCGTGCCTAGTGTTAGCGCCACCCTAGGTGGGCTAACTTTTTTGCCACGCTACCTTTCTCGATAGAAACTCTGCAGATGTCCGAAAATCCCGCCGCTCTATCTAAAGAAAAAATGACACCTGGGAAGACCAAATGTTCGCCCCCCCCCCACTTTTACGTCACTGACATGAGTTTTTGATGACAGGGGACAAGATTCATTTTTTACACCCCCCCCCCCCCCCCGCTAAACTCTGAAACCTATTATTTTCATCCATTAACACTATAGCCCATTAGATGCCCCCGCTAGTCTGGCGCCCGGGGACATATGTCCCATCTGATACCCCTTAGCTACGCCTCTGTCCACTGAAAAACTGGCACTGCCCCCCCCCCCCCCGAACGTCAAAAGTGCCCCCTCGGGGGAAAATTTCTGAAAGAAACACTGGTTTAACCTTATTGTGTTTTACTAATTTCCTAACAATAAAGAAGAAATCCTCCTGATTTAACATTTTGATTGTACTTGAAAAATTTTTGACAATATGATATTTGTTTTCTTTCGTTAGCTCCTATTCCGTTTAAATGTGATTCATTAATAATATTTTCAATAATTGTAGTGGAAATACATTTGGTTTGCATATGGTGCAACAGTTTTCTTATCAGTTAATTCAATTCTTCTCATTATACTTATTTCTTATTTTTAATTTTTTCCCCCTTTAAATTGAAAATCAAGAATATACTTTCTGTACAGCTGTGTGGAAATTAGGTTTAGTGAGATGATTGTTTTACAAAACTACCCCGTAAGGTAATGGTTTAAGTGGCTTTTTTTTTTTAAAGTCCATGCTATTTTATAGCAAATCTTCAATCAGCTATTATCTTTTGTAAGTTTTTACCTATTTATTTATTTATAATTTTTTTGTTGTTGTAAATCTCATAGAATACTTTGATTTCATGTGTCACTCATGTAGTTGTACGTGCCTACCATTTCCTCTAGACAATATATCTATACAACAAATGAAGAGCGTCATCTCTGTCCTTTACTCTTACATATCATTCAACAAATGAAGAATTTTGTCTTTAACTAGTTTTCATTTAAAAGGTCTTTTTGGCTGAAATATTCACTTTCTGCAATTGCCTTATTCAGGTTTTCGTCCATCTTTTGTATAATTCTTATTCTTAAACCCCAACATAGTTACCTCTATTATTTCTACATTAAAAGTAGTATTTAAACTTTGGCATTTTTTGCCATAAAATTTAAGGATATACTAATTAGATCAACTACTTGACAAGCTAATATTTAACAATATTTAAGTTCAACAATTTTTTGAACAAATAAAGTAAGATTCAATGCAATTATTAAAGAAAGTTAACTAAATGCAGTTTTAATGACACGGGCATGCTCTTGACCTTACCTTACAAATACAAAGTTTTGGTCTCCAAAACAAACACGTGTCGTCTCCATGTGGTATAAAAACATAAGAAACAAAATATATAAAAAATTAATCTTTAAAAAAATTCAGATCGATCAAATGAAACGTTTGTAAATCGTTTATAAGCTGCCTGAACATAAAAAATGCACCAGCATTACAGTACACTGGCTTTATACTTATGTCATGCTTGACGGATCTCTGCCCCTCTTAAGCGCTTGGCGGCAAAGGAATATTTTAGGCGCGATTTTACATGTACGTTATTAAGGACATTTGTTAAAGTTCAAAGTACTAAGGCAGTCAGTGAAAAGAAATAGTTAAATAAGTGAAACGAAATATATCTTTCCAGACTTCATTTCTTTATGTCAACCGCATCGGTCCAAATAATCCACAACATACTGGTGTACTTCTCAGAGCTGCCCAGACTCACTCAGCTAGTTATAGTCTTAATCAACAGACGCAATTCATGGGTATGTAGAGCATGAAATTAAACTTACCAGTGTTAGAGAAAGGGACTGAACCTTTAATAAGGCCGCAACCCCTCGTATTTCGAAGGATTTCCCATGTCACCATTACGACTTAAGAATATTTACCCCATATCCACACCATTAATAACACAAATAAAAAATTAAAAGTAAACCTAATTTTTCCACTATCCCCCCAACCCCAGGGGATGTCTGCACCATGGTTAAGTTAGTTCACCTATTCCTTTGTGTCATGATTAAACAAAAATTCACAATATTTGAATTTACGTTTCCACTAAACTGATTGTAAATTATTGTTTCTAAAAGTGTTAAAAAAAACGAGTAGTTATTTCAAAAAGATTAATTCAAAACTGACGTGTAATAACAAATAGGGAAATTCGTTTCAGGTGGAATATTTCGTCTAAATCGAGATGACATCATTCGAGTGCATTTATCAGATCCACAAACTGTAGAATTCATAAACGAGACGTCGTACTTTGGACTCTTTATGTTAAGTAGCGATCCCTAATGTCAAAGCTTGCTGTCAGAGTTTTAGGACGCAACGTACTCGTGAATTAATAAATTGGGTTTCATTCATAAAAGACGAACCTGATTAAATGAAATAGATTTGCCAAAAAAGTTATCGCAAGATGCTAGTTCATTTTACACAGCTAGGTGCGTTCTGGTTACAGATGAATTGATATTTATTTTATTAGCAGCACAAATAGAACAGTATATTTCATAAAGCAGGCTATTATTTACGAGACATTGAAATCATTTAAATACTTTAAAAAAATATTTAGCGCCTTTTGTTTGTTTGTTTTTGTTGTGATATTGGCAATTTGTTCTCAATTTCGGTCTTTTCACAAAATGGGATTAACTTTAAAAAAGGGTAGATTGTTAATTGAGTTATTTCATTTTATTGTAAAAATGTGGCTATTAATATACTTTTTTTTAATATTCATATACCATTTATACAATTTGAATATAGAACTTTTCTCCAAACCAGTAATTTTGCTCTTTTAGCATCTGGTGAGAGTTTGAAAATATTTTGGAAAGATAATTATTATACTTGTTCTTCGTTACGTCCAGCTTTTTTGTTTGGATAATTTTTTTTTTTAAATCATTTATAAATAAAGTAGTTTAACTGGATGACTTTATATTTCGTAAAAATGTGTTAATGCTTATCATGTCACTATTTTTCCGTATACTGTAAGAGCTTAGATTAAGATATGGAATTATACCTATCAATTGTTACGTCCTGGATTTTGTTCATTCATTAGTATCATATATTGTTATTTGTCACATAAGCATTTTGACAAAAGATTATAAGAGCAGCTATTTTGAATTTGAATTTTGTATTTATGTTTTTAAGCAATTTATTTCATAATATTATTGAATTTCCTTCAGTATTTTTTCAGGTATTTCAAAATTCTTTTAAATATACTGGTAGACTCAGTCATGTATATTATTGCATGCATTGTGTACATTTATTTTCAATATTTCATGATTATTTCTTAGTTTTACAAAAAATAAAGTCGAAAGCACTTTTATACAATGTGTTGTAAGAGACATATTTTCGAGAGTTGAATTACAATGACATTAGTATTAGTCACACATTTGTTCTGTCTCATATTCAACTGTAAGTCTGATATCTTTTGTCTTTGTTCTGTGATTTGTGTGTAAAGTTATGATATTCTTACATATTTATTTTGTGCATAGTTCTCACTTCCTTACACATTCATAATTAAAGTAAATCACTCAAACTCGATTAAACGTATGTACTAAATATGGTTCGGTTGGCGAGTTACTCACAGTTTATGGCACCAGCTAGCACACAGACAACAAGCATGCTCTATCTGATCACATTGTAGGTAGAGCATGTAGAGACATATAAAAAGTTATCTAGATTTCACCATTAATAATAAGCTAACATGGCATGAAAATTGTAAAAAAAACAATGTATAAAAATGATCCATCAAAAATTTTTTAATTTTAAACAATTGTAAAATTTCGTCGTGAACAAACAAGACAGGATGGGATATTATACGAAGACAGTTGCTACGTAAACGTGCACATATTGAGTTATGAAATATATTAAGGAGAAGTGTATAATTAAAATAAATGTGTTATCAAAACAAAAGACTTTCACAGTTTGGGTTCATCCTATTTATTATTGCTTAAGGCAGACTTCTTTTGTCAACATTAACCACTACGTCATACCATTGGCTGGAGGCTTCTGTTTTAGCTTACTTTGTGGTGTTGCTTTTTTTTGCATACGGATGAATGTATTAATTATCAATGCGAGAAAAATTGACTTCAATAATAAATTATTCATATATTATGAGTGCAAGTATACATATATATGGTGAAAACAGCTTTAATTTAAGGCTGCCATTAAAAAGATAAATTTAAAGCATTTTTAGCTTATAATTTACAAAAGAAAGAGTCTTGAATAAAAAGAAAATACATATATATTTATTAAAATTTCCACCCATCCCTGTGGCGCTACAACACATATAAGGATATGGCATTTGAAATGTTGAAGTGCACCTAGATTGTTATTAATTTTTCTTTTTAACTTGAGATTGAGATATGTTGAATTTGCAACCAATTGCATAGTAAGCACCGGCGAAATATTTCATAACTATCCCACTTTACATTGTCCGCATCATTGTTTACCAATGAGTTGGTTTCGTTCACACCTACATAAACAAATTACTAATTTAGTTATGTGTGTGTAAATAAAACTTTTTTACGAAAGAAGCAACGTAATCCACCCTCTTTTGTTTTAGACTTCTTACCGCAAAGCCCTAAGTCTTCCTGCTTTGACGACACAAGTTTTCTGTTTGCTTCTTGAATCGATGCAACACTTCTCGTGGCTGTCAACCCCGATGGCTGCCTGCTCTGTCTGGTGATAAACTTTCGGGTGGAAACCTGCTTTGTTTGACATCAGATCTTTTGGTACCCAGATCTGGTGGCTGCCTGGTCTTGGGGTACCAAGATATCGTGGCACCCTGATCTTGTGTTAACTTGATCTGGTGGTATCCGGGTCGTGTCGTACAGTGATATGGTGGCTGCATATTAAGATGCCTCTTAGACTAACCGCTATGTACTAATTGGGACCAAAAATGAAGAAAAGTGTGACCACTGGTATAGGTTCAAAAAATTTTCCCGTAGATGAAAAAGACGTAGTCACTACTAATGTCCATATAATTTGATGTATCTGGATTTTTCTAAAAGTACTGGTCTTTTAGGACACAACAATCGTTAATCAATAAATCTCAGCATATTTGTTTTTTTAAAAAAAAGGTATTTAAAGAACGAAAATAATCACGTAATTAATTGCACTAATGTTGAATACATATGTTAGTACATAAATATGGTTAAAATTTAATATACTCTTTTTTCATTTCTTTTTAAATTCGATTAAGCATTTGGTTTATTAACTATTAAATAATAAATGCTATAACGCAAGCCAGCCGTAATTTATTGTGTTCCCCACTTTACAATTAAAGTGCTGGTTACAGTGCTGAAAAGCCGGGAATTCCAAAGAGTAGGGATATTTTAAAGGTGTTTGCTAAAAAAAAAAGATATATCCACCCATTAGAATATTAAATACCTTAAAAATACTCTATACATTCTCAGGGATCTTCAGAAATACATCGTTTTAAAATTTTTAAAATAACCTGCACTGAGAGTAATTGTTTAAACCTACAATTTGTTTTTTTTAAAAAGATAAAATTGTTATTGCATTGAATGATGTTTGTGGCGTTCGTATTGTTTTTGATTTTTTAAAACTATAACCGAAGAACTCCAGAGAATTCAAGAAACACTTAAAACATAATCCACATAACATAGTTTGAAATTTGGCCTGATAATGAAGTGCCTAGAAATCTTGCGGCCCTACTCCAAAATACAATTCGAGGAAGTCGCTAATAATTACAAAACTTAGTAACATTGTCACACTAACGGGATAAAGAGTGTTCTTGGAACATTTTAACAATTCAAGCGTGTCATTGAGTAACACATGTAGGTTCACAAGTGTATACTTAAGGGTTTTGTTTTGCAATGGCGTGCCACCAGTTGCGTAGTAAGGAGGCAGAGGTGTAGTTCATATTTTATATATATGTAGGGTAAGCATTTTCCTCGAAATGCAGATGGATATTTCCGAATTTATTGGCACCCCAGAGTGGCACAAATCCTAGCTACGCTTACCTTACGAAATTTGTTTTATTTATTTTATGTGTGTGGCTGCTGTTTGAGAAAATTTTAACACGGTTTTCATTTCATGTTATGATCAATTACCTCGTGGCATTGCCCCCACACTCCCTTGAAAAAAATGAACAAAATAAATGAACAAAAACAATAAATCTTCCAACGATAAACATTGGGTAAGTAAAAACTTTTTTATAAAAAAATACTTAACATAATTTAGAGATCAAGTCTATTCACTGATGATACATGAATTGACTTGGTGAGGAATAAATGGATTCGTATTTTTCATGCGATGCTATGCGTGTTTTAGGAAATCCAGTTTATCAAGTATTTATTATTTAAAATTGACCACACAAAAAATGAATGACATTTAAAAAATACAAAGTAAAAATGAACTAATCAAATTATACACATTGAATAATTTAACTATTCACATCTGGAAAATCTTTAATTTTTTGAAAAGTTGCAGTTGTAACTCAAAACAAAATAGTATATTTTAATATAATTAAAAAGATAAAATAAAAAGATAACTTGTGGTATATATGTATATCAATAGTTAGGTAAACAATGTGCACAAACGTAAGCAAAATAACTTCAAAGACTTAGTTGTTGAGAATATTATTTTTTCCTCCCTCTTTTTTTAAAAATGTATTTTAAAATCCATTGCAGATATATACAAAATTTGTAAAAATACGTTGTCATGAACGATTTCTGTATAATACTGGTTTTTCGAATCCCTAGACAACCGAATGTGGTAAGATGTTGCATTTCAACTACTGCCATTTTTCTGCGTAAATTCATTGGCGTTCACCAGGCTAAACAATTTTTTTGAAACCACATTAAGGCAATATGTGCTAAAAATATGTTTAAAATTATGTTTTTGAAATATATTTTTAAAAAAACTTTTCTTAAAAATGTATGTCTATCAAAAACGAGTAAAGACCGATAAACAAGCAGATATTACTGTTTGTTACTGCATTACACAAGGAACGACGTAAGAAAATTGAATGTACCGGAAAATGACATAGTTTTACTGTATTTAGTTTTTGAAAATATTTTATCCAAGGACTTTTTTTAAGTAATGCATGTAAGGAAATTGAAAATTATTTTATGCTTTTTACAGCGTTTAAACTCGTCTTTGAGAGAATTTTTATTTTGTTTTTAAGTGTATATATATATATATATATATATTTAATTTGAAACAAATAAGATAACGAAAAGCATAATTGTCAAAGCTTAAAAAATGCATGCATCAGAATTTTACGTATTTGGTAGATTTGTCAAATAATTGATACAAAAGTATGATTATAATTAATGTACAATTTATAGTTTATTTTTTTTTCTTATTAATGCATCATTAAGTCTATAGAACTAACAACAATAAATCTATTACCTGATTTTTCACAGAGATTTGATTAACTTAGTTTTTA
This sequence comes from Omphiscola glabra, assembly GCA_964017045.1. Classification (NCBI taxonomy): domain Eukaryota; kingdom Metazoa; phylum Mollusca; class Gastropoda; family Lymnaeidae; genus Omphiscola; species Omphiscola glabra. Next base: position 15,581,712 of record OZ024804.1, on the reverse strand, counting down.
TTGAATTCTAACCTTATAAGATTGTTGCCAATAATGAGCCCATTATTATTGGTTCTGTTCTTTCAGCATTTTTGTGCACTCTGTTTTTACTCATGATATTTAAAAATAGCTATATTTCTTTATTTGATGAGATACTTGATTTTATCTCTATTATTTTTATGTAACGGTTAAACGGTACAATGAATGTAAAACAATTTCTTAAAAATTTTGTTAATATCTTGATTTATAATTAATACAAATAATGAAATAAAAAAAGTAAAATAAAATAAAATAAATAAATTATTCTCATTGAATTATTATTTGCCAATACCAGAGAAGATTTTTTTTAAAAAAGCTGTTTAATTAACTGAAGTATCCACTTGGTCCTTACACAGGATAACTGATGAGTACTCATTGGTGCACGATTGTTGTGTACTGTCACAAGACAAGTGTGGTAACGGTCCCATCTCTGTGCTAGCGTTACTTTTCATTCTCTGTTTTAGAAGGGAGGCGATAGCACCCAATAACATGATAATTATAAAAGGCGAGACAACCCCAAGGATTATAACAACGTTAATATAGCCATTTCTGGCCCACTCAGACGGATTTTGATTATTGAAATCTTTTTGTCTAACCAGCTCCTGTGATGGAAATGTTGTGTTAAGCATTGTTATTCTCGTTGTGCCATTGGTCTCGTTGTCAAATCGTGTTGAAATTGTGGGGGTTGTGAGTGGACCCGGTACAGAACAAGGCGTTGATCTAGGTTTTGGCAAACATGTAGGACAGGCTGTTGGCTTTAATGTTGGACATGGTGTTGGTCTAGTATTTGGGGATGTAATCAGACAGGTTGTTGGCTTCAGTGTCGGACATGGAATTTTCTTTTAACATTGGGTACTAGGAATACCTGTTATGTCCGTGAAGTAAATGTTTTTTTTTATAATTTGGTTATAAGCGGACATAACCAAAACGTAACCCAGGGGACATTTACTGCTACTCATTTGAAATTTATACAATCTATGTCCACAGTTTAAGAGACGAAATGGAATTCTCTGACAATAAAGCACAGCACAGTATATTTGCTGCACATTTCACAAGATTGAGATAATTTCTTGCATTGACATTTGAACTGAACCTTTCCTCGACATCCAAAAGATTGTCATTTCCATTTGCATTTTTTGTTCCTGATTTGACCTTTTTGAAGACATATACATCGTTATCGCACAGAGTTTCATAAAACCTGCACACAAGATTTTTTAAATTAATACATTTTCATCATTAAGTCAAGCTTCTTTGTTTTCATAACAGGCCATACGTATCAATTTATTCGTGTTGCCAAACTTCTACGTCTTTTGTAATCTACTTTCTTACAAACAACACATGCATTAGTTTATTTAAATGGATTTCAAACATTATAATATTTTCAAATTAAACATTAAAAAAATAAAAAAATTAAATATTTAAAAATTAAAAACAAAAATAAATTACTTAACGTTTTTTAAAAATTATATGAAATAAATTGTGTGACATTTTTATAATGTCTGTGTACATAAGAAAAATAAGTTTCCTTTTGTCATTAACGAAAACTTGTATTTTATTTATATCAAAAGTAATGTTATAAATATTTTTTTTTAGAATTGTTTGTAATTAAAATTGTTTAGACTACTTATATTTTATTACATAAAGTAACAATAAAAAAACCATTAAATAATATATTTAAAAACATGCTAACATTTTAATATAATACTAAAACACATATTTACACTAGTATAGTACGTCAAATTCTTTGCTTACTTTACAACATTATCCTTAACCATAAAATAGACCATCCTTAGTAAATCATGTGTTTCCATATCCGTGAAGGAAATGTTGTAGTTATCATCACCATCGATTTCTTTGATAAAAAATAAGCTCAGATACACAGTCAGTGCATTGAATATCCCGCGTATGGAGCACATTGATCTGAAATGGTATGAATAAATTGTTACTGGTTGCATTCAAACACTAATTTTAATAGTGTCCACATTATTATTTTCGTATTGGGTGGCAGGTCATCTGTATAAAGCAAAGAAACAAGAACAGGCAAACATGTGCAGTATTCTCTTCACCATAATTAAGAGGTATTTCGCTGACTAGACTGATAATTTTTTTTTACCCGTTTAAAAAAAAAAATCGTGCTAAGGAAAAGCACATTATGAACGTCAGTGACTGCGCTATTGCGAACTTGCGAAAAAATTATCATTCAAGCAGGCGATATTAAAATATGATCCTTGCAGAGTATTGAACTGAACTGCCGAACAAAATCCGCCTCAACTCTTCATCATAGGTGCACATTATGTCAATCTCTTTGGTATCATTTTATATACGTGCCATCATGCAATCGTTCACTTCATTGTTAGCTTAGATTACTTTTGAAAGAAATGTAAGTGGCGCAATACGTTTGTTCACAAAAAGAAAAGGAAAACAAATAACAAAGACGACCTGACCCATGACTCCATTATTTTCATCGATTCTATGAACACACACAAAATTAGGGGTGGGGGAATGTATGCGTTCTCTGCTCCATGGACTTTTCGAAATACCTTCTTTGTTGTATTTATTAACTAGCGGGTAGCCGGCATGTGGTGCAATGCAGCTCAAAGAAAAAAACGCGTTTGTGTTATAATTATGTTTTTTTGAAGTACTTTTAATATACACAAAACTTTTTTTTTTTACTGTCGGGTGCCTACTCGAATTAATTAGACGGTTTTTCGAAGCGTGAGCAGGCCAAACACAGCTGTCCATTTGAGAAGCACGGCTTTTCAAAATCTAGTCCATACACTTGTAGTGATTGATCCACTTAGCCTAAGTCCTGAATATTTGGCTATTATAAGGAAAATACATTGTAGAACCTCCTATTGTCGTCTCAACTATAATCTGATTTTGAAACATTTTATGAAATGATTAGAGGCTAATAGAAACATAAGAAAAGTAAATATGCGATCTTAAAACTACCGAGTCAATATTTGATTTAAGTACAAAATAGCCTTAGAAAATTATTGTTTGGAATGTAAGAAGCTAATTCTGATCGTGCAACAAGTAAATGATTTAATTTTTAAAAAGTGACATTTACCGTGGACTTTCATTGTTCCGTGTGTAACAAATAATGCCTTTGAGACATTGCTATACTTATAAATTGCACCCACTTATCAGGGGTGTACATTTACTAAACGATGATGTGTGGCTAATTGACAACCTTTACAATTCTCCCTTCCACACACGTCTTCTGCATGAGGTGGTAACACACATTAATGAAATATCTCCCATTACTGTAAACGGCTAGATACCCCTTTCTGCACACGCCTGTACTATGGGACAATGGTAATATATTATTGTTTGAAAGCACAGAGATCAACGCTTTATTTAAAAGGCTTGCACCAAACAAAAGCGCAACAAAAAACTTCGTTTAACAGATGTTTGAAATAGAACTGTTCTTAATAAAGAGCTATTTAACATGTATGCATCAACAAAATAAAGTTACTTGAATGTCCCTAACAGCGATTAAAGATAAAAAATGATATATTACTCTTTTACTCTTTCCTCTTTTACTATTACAGCTTTTGTGATTAGTTTATTCTGACCAAATTTTCTCGGAACCATGTGTAGGTCAGGCGGAATGACCATACACATTGTTTTCTATCAACTTATTGTTTTGTTTTCACGTGATCAATTGACTCGTCTACAAAGAAACACACTTAGCCTTACATAGTATACACACACATTATTAGTTGATCTTTCTTTTAAAATATGTGAAAAGTATTATTAGTTTCTAAAATACAAATTTTAAGTTCAACTGGTATGAAAGAATATTCATTTATTAAATATACGAAGAACGTTTATTTGCTGTTCTGTACAATATGATCAGATCTATATGTTGTTCTCGTTATTTATGAATGATTTGAAATGACTTGAATATACTTTATTTTGATTATAATTAACACAAAAAACACGATTCTACTTCCAGGAATTTCACTGCAAATTCAACAGCATACAATAATTACGAAGAAAGCAACTTGCCCTCGTACATCGGCAGATATTTTGTGCTTATTTTACTCAGTGTGTACACAGTATGTGTACGAGTATGTGTACGGATATTACTTTCCAAGCTACTGATAGCATTGTTCAAAAAAGGGATTTACTTATGTGTGTGCATGTGTTAGTCCATATGATATTGTGAATGCGTGTGCATTATGAGTTGTATGAATTTACGTTTAAACGTATGCTTAATACACACTCTATAATTAAGATGTTTATATACTTTTATTGTTAGACTTCCTGAAAAGCAAATTCATATGAATTCTTATCTTGTTTTATTTAAAATCGAATTAGTGTATTTAATATTTGCGCTTTATGCAAGTGTACTTTAAAAGTTCCAATTACAATTCTAAAATTATTTTTGTTTAACAAATCTAGATAAAAAAAATTGGCGCCCTTAAAGAGTAAGACTGAAGTTTTCCGTTATTTATTTTTATCTATCAGTACATATTGTTTTTGTTTTCACAAAAGCTCTGCCGTCAAAGACATGGGGAAACGCAGAGAACATATTTCGCATTTCCAGAGGTTTCATTTGACTTACAAGTATTCTGTCACAAAATATTCGTTGCTGCCATTTTCATGTTTTTTATTGTGCCTGCAAGATCATGGACAACATTAATTTAGTGAGTCATTTGGGGTGGGGGTGGGGGAATCGTTCTTTCTAAAATTTGTGTTAGTTAAATCCTTTTTAATGGCGAAATCGTGTTACCTTGATTGCCGTATTCGATATGGCTTAAAAACAGATTTGTTTTTTTTTCATTAGGTAAATAAGCAATGACTAGATTTCCTTCCATTTCTTATCCTCACTTAAAATAATATACGTATCAAAATAAATGAGCAACACACATCACAATATAAAGACACATTTTATTTTGATATTTTCTCATAGAATATTGTCTAACAAGTCAATATTTCTGAATCTTAAGTTTCACACGTGAATTATTATAATGATCTTGAGATTTTTAAAAGGCTTTCAAGGAAAGATATGTTAAAGAAATTAGACAATGTGAGATAAAGTGTAAATTATTTTTTTTATAATATTAACGCATTTATGAAATATATTATTTATCAAATTTTAAAAGTAAAAAATTCCAACTTCCCCTGTTAATTGTGTCAACGAAATCAACTGTTCTTTCATCAACAAAGGAAGAAAAATTTACTAGAGTTTAAAGGAATGAAAAAAAATGTCTGCATATTGCGATGTGTTTTAAAACAAAAAACTCATTTGTAATATAAATTTGTAGTGTGATTTCTCTGTACTAAATTTTTGTAGGATATAATTTCATTTTATCAAATGTTATAATGAAATCAGCTAAAATTGTAACATTATTAGACATTTTTATTTCTCTTGTATTTTATTTGAAAATTTTGTTAAAGACATAACGAACTCGAATGTTTAAGGTACGTTTGTAAATAAGAATAGTTTTCAGATTATCTTTTCTTATATACTTCTCTAAAAGGTTTACTTCAATTTATGGCGTTAATATTTTCAGCTTACAATTAAAAACATACAGATTGTGGATATTAATGAGCTATGATAACTTAGCTTTTCTAATACATATGTATCTTAATCATGCAGAATGTTTGCTAATCTTTGCAAAGGGTAAAAAGTGGATTTGAAATGACTAACTGATATTTTTAATAACTTTTCCGTGTCTAAAGCAAGGGATGGCAAAAGTGTATGCTTCAAAAGACAGTCGAAAATCGTATTGTAGGAAATATGGAGATAACAGTTATATTTTAATATGGATATACAACATGTTTATTTTTACATGCATTAATTATTATAAGTATTCATAAAAACGTTAAAGACGTTTAAGTAAAATGACAAAATATAAATTACCTTTAAATTTTACAGCTTGGAAAGAAAAACGACAAGTAAAAAATCGAGAAATTCTACAGTTACTTTCCAGACATTAAAAAGTATCTTAAAAACACTCACATATGATAAACAATAAAAATGGAGGAGTTGTCTTTTTCTCACTTCTAATCATTAATCAAATCACATTTTAAATTGATTAGCAAAAGCATAAAACATGTGACAAAAAAGTTTGCAATTAATTGATACTTTATTAAAACTGCTAAATATTAACTAGATTAATGAGACGCCAAAATTTTGTGTAAATAAATTAATATTTACAAAAAAATAATTGTAATTACGTCAAATACAATTCAAACATTTAGCAAATGCCTTCATCTTTCCAAAAAAAAAAAAAACAACAACAAACAAATAGATAAAAAAATGTATACATCTAGAAGTTAAATTTATGTTATGTACATTTTACATATACCTAACATTTGAAGAAAAAAATATTAAGGATCTACACAAATGCCAGAAAACAAAGATTTGAAGAATGGAAAGAAAGTTTGTGGAAGTACAAATGAAAAGACATTGCAGATGTGTAAAAATGTGTATTGGGTTTGAACTCTATGGAGTAAAATTAATTAAACAACACCTTAATTTTTTTTTTACATGTAATTCCTTTATAAAATGTAATATTGAGCACTGGGATAAGAGTCTGAAAATTTGACAAAACATGCATAAAAGTAATGCACAATATAAGAATCCCAATTAGTCTTCGCCCCAAGGCTCGCAACCGCACAATTTTTTCAAGCTTCTGAACTATATTAATGTTCCTATTACCCACCCGCTTTTACATCGCAGATTTGTTTCACAAACTATTTCAGAAAAAACTAAGGAAATCCATTTTTTTAAAAGAATCACATATAGAGAAGTTATCGGGATTTTTAAAAAAAAATTCTTAGTCATCATATTTCATTCATCGTACACTTGAAAATTAGGAAAAACTGAATTTTGGGGATGTGGTTTGGGGGGTAGGGGGTCGAGGCTGAAAATTTGATAGAGAGTTTTGTCATTGGTATCACGTCTCTTTGCCAAATTTCAACTCGATAGGTGTACGGAAAAAGGGTCAATTAGCGCTACGAAAAATTTATCAGCCAGCAACGTAGAAAAGCGAAGTTATTTTTTTTTTAAATACAAATATAAAATGAATTGTATGTATTTTTTGTTTGGTTAAATATTCCAAATAATCAGCTAATATAAAGACCAAGTCTAATATATGCATAAATATATATATAATGACATTATAACTGCCAAATTATTCCTTAGAATCTATAGATAACTTTAGAAATGAGGCAAAGCGAGGTAAAAGACGCGATATTTACCTTGTAATTATTTACAATTAAGATTATATTACCTTGCTGTAAATCTTTCACACTAATTTGCAAACTCTTTTACAAACGGTAACGATATACAGCCAAAACTTCCATTGCTTTTAGTGTAATTAAGTGCTATGTGAATTCCTAAGATCATTTGATTAGTAAAACCTATTGTAATTTAATTTCAAACCCTCAAAAATTACCCATATCTTTATTTCTTATTTACACGTTTGTCCTGAACATAAAAGAATACAGAAAAAAGTTGAAGATAGTTAATTCAGTTTTAAGTGACTACAAAATTTGCAACACATTATAGAGCTGATATTAATTCATGTCTCACCAGCAGCCCTTCTTTATTTTACCAATTTTGCGATGGACAAACGTTAAAATTGTATTTTACTTAATGGGTTCAATTTATTTTAAAATGTGATTGTGATAGTGAACTAACAGTTCTTCAATAGGCAAGATTTCCGTGATGATCATATTTATGTACATAGAACAATGAGTGGAATATTTAGTTTAAAGTAGGTGACTTTGTTTACAATAACAGATAGATGCATAAAAAGTACACATTTTCCAGACAATATATTTATTTTTAAAAAATGAAGCCTTGGAAATTGTTCATGCATATATATATATATATATATATACATGAACATTTATATGTCTCATGGTCATTTTAATGTTTATTTCAAACAACTAAATTTTTCTGAATATAAAAATGGTTACATTAATTTTGATGCATTCATAAAATAAATGGAAAATGAAGAATGTAAATTATGTAATATAACTTGTGTTGCCTGGGTGTTCAAGAGTTGTATAACTCAAAAGCCAATCCCTGCCAAAGACCATGGCAAGCGAAAACATCACCAGAACCACGAGTGGATGGTACCCGTTAACCTTGGATGGCAACCCGGGTGGATGGGACCCGTTAACCTTGGATGGCACCCCGGGTGGATGGGACCCGTTAACCTTGGATGGCACCCCGGGTGGATGGGACCCGTTAACCTTGGATGGCACCCCGGGTGGATGGGACCCGTTAACCTTGGATGGCACCCCGGGTGGATGGGGCCCGTTAACCTTGGATGTAGCTCATCCAAGAGAAGGAATCTCTGAACCAAAACCTGAAGAAGGAACCCGTAAAGGCGGATACATTAATACAATGAAAATTCGGAACACTCTTGCAAAGCTATTGGTGCCAAGCAGTATCAGACTGATATGGTGTTCCTTTGGGCTATACAGGTGCATAGAGAGAGGCGATTTGCCGTCTAGCACTTATTGTCTTCAAGAAAATTACCAGGCCTTTTGATTTCGATCTACGAAGTCACACCATCGTCACATTGTGACCGACGGATGGGAGTAAAAAAAAAAAATGTTTAAATTATAAAATTTCGTTCATATTATCGACACTTTACAATAACTATGGTGTGACTTCTGTAATAAACAATGTCGTATACGCAGAGGATTATTTACACTTCATGTAATTTTTTTTTAAAATGTCATTTTCATATAATTCCAACCCATTTTTTTACGTAAAAGTAAAACGTAAAAAAGTTTCAAAAAACAACCAGAGACACACTAGGAAAGATAAGGTAGTGTTGATCTTAACACATTTATTTAAACAAGCATCAAGATCGGGCTGAGAAAAAAAACTAATATTTACTTTAGATTTTAAGTCATTGAAGCATGTGAAATGATTCAGTTCAGTGTCATAGGTGAATTTCTTAGCAATCTCGGAATACGTTAATAAGGGTTTCTTTTCAAAGCAAAGGGAATGAACAGCTGGTGTAAGATGTTTTTCACTGTGAGTTATGTTGCTTATGTAATGAGACGGTGTCTCTGTCAACATATTTCTACCCCGACAATTCTGTTGTATTTCTTTCTGTATTTTTCTACTGAAGTACAGTTTTATTAAATGTGGTAATAATTTAAGGTTTGATTTGAACTCCTTGTCATGGTAGGAAATTTTCCATTCAAATACATTTACAATGAATTCTACAGAGTAGAGGCTCGTGTTGAAAGAGGGATGAACTATTTCTCTCGGAGGCAGCCATTCGCCCAGCACGTCTGATCTAAAATGATAGTTCAGTAGACAATACATAAAGCGTGGAACCTTTGAAAACTGGGGCAATGCCATAGACCATTGGTTTAATGGGAACAAGAAACTGTACACATATTTTCTTTGACACACGTTATCTATCAGCTCAAAACCCGCCTTTGTGTTACAGCTTACACACGTCCAGTTACAAGACTCGTAAGCCGGCAATGGCGGTATGGCGCAAACACATGTATCCCAATAATGGAACCGGTTTTCGTTAACATAAACATACTTCAATGTTAATTTATTTTTAGAATAGGATACAAAGGCAAAATCACGTATATATTCTATGTCTGGGTCATAATTTACCAAGGGAACACAGCTATTCTGATTTGTACAATATTGTTTTGAAACATATCTGTTTGAATAAATATCCATAAGTTCACATTTTACGTATGAAATGAGAGTTAGAAAATTTTCATTTACTGGGTTAATATTAAGTTTTTCTTTAATTGGATTTCCAAAGAAATAATAATTACACATATACCCAGGATATGATTTGTTCATAGATAATACAAATTCACTGAAATAAAAAATTGTAGATTCTAATATAAAATCAATTGGTTGATTGTTCAGTTTAAAATTAGGCTTAGATGGGAAGAACATTAATTCCCAAATTACTGGCAACCCAAATGTCTCCTTACTACAAAAAAATATCTTCAAATTTTTATACACAAGGCCGTTTGTAATATCTGTCACCGGAACGTATTCAGAGATGAAATCAAGAGATTCGTTTTCCCAGTATTTGTCGTAGGAAGTTAAACTGCTTTGATTTCTGCAGCTCGATATGACCAGCGGGGACATAGAACAGCATTGTATATCTAAGTTCAAAAAGTTTTGAAATTTCACGTAAGCCTCATCTAAAAACTCCGGGCAAACCGAAGCAAAATCTTCACAACAATTCCTGTACACGACACATCTGGTATCACACGTGCACGGGAACATTTGAATCTGTCCACACTTCCCTTTACACGAAGCTGCCTTGTGAACCTCACCAAGATTCGGCAAACCAACGGCTTCTGGATTTGTCAAGTTAAAGAAGCTTTTCTTAATGTTTTTATCTTGGAGTGAAAGCGTTCCGCAGGTAAACAAGAAGTTTCTTCCACCATTTATGAATGTTATTAACACAAAAATTATTTGAAACATTTTGTCCATTGTTATGAATTTCTTTCCCATATATTTTATTCTATTTATAAAAAATCCATACTATTTTAAAATATTTTAGGATATTTTAATTGCCCCTATGCAAATAAGCCAACCACCCTCTAAACGATCACAACTTAAACATATAAATTATTCTCAAACCTGCTCAATTTTTCACAATGTTAATATTTTTAATTTATGGACTTCACTGTACACTTAAATATTTTACGTCCAGTGTTTTTTTTTTTTTTTTTAAAAAGTCGTTTCTTTTAGGCACCGCACTTCTGTGTAGAACTTTATTTGACTTTGTTCAATTTCAACCAGTCCTAAAACAGCGTGATGACAAAGAAAAAGAAGAAAATATGCATTTTATGTACAAAGCTCACTATCACGCGTTATGGGGTGATATTATATACATTTTGACGACACGTAGTTTGTAAATTTAAATAATGTTAAGCCTAATTTGTAAAATCATATCTCTGGAAAACCATTCTCTGCATGCAATGCAGGAAGTAGCCAACAGGTAGCAAAGAAGTTGCCGAGAGGTACCCAAGAGGCAAATAAAAAGTAGCCTATTCTGGTAAAATGTCTCAGTAAAAGATCCCGTTGACCAGATTGAATTAACACAAGATACTGTGTAAAAATAAATCCAACCATAAGTTTCAATTTGTTTATTTTTAAAAACTGAATTACTTTATTTTGTAAGAACAATAAAATTATTTACATGTTATGCTTCATGTCTTTTTAAAAATATATCCCCCATACGTCTCTTTAAATAACTTCACGTACTATTAAGACATTATTAGTGCTCAAAATATCACAAGGTCAGTGATGTTAAGTCATCTTGCTAATACGTTGTCGACAGTAATAAAATATATAAATATATAGTTTTAAATTTTAAAAATTCAAAAACTTTATCTATTACCTTATTAAACCTGATTTTTAATTTCATGATTATGTTTGTTAAAATGTATGTACATCGGGGTGAGCCAAGCACCACGGGCTGGTGGACCGCGCTATATAAAATTAATATTACTAGTAGTAAAACGAATAATTTAATAAATAAATAAATAAAGATGGTTGGAGTGACAAGAGATGAAGATAGATTTCTTTTAAAAATTCAGTAAAACCCTATTCAAATTATTTCATTGTCCATTTCTATGGGTACGATAAGCAGTGTAAAACTTCACAGGCTTGAGCTTAACATCTCAAAAACAATGACAAATAATTATTCGAAACAGAAGTTGGCGGTGTAACGGTTTGCGATGCTCCAAAACTCATTTCACAATGAATGACAGCCTCTATGACTTATAAACAAACTACGCGCATGTAACCAACATTGTATTATTAAAAGTGTACTCATCATTGAGAAACCTTAACTACACTGAAATGGATATCTGGATAACAACTAGATCTAAATTGTCCACCCCGCAAACAAAAAAATAAAAAACAAAAAAAAAAAACACGTTTTTACATTTTTTTAAATTTTATCCTCTAAAAAATCATGTCTAAGTCTATATAGACTAATTATTTTATTTTGCATTGTTATTGAATATTTTTAAAAAAATACTCTTTTTTTCTATCTTTTCATTTGAGGAGCTACCAGCACAAAGATACGAATAGTTAATGCAGATTAGAAAAAAAATCAAGTGTTCCAATAAAAATATAGTTTACGTATAGGAACACTATATTATATCGTCAATTCATCTGAACACACAAAGAAGACAAAGTGAACGAAGTAAAACATTCCTCACGACTTTAAAGACGCTAAAATTGTAAGAATCAATTGACCATTCATATTATTAAAAAATATTTTTAAAAATGTTTTCACCAAAATCTGCCCTACTCCTTAGGAATGCGACTCATGTATCGGCATTCAGTTTGATGTCGGGCAATTGATGCAAATATTTCTATAAAATAAATATTTGTATTGCTGATTTTCTGAAAGTACCTTTAACCACTGAAATACAAATAAAATAGGTTTAGAGGTAGAATGATAGAGGTTATACTTTGACAAGAATTAGAATTGGTGTTCGTGTGGAGACTGACGGTCTTTGGTGACGGCAGAGGGTACTCAGAGGCTGAGTTCCACCTAAAAACCAACATGATGAACACAGCCTACCCCGTCATGGAAGATATTCAGATTTCAGGACAGGGAGTGCTTGCCCTCCTCAAAACCATTAACCCATACAAAGCATGTGGTCCTGACAGTATAAAACCACAAGTGCTCAAAGAATTGGCCAAAGAAATCGCCCCTGCACTGACAATCCTCTTCCAATCATCGTTGTGCTCTGGCAATGTTCCAGCAGACTGGAGAACAGCGCATGTAACTCCAGTCTACAAGAAAGGGGAGCATTCTGACCCTGCCAATTATCGTCCGATATCTCTCACCACATAGTATGCAAACTATTGGAGCACATAATCGTAAGCGCAGTCATGAAGCACCTTGAAAGCAAAAATATACTCAATGACTGTCAGCATGGCTTCAGAGTCAATAGATCATGTGAGACCCAGCTCCTTGAGTTTGTTCAAGACTTGATGACAAATCTAGAAAACAGCAAGCAGACTGATGTGCTGGTGATGGACTTCTCGAAGGCCTTTGACCGTGTCAATCATAGTTTGCTTCTACACAAACTTCAGAGATATGGGATCCAAGGCACTACTATAAAATGGATCTCTAGCTTCCTCAACAACCGATGTCAAGCAGTAGTGGTGGACGGTGCAAGCTCGTCCTTTGTTAATGTTAAGTCAGGGGTCCCCCAGGGCTCGGTGCTAGGCCCCTGTTTGTTCCTAGCATATATCAATGACCTACCCGAGAAACTGACATCCCAAGCAAGACTGTTTGCAGATGACACAGCCATGTACAGGACGATCACCAACAGATCTGACCAGGACCAGCTACAAGAGGATCTCAATCGGTTAGCTGAGTGGGAGGCGAGCTGGGACATGGAATTTCATCCAGCCAAGTGCCAGACACTGTCAGTCTCTAGAAATTGTACTCCTCTACGCTACCACTATGAATTGCATAGTCATTTGCTTGAGTCAGTTTCCTCCGTAAGGTACCTGGGTGTTACCATTCAGAGAGAGGTCCGCTGGGACGAGCATATTAACAATGTGTGCAACCAGGCGAACAAGACCCTGGGGTACTTAAGGCGTAATCTAAAGATCAGCAACTCCGGTGTGAAAGAAAGAGCCTATAAAGCCTTTGTCCGGCCGCTTTTAGATTATGCATCTTGGGTCTGGGACCCATTCACTCAGAAGAGCATCGACAGGTTGGAGGCAGTACAGCGACGGGCAGCACGCTTTGTCCTGAACCGCTACAGGAATACCTCTAGTGTTGGCAGCATGCTGGAAACACTGGGCTGGTCACTATTGGAGGAACGACGACGACAGTCCAGGCTCTCCATGATTTACAAGATAAATAATGGGCTAGTCCACTGCTCTGGCATTAAACAGAAACTCGTCCCTCTCCCCCATAGACAGCGACGAGGCCATGACAGGCAGTTCCGGCTCATACCAGCGAGAAGTCAGTATAGGAACTGCTCATTCCTACCAAAGACTATCAGGGACTGGAACACTCTTCTAAAAGGAACAGTTGAGGCGACAACACTTGACTCATTTGCGTCTATTGCCTCAGGCCTTCCAACCCCTAGTGCATGATACCCTCAAACAGTTACTCTTGTAACCAGTGAAATATCCTCATCAACATCAGGCACATAGACATTGCAAATCCCATCTACATTCATAGGAGCCATAATGATCAATAAATTGATCGTGGACTCTTAATATATAGAAGAAGAAAAAGAAGTTTTAAAGGTTATGTTTATTCTAGAAGATGTTTGGATAGAAGGTTTGGGTGAAATGAACGTGTTAGTGTGACAGGGATTAAAGGTTTTGCTTGGATAGAAGTTGAGGATACAAAATATTGGTTATAGTGTGATGTGGATCAGATAATCTTTTTGGTAGACACGTCACGTTTCAATGAAATGTGATGGTTTTGTAGAGGTTATGGCGTGTCGTTAGTTAGTTAAGTTTCAATGAAATGTGATGGTTTTGTAAAGGTTATGGCGTGTCGTTAGTTAGTCGAGTTTCAATGAAATGTGATGGTTTTGTAAAGGTTATAGCGTGTTGTGTTTTTACAGGTAGATTTTTTAATGCAATTTAAAGGTATTATAGGTTTTATTTTTCAACTTGAATTAAAGGTTGTTTTTGTACTGAATGTGAGCGTACTAAAGTGGTTATGGTAATACGGGGAAGGAATTATTTTTTAAAGTTATTTAATCAAGAATTATAGCGGTAATGGTGTGACGGGTATTAAATATGGTATTTTGTAGTTGGGGTCTGATTTTGTTAAAGAGTTATGGTGTGACGTTATTGGAGTTGGTGTTTGGATGAAATGTGGGTGCGTTATAGACGTTATTTTTCTAAGTGGATTAGAATTTTTTTTTGGATTGAATGGTTCGGTGAGTTATAGAGGTTCTGGATGAAGTGGATTAGAGTTTTTGTTTGGATTGAAAATACGAGTGAGTTATTGAGTTTATAATGTGACGTGGATTAGAGTTTGTGTTTGGATCTTATAAAGCCTCCTTACAGATATTAAGGCGTAACGGGAATAATAGATAACCTATACATAAGACATTTATTTCATCCCAATATCATATATGTATCAATCTATTGATAAAAGATGGTAATTTGATTGAAATGTGATTGGGTTATAGAGGTAAAGGTGTACAGTGGAATAGCGGGGAGCTGTTTCGATATCCCTTAAAGGTAAATAATTAAAATATATATGATGTTTTGTTGAACAGATATTTTGTTTGGATGGGTTGTGAGGGTAAATTATAAATGTAATGGTTTGACACGGATTGGGGCTGGTGTTACGTTGAAATGTGACGGTGTTACAGATGTAGTTTCAACGAGGAAATCACTTTTAATTTTTATTGAACGTCAAGGTAAACCATAGAGGTAAATGTATGGCATCCGTCCGTCTTCACGAGACGATGGAGTAGCTATATTGTAGTCCTACACTTCGACGAGTGGCTCACTAGGCCAATCCTGGAATGACAATCTCGTCTGCATTTCACGCAGGAGAATGATGATTCCTTGTTAATTTTGGTCTTCGGTGCTGTTCTTTTTCTTACAAGGGCTTCGTTCCGCACATCTTCTGCCTTTTTCACTCCTTGGTACATTGCCGTTCGCATGCTGGTACGTTGTTCGGCAATGATCTCCCATTTGTTGACTTCAATGTTCGCTTCCTTCATGCTCTTTTTGCAAACGTCCATATATCTCAGGCAAGGCCGTCCAATAAGTCTTGTCCCTTCTGCCAACTCTCCATACAACAGCATCTTTGGAATACGGCCTTCCTCCATTCTCCTTACATGGCCTAACCAGCAAAGGCGCTTCTTGCTAAGAGCGGAGAATATGCTACACATCTTGGCACGTTCCAAGACCTCTGTGTTAGTCACCTTGTCCTGCCATCGGATGCGTAGAATGCGACGCAGACATCGTTGATGGAAGCTGTTGAGTTTCCGCTCGAGACTGGTTTATGTGGTACACACTTCACTGCCATATAGGAGCGTACTAAGCACGCATGCCTGATAGACACTTAGCTTTGTTTTTTCAGTTAGATTGAGATTATTCCACACCCGCTTATTCAGTTTAGCCATAGTTGCTGCTGCTTTTGCTATCCTGATGTTTATCTCTTCATCAATGGAGAGAGAACTAGAAATATTGGATCCAAGGTATGTGAAATGCTCAACAACCGACAGATTATGGCCCTCAATAGTTATAATTGGAGGGGATGGCGCTTCTTGCATCATGACATGAGTTTTCTGTAGACTAATTAACAATCCAAACTCTTTACAAGCATGTGGTAGACGATTAACTAGCCGCTGAAGACCTTCTTCTGTGTGAGATGTTAAGGCGGCATCGTCAGCGAACAGTAGTTCACGAATTAGTACCCTTTTTACTTTAGTCTTTGCACGAAGGCGAGCGATATTGAACAGCCTATCATCAGATCTGGTATGTATGTACACTCCATCTTCACAGTCCTTGAAAGCAAATTGAAGGAGCATCGAGAAGAAGATGGAGAAGAGAGTTGGTGCCAGTACACAACCCTGTTTTACTCCGCTGCTGACTGGGAATGCCTCAGATACAGCGTCATTGAATGTGACTGTGCTGTGCATGTTTTCGTGATTGTATGATTGTGAGCAGTCGTGGGGGACAACCTATTCTTTGTAAGATACTGAACAGGCCATTCCGACTTACCAAGTCGAATGCCTTTGTCAGATCTATGAAAGCGATATAATGAGGCATATGCTGTTCACGACACTTCTCCTGCATTTGGCGTAACGAGAATATCATGTCTATAGTTGGGCGCCCACTCCGAAAGCCACACTGGGACTCTGGACAGATGCAGTTAGCCAGACTCTGCAATCGTTTTAAGGCAACACGGGCAAAGGTCTTTCCTACTAAACCAAGGAGAGAAATTCCTCGGTAGTTATTACAATCACTTCGGTCCCCTTTATTTTTGTACAATGTTACGATGTTAGCGTCTCTCATGTCCTGGGAAATTTGACCTTTTTCCCAACACAGACAGAGGAGCTCATGTAAGGGCTGAAGTAGTATTGTTTTTACATTTTTGAGGACTTCCGGGGGAATGCCGTCAATCCCTGTTGCCTTCCCAACAGCAAGGTAATCTATTGCTATTTCGAGCTCCTGCATTGTGGGCTCTTCATCTAGTTCTTACATTATTGTCAAGGCTGGAATGTTATTCAGAGCGGTCTCAGTGACTACATTAACTGTTGCGTATAGCTCAAGATAATGCTCAACCCAACGCCGGAGTTGTTCGTTCGGGTTCTGAATAATTTGACCAGTCTTGGACTTGAGCGGTGCTATTTTTGAGGTATGTGGACCTAATGCCCTCTTTATGCCCTCGTACATGTTTCTTGCATCCCCGTTGTCAGAAGCTGATTGGATGCAGTTGCAAATTTCCAGCCAGTAAGTGTTGGCACAATGACGGGCAGTCTGCTGGGATATTTTTTTTGCATTTCGGAGAGCCTGTAGTGTACGAGCTCAAGGTGCATCCCTATAGACAAGTAGGGCTGTTCTCTTCATCTTGGTTACGGGTTCCATCACATTCCAATGCGCCTCGTACCAGTCATTATTTTTATGCTCAATTTTACCGTAGGCGGACATGGCTGAATCGTACATAGCATCTCGTAAATGAGTCCACTTAGAGTCAATAGTGCTATCGGGTGACCCTTTAGCAAGGGTATCCTGCAACAATTTTGAGAATTGCTGAATCTTTTCTGGATTGTTTGAGCAGTGGATGTTAATTCGTGGACGACATTTATTTAGTTGTTTAGATGGAATGTGAAGTTTTTTTTAGCAGTAATGGCGTGATGGGGATTAGAGATGGTAGTTTAAATCGAATGTGAAGGTGTTTCAGAGGTAATGATTTTACTGTGGATTGTGAGGGAGATCTAGAGGTTATGATGAGATGGGGAATAGAGTTATTTTTTGGATGGAACTTAAAGTTGAGTTGTATAGGTTGAAATGTAACTTGGTTTAGAATTGGTATTTTAATGGAGTTTTAGGGTATTATAATTTGATGTGGATTTAGGTCGGTGTGTGTGTGTGCGTGTGTACGAGTGTGCGTGTGCTTGCGTGTGTGTGTTTGTGTGTTTTTGTGTGTGTGTTTGTGCGTATGTGTGGAGTTTAAGTGTTAGCTAAAGAGTTCTAAATGTGAAGGGTCTTGGAATAAGGATTATTAAAGTACATGAAATCTTTCAAAACTAATTATATAATCCGTGTAATTAACATTCACCTCGATGTTATCATACTGTAATTTGTGAAAACTTTAGCTGGATGATTGATTTAGTATTGTCTAAGCTAAATCAAACTGTCAAATCATCCTCTTAGCCAGGTAAACTGATATTCTAATTTAATTTACAGTGAGAAAATTAACTTTTCCTGGAGTCAGATATCTTCTTTCATGTGATAGTTTTGCCAAAATAAGTTTAATTTACGTTGAACTTAATGCATTCATTTAATTAGATTCTTAAGTTTGGGAAGCGATAACATAATACTATGAGACACGTTATACAAATGATATGAAATACACGCTGGCAAGAAGACACGATCAATCACGATTAGCTGATTCAATATTGTCAGAAATATAATAAAATCTTTCTAGCCATGATCGTAGGCGTGTCAACTTATGTCATAGTTATCTATACAAACATAAAGATAACTCATTAAAATTTTTTAATCATTTTAATTTATTGTTGACATCGCCTTGTACACGCTGACCTCACCTGTCTCATGTTTGAATTATAGTTGGAGCGTATATTTCTAATTTCTCTCAATCAAAAAAAAACTAAACAACAAAGAATTTAAAAACATATTTGACTATAATAGTATTCTGGTGGAATTTTGTTCAGTTTTGTTATCTAGGTACATTTAAATTAGAGCTACTGAAGTCTGTAAAGAATTTATTTTTAGTGAGACATGTATCACATAAAAAATCGCAAACTTTACATCTTTACAATGTTTGGGCCATATCTGATGCTAAATTTATTTTATTTGCTAAACAAAAGTGAGTACAAGATATCGTTGTGGTTTTTGGCAATAATTTTTTCTTCTTCCTTGCAATTTCACTTAGTTGTTGAGTTTTATAATCAACCTTTATCTGCATTCTTTTTTCTTGATAATCTAGACCAGTATTTCACTAACATTTTTGATGTATGGTCGTATGCGCACCAAAGAACTCCAAAGAATACACTATTAAATGCTAACAAAACCAACATAAGGCAAAAAAAAGTATTATTTTGATATAAAGTAGAAGACAAACTTAATGAAATAGTTTGTGTACACAACTAATCAGAATTGCAATAATATATTGACTGCTGTGGAGATCGATTTTATCCCAATCTAACAATTGCTGTGTTTTAACTAAATACTTACAACTATAAGATATAACCCTGTGTCAATGTTATAATAATTAAAAGTAAATTTCGCTTTTATCTACTTGATAATGCGAAATAGCAACAGCTAAATATCCAATGTTTACGTATGTAACTGAATGGGGCTTACATACATTTAATCCTCAATATTTTAAAACAAAGTTTCAACAATAGCCCATGTCATTGAAATGTATATTTAAAAAAAGCATAAATAACATGTTCCTTATTTATTAATTAGTATGTTTTTATACAAAACGTTTTGATATGTACAAAAATAAACTATTAGCCATCAAACTGAATATCAGAGTAATACTTTAGTTTTTTTTTAATTACCAAAACTTCAATTTCCGTTGTCTAATACATTTTGGCTTTGAGATTTTGGTATATTTTTAAGATACTCCCACTTATGCTTTAGCGTATCTTGTGCTGCCTAGGTTAAATCCAAAAATCGCTTTTCCTTAAACACATTTTTACTTTTTAAATAAGATTAATAAATGCACTGAAGTGTTTGTAATCCCCTAGGAATGCCAGCGCACGTTTTGTTTCACCTCGAAGATATTTTAAGTGATATTGCAATACCCCAAAATTGTCCAACCCCTCATGTGGCATAGTCTGCGCGTTATATGAAGTAATTCCATTATTAACGCCATTGCTTTTTTTATGTGAAAAACTTAGACTATAAAAAATTGTAATTTTTAATCAACTTTAACAACCCAATGTACTTCTTTTCTATTTATTTTAAAAATAATTTAACGATATTTTTATTTGGATTTAAAAAAAATAGTTTGTTCTCTTTTTAAAATCTCATTCTGTAACAGCAAACGGGTTTTGAGATACCGATATTACAATGTACCCCTCAAAACAGCTTTTTACCATATTTTCATTGCCCTTGAAATGTAAAAAAAAAAGTAAACTTAATAATTCACTCATCTATTTAAAACTATCTGTAGACTAATTTAAAAAAAAATATTTTAAGATAATTATTTTGCTATTTTAAAAGCGATGCCTTTGAGACACATTTTAAAATGAACCAACTCAGGTTTTTCTGAAGGTTTTAAAGGCTTTTGGGGCTAAATCTCAAAAGTGTGATTCTCCCTTCTTAAAGTGTGGTAAAATATTAAAAACAAAGCCTCGAGTTCGGTAAATACGGAGGCACGCCGAAGAACATTTTAGGCATACCATTTAACATTGTGATGCTTGTAATACTGTGCATCTCCATGGACAACTCAACTAAATTTAGTTTGTTTAAATAGTACTACATTTATTGCCGTATATTAAAATTATTCGCATCCTTTAAATATCTAATATTTGCTTAGCTTTCGATTCGTAAAATAATTTCGAAAATTTACTTCATTATCAGCGTAAACGTAAATTTTGGACTTGTCAAAAATACTTTACCAAATTGCAAAACAACAATTTAAAATTTATTTGTATTAAAAAATTTGATTTTTTAACAAATATTTTAAACGTTAAATTTTTGAAACATACTGTTGCAGTTAATATTCAAACTGGATTTAAAGACTGAAATCTCACTTTAAAAGATTTTTTTTCCCTAAAAAAGTTTTTTAACAATGTCATATCTCTTTCCTTTTATCAGTAGACTTAAAAAAGATCCTCAGTCAAAAAGGGCATTTAAGATATTACTAAGATATGGAGACTATAAAAAATATTTCAGATAAATTCAATCTAAATCTCAGGTGAATCTAAAAACAATAGAATATATTTTGTTTAGATAGCGTCTTTTAGACTTTTACAATTAATAATTTAAAAACAAAAACTTACATGTACTAATAATAAAATATATAGAATTATACCTTATCTTATTTTATTATTAGTACATGTGAAATTAAATCAAAGTGCATTTCATTTTTTTGTTTCTTTAAATTAATAAAAGCATCATATAGAATTATACCTTATCTTGATGCTTTTATTAATTTAAAGAAACAAAAAAAAATGAAATGCACTTTGATTTAATTTCACATATTGATTTCCGTCATGAACGTCTTTGTCTGAATTATTAGTGTTCCCAAATATTGTCGTGTAGCCAGGTGTTTGCTCCTTCTGTTAAAGCTTCACAATTTCTAACATCTAAAACATTGCAATTCATCTTGTCTTGTTAAATGGGACCCAACTGCGTGATCCAGAAAGTTCTAAAACATTGCAATTCATCTTGTCTTGTTAAATGGGACCCAACTGCGTGATCCGAAAGTTCCACATAGCTTCATTCAGCTGCTTCATTTCTTTGGTGTGCCTTGATGCAGACCTTTTTCATTTCATAATTTTATTTGATATGATAATAATCAGCGCTTGGAATTTTAGATGTCTTGAGTAATCAGTATCAAGGAAAATTGTTAATAAAATTTTAATTAAAACACAAATAATTTTTTTTTAAAAGAACAAAACATTTATGATTAAAACGAAGATTTATAAGGACGACCGCATACAATTTCAGTTATTCTTTAAAACAATATCCACAAAGTAAGAAGTAAAAAAACAGCAATTTAATAATAAGCTCGTTTGTACTTGAGAAAGTATATACGTTTTTTTTTAGTTTGTATGAAAATATCAACAATTTTATTTTTTTCGGATTGTATCTATTTCCAGATCAGTGTTTTGATTTGCCTGTACCAGATTGCTGGACGTCTGAGTACGACTTCTTGTTCGTCTATGACTGTCGGTATGAAGGGGATTTTTCATTTCAATACAATTTGTTTTCGGATTTGAAAGAATATTTTTCACACAACGAATTAATTAAATTTTCTTTTGGAACAATTGGTGAAGACGGAATTAAAGTGATGAAACGACTTGATGAAACAATTCATGATAAACGCCTAAGCCAGATGGAAAATGAAGTTGACTGCTCTAGGGAATTATCAGTGGATGACATATTTGATGCAACTCGAGAAGGATTTTATGAAGGTAGACAAGGGGTAAAAAAACTGGCTCTTGTTATACTTTATGAAGAAGCTAGTGGTATTAGAATTGACCAAGGTCTTACAGAACAGATTAAATTGTTGCAAAATGAGGACAAAGAGATAAAACGAATATTCATTATTCTAGGTAACTTTGTTCCTCCATTCATAAAGAAAAATTTTGCTTTGTATTTAAATCCGTCTAATTTCCCTTATAGAGATGTCATAGAAACATTTTGTGACACTTGCAGACCTGATACTTTTTCTTACGCGAGCTCTGTCAAACGAATAAAAAAATGTTATTTTTTAGGAAATTCATCTATTAGAAGTACAGGCAAAGAGGCACGAGCTAAGTGTAAGCGAGTGTTCAAATTAATTTCACTCAGTTCTACAGAAGAATACGAATATTTGAGTTCTGCTTTATCTAAAAAACTTTTAAAGCTGCGAATTTTAAAATCTGCAGTTTTCGTTCATTACATTCTTGAATCCCTCATGGCTGGAAAAATCAAAGGATTGACCATTTTTGATAAGACGTGTAAGGTTTGGAGTTTTATGTACCCAGAATCTCTCATTAAAACACGTTTAGTTCCACCGGGAATGTTAAATTATTCTATTGTAGACAATGAGACCAAGTATAATGAACAATTTTTAGCACTACAATGTGACGAAACATTTGACAATATTCAACTATGTGAAATTGACCTATCTGCCAAAGAAAATGATATTTCCGTATATGAAATCCCTTATGAAACAGTTGTTATAGGACAGAAGACTTTGATACCAAAAGACTATTTGATGTGGCTGATTAGTTCCCTGTTTATTAGTCCTATGTATTATGATACAATTTTTCAAAAGTTTATTTCGTTAATGGATGTTAAACAAATTAATTGTAAAATAAATAACGATTTTGGAAGCATTTGCCAACACGTGCAAAGGTGCAATTCAGACTACGATTACCGGCAATCATTTTGTGACGGACCTGTTCAATATATATACAAACATCGATTAGTGACAGAATTCTTCAACTACATAACTATAAATACAAGTGGAAAAAACATAGATTTGCAAGATTTAAATCATTCACATTTGCCCAACAATGGAAACCAAATTACACAACCCAGTAATGAACTGCACGGAAATAAATCTTTACAATTTCAAGACTACCAAATTTTTGATGAGAAGGAAGTCAAAGGATGTGTTCGTGAACGTTTTAATTGGACATCGGAGTATTATAACCATACACTTATGAATGATACTGTGAGCTCGAAATTCACTAGCCTAAAATGCATGTATTCCTTAAATCAAGCATGTTCTCATTCCCATTATTATACTGGCTGCAGTAAACTGGCCTGTCCAGCTAATTTTCTGAAGTGTCCAAGCTCAGCATGCCATTTTTTAGGAGACGAAAAATTGGGCTTAAAAACATGCGAAGCATTTAAATATACAAGTGTCATTTATAGCGGTCATCTCGTTAGTACAGTTGAAGTCAGGTCGTCTCTCAAACGCATCTGTACAAATATTAAATACTTGTATTACTTTATAGATTTCAGAATAAAAGTAGAATGTGACTTTGTTTGTGAAGAAGGATTTCAATGTTTGTCTGGGAATATTAAGAATATAACTGGCAATATAACATCATACACATTCAATATAGTTAATCAAACAGTAGGGATTTTCAAGAGCTTAGGTAAATATAAAATAGAAGCACAAAAAGCCCCTTTACTTTCTCTATTAGAACATTTAGAGTTACGCGCTCCTTATTGTTATATAGATGATATGCATGAATTTTTCCGAGAATGGGACATTTCTCAGCTTATAATTCTTGATCTTAGTTTTAATAACCTAACAAGTAAAGATTTTATGCTTATATGTTCAATGAAAATACTCAGATATTTAAATGTTTCTCACAATCTCAATCTCAAAATTAGTAAGAAATCTAACTTACCCAAATTATTAGAAACTATTGATTTGTCATATACAAATGTAGATATAATTCCTCCATCTGCTTTTGAAAATTTGGTCAACTTAAAATATTTAAATTTAAGAAAAACTAAAATACAACACTTTCATTCAAAAGGATTGCCATCTTATTTTAGTTTAAACATCCTTGATTTAAGAGAAACTTTTCTACAACAAATAAAGTCAGATTTCTTTCAAGGTCTTTCCATTCAATCGGCTTTATTTGTTGACGACTATAAGTTGTGCTGTCCACAAGTGACTGGTCCAAACATTCCCCAAGATAAATGTTATGCTCCACCAGGTCCACTTTTATCTTCATGTGAAGATCTTATTGGTGACTCCAACAAGAGAATAGTTTTATGGTTTGTTGGTAGTGTAGCATTTATAGGAAATTTGTTTGTTGTGGTCTATAGACTAGTTTGGGACAAAGAGATCTTAAAGAAAGCTTATGGACTTTTTGTGACTTGTCTTGGTGTGTCTGATTTAATTATGGGAATCTACCTACTTGCAGTGGCTGCAGCTGATAGTCATTTTAGAAGTCTTTATGTTTTGAACGATACAAGATGGAGATATGGAAACATGTGCAAGTTTGCTGGATTTTTAGCCACATTTTCTAGCGAGTCATCTGCTTTTTTAATATGTCTTATTACGATTGATAGATATTTAATAATGCGATATCCATTTGGTGAACATAGATTCTCAAACGTGGGTAAAACTTGTGCCGTTGTGATCGCTTGGTCAATTAGCTTTGTCATAGCATTGATTCCTACTTTTCCACATGACTGGGATATTTACTCCTCTAACAGCATGTGTTTGGCTTTGCCACTAAATATTGTAACACATAATGGTTGGCTGTATTCATTTTGCGTGTTAATTCTTCTCAACTTTGTTACAGTTTTTATCATCTTTGCTGGTCAGGTTTTAGTGTTTATTTGGTTTTCTAAAAATAAAATGCCTACAAACTTTATGATACCCAAGAGCAGATCTAATGATATTTCTATAGCCAAGAATCTTGCTTTTGTTGCTGTTTCAGATTTTTTGTGCTGGTTTCCAATAGCCATAATGGGTTTTATGTCACTTGGTGGCTACATGTTTGGTAACGAAGCCTACTCTTGGTCTGCTGTATTTGTCATTCCAATCAACTCTGCATTGAATCCTATCATTTACACAATGCCAGCAATTACAAGGAAAATAAGAAACCACACATAAGCTATGTTAAAATATTAAAGTTAGTTTCAATCTGCTTTTGCATAATCTGATTTTTGTTATCTTGCAATGAATCTTATTTTTAGAAAACAAACTTGTTTAAAGCTCTTGTCTGATCAGCGTTTTGCACAAGGGTCTATCGATCAAACAAGAAAATCAACAACAACAAAAAAAAAACCGGATTGAATCCAAATTAGAGATTGACTGTAATTCCTTTTGACCTTCATTTGGTTGCTGAAATATTTAGTCAAAAGCCGCTTATATCAAAAGTTAAACTTAAAGTTAAACTTAAAATATTTTTTTATTTTTGTGTACCCATTTTAGAAAGGCTTTTATTCAGAACGATTCGCTTTTAATCACCTATTAGAAAATTGTTTTCTGTTTGCTTTTCTTTTGAAACATCTATTTTAAATTAAGTTATATTAAATTTTAAATGAAGTTATATCAAATGTGCTTCAAAAAAGTGACTTTGGATACGTACGTAGTTAAAAGGCCTTTTTTTTTTTTTTTTTTTTTTTTTTTTTTTTTTTTTTTTTTTTTTTTTTTTTTTGTACAACTTGTATTGTAGATATTTTGAACTTTAAAAATAACAACTTATGCTATGGAGCTTGCATTTGAAGCCATACGAGGCCAGAGGTCAGCACATTCTTTCGCAACAGGGCCAGTTATGGCAGATCCTTTCATTTCTCCTTTAGGGTTAACTATGACACCAGCATTATCTTCAAAGTATATGAAAACACCATCCTTTCTGCGGAATGGCTTCCTTTGACGAATGACAACACCAGGCATTACTTTCTTCCTCAATTCTGGCTTTCCTTTTTTGACTGTGGCAAAAAACATGTCCCCAGAACCTGCAGCAGGAAGTCTGTTGAGGCGACCCTTGATTCCACTGACGGCAATTACATAAAGATTTTTAGCTCCAGTGTTGTCTGCAAAGTTGATAACAGCACCCACTGGGAGACCCAGTGCGATGCGGAGTTTTCCACCAGCCGTTCCACCCCTTCCTCTCTTAGACATTTTCAGTAAAGGAAGATTATTAAAAGTAAAGGAAGATCAGTTAAAAGTCTGATTACTGAAATTTTTATGGATTATTATTTTTTTTTATTTCTTTCCATAACCAAATTTTTATAGTAGTTTTTTTGTTGTTGTTGAAAAGGGAATAAGAAATATTAATATTAGTATAACAATGTTTTAATTTCTTTATTTGTTACACAAGAACCTTTTTTTAGTCCTATTAAATTTCAAATATTTATTACTAAATTATGTACATTGTGTACATTCAGTATAAGCTTCTTAAATTTCAAAGACAAAATGCCCTGGTATATATATTTTATGACATCTGTTATTGCCCATTTCGTGTTAAACATGTCATTTTATGTTCTTTAAATCCTTTGTTTTTATAAATTTCATTGAATTTCCTCACTTTTTTTTTGAATTCTGATTTACAGTTCCAAAATAAGTGTTGGAGGATCTACACTGTATTAACCTTATCATAGCAGAAGTTGTAGAACTACACCAGGGCTTAGGTTGTAACTAACTAAATTACTTAAATTGTTGCACAAAAACACATTTTGAAAAAAAATAATTTCATGAACCCTTTGAGAATTTGGAGCATTTTGAACTCATAATATTCACAACTGTCGTAGGCAGGGATAATAAGTTTACTTTCGTTCTTTATGCTATATCTCTTACATTTTCAAATAAATTCTAGTAGTACAACTTTAAACAATGTGTCTTGTATATTTATCAGATGATTTATTAAGGGGCCATATCTAAGTAATTTTTAAAACGTCACATTATGAAATTGGTCTCAATCACGGTCCTATTTTAACTTTAATGGAAATCTAAATACTCATGACATTTGTTTCATATAATTAACAAGCATAATGATGAACATTTTTTAAAAAGCTGTTACCTGTTATATGAATGTTATAAAGAAAATTAAAAAGTTATAGAATATTTTACATATTCAATACTGCTCCACGAAGTATAAAGATTTTTAAAAAAATCATTTTTCAGCAAATCCTATATTGTTTCACGTAGGTATAAAAAGTATGAAAAAAAAGATATTTAATATTTCAGTATATTCTATGTTGTTCCAGGTAGTTATAAAGATTATGAGCAATACAATGGGATATCAACTTTTTTTTTTTACATTAGTTTCGTTTCATGTTAGCGATTTCTATAATTTTCCATGGAATGTTTAATGCTTTCAATATTTTATGTGGGTTTACTGATTATAACAATGTCCTTATAACTTTTCTTATGTTTCAATAAGTGTCTGTGATTGTTCAAAAATATTAGGAAATTATATTAAAAATATACTTGTAACGTTTCACTAAAGTCCCAATTAAATGTTGGAGATTCCTAAATGTATTTTCTTATAAAAACAAATTCTATTCCCGAAAGAATATACGTACTCTTTGAATGTAAGCCAACCTAGTTAAAAGCATTACTTTTAGAAACGCTTTTAAAATATCGGTGGATAATGTCTACATATTTTTTAGCAAAGGGTACCCAATTTAATTTTAAATAAAAATTTTCTCATGATAAAGTTATTTTTAAGCGAAAAATTTATATAAAAAAGAGTTGTTTGTTATTTAAACTTAAATGATAAATTTAAAATATCGTAGAGTTATTTCTTTGGGCGACTGGAGCCCTTAAAATAAAATGTTATATTTTTTCAAATTCCTTCTCATTTGGATGGGATTCTTTCGAAAATTGACTTTGATATTTTTCTGTATCTTAGGAATACATAAAATGGCCTCTTTTGAATTAGGATCATAAAAATGGCCATTTCCATGGTATTGGTAAAAAAATATATATTCTAAAAAAGACATCTTTAAAAAGATTAATTTGCTCTTTAAATCAAGCATGAATATAAAATGAAATTAGGTGTGGCCCGAAATTCAAGCTTAATAATAGTTATTATAGGTGTTTTTGTTTATTAAAGGTGCAGTATACCAAAAAACTTTTTAAAAACATATTTTTAACACAGGTCTCAAATAGAATATTAGTAAGGATAATAAGTTATTATTTATGATATATTTTTAATAATGCTTTTGTAAATCTGTT
Organism: Omphiscola glabra; assembly: GCA_964017045.1. Classification (NCBI taxonomy): domain Eukaryota; kingdom Metazoa; phylum Mollusca; class Gastropoda; family Lymnaeidae; genus Omphiscola; species Omphiscola glabra. Next base: position 15,553,123 of record OZ024804.1, on the reverse strand, counting down.
GTCAAATGGCATCAGTATACATTTGTGGGATGATAACTCAAATGTTTCCAAATATTACTGTTATGTTAACATTTACACTAAAACCAAATTTAAAATGGAAATTTTAAAAGAAAAATGAGATGCCAAGTTTAAAAGCTATGGAAACATGTAATGAATGTTATACAAACTATTTAGGAAAAGGAAAATAATTTCATGTTAGATGGAACGTTCTTAAATAGGGTGACTTTTTTAAGACATATTACATCTCTTACATTTTATTCTGACCTAGCCCTTATAGCCAGGCATTTGCACGACCTTTATCAGGTACAGCGAGTGGAAAGTGGCCTATATTGCCAGTTCGAATTTAAAAAAAATGTAACTTCAGCTGTGGGACCTCTATGGTTTTTTTTTGCATGAATCTATGGATCAATTTCTATTGAGGGTTGACCACGTTTCTTTTGAGTGTTAGATTTGTTTTGATTCATCAAACACAGGATAATTTATATTTTAAAAACTTGAAAGAGACAATCTTGTTTCTTCTGGTAGTCCTGCATGCTTGAAATCTTGACCAGCAATCAACCGTGACTGAACAAAAGCCAGGTCTAAGATGTAAAAAGTAATTCTTAGGTACCATTTCTTAGATCTAATTGGATTTCTATACAGGACTACAAGAAACTCCAGGAGGTCTATTCCATCAATTAAACTATTGTTTAGACTGATTATAGAAGGAAATTCTACCTCTATTTCCATTTTCTTCTTTCTGTCCAAGCTTTTAACCTTTTTCTCTGGCTCTATGCTTGCAAAGGTGCTTATCAGAGTAACAGCCTTGTTGTCGACCCATTTTACAATTTTTAAAGCATTATTTTTTTAAAGACCCAGTTTTTTGGAGATTAGCACCTCTGCCATTTTGGGAAAATTCCTTGTCTGAATGAAATGTACAGCCTTTCAGTCTGTTGGAAGTATAGCTTGAAGGGGATTTGAGTTAAACCAATAAAAAATACACTAGGTGCCAGATATCTGGAGAAAACACAATTTAGGAGCCGAACACTGATTGATAATACCCCCAATTTAGGCTGTACTGGGCAACATCCCTCTGTAGATTTCAAAATCATGTGTCAGGCCTTTGTGGAGAGAACAAACCAACACCTTACAGCCCCACTTTTTTTAAATTGTAATGTTTCAGAGATGATTTCCCTTTAAAAGGTTATAACCTGCTCGTCAATACTTAAAAGTTTGGTTTTGAGTTAGTTGTTGACCTTGCCATTGTAATCGCTAGGAATAATTTTTGTTTGGTGCAATTTATCTCCATTGGCTTTTTCATTTATTTGACTGATTGTATCCGCTATATGAGGTATCCTTGATGTAGAGCCTTAATACAGACGAGCAGGTGGCAACTTAAAATACTCATATAGAAGACAATTGCAAAGAATTGCTCAAGCTCATCCTTCGTATTGATCAGTATTGATCAGTATTGATCAGTATTGATCAGTATTGATCAGTATTGATCAGTGTTGATCAGTATTGATCAGTATTGATCAGTATTGATCAGTGGACGATTCATGTCGCTTTGAATGCTGTATCTGTTTGACTCCTCCACGATTTTGCCTTGAAGTATTGTATTGGGCTACCAGGTCTTAGGTTGTCTTTCCTTGCCAAGGAATTCTGAAATGGTAGTAGTTATATTAGGGCCTTCCTTTCTCTATTTTCAAATTATTCTTCTAAAATTGCAGACTGACGATAGTGTCCTTTCTGCAGCCTCATCTTGACTTTAATCGCAATTTTTGTGTACCTGTTATAGAAATAAAACACTGCTCTTTTAATTCAAACATCAATATATTTTTGTTTTGTTTTAAATGTAATCTTACAAAATATGTATGCAAAGCATCGCTAAATGCTATAAATTATTCCCCATTCTATAATTATATGTGTATCGAAATTACACCATTTACACTATGTTTACAATCTGCTACTAAATTAGAACTATTAGAAATAGTCGAGACATCACCCTCAACGTCAAACTGGTCCAGTCGAGACATCATAATCTTCGTTGAAATGGTCCAGTCGAGACATCAATCTCTTCGTCGAACTGGTCCAGTCCAGACATCATGCTCTTCGTCGTACTGTTCCAGTCGAGACATCACTCTCTTCGTCGAACTGGGTCTCTTCAGCTAAAGAAAGTTCACTTTCAACCGAGTCCTCTGGCAATTCTCTAATTTTAACTTTATTGCCTTTAACATAAACATTTGTGGGTCCATAATCTGTAGAGAAAATAGGGAAACGTATTTGGCTTTAAATTTAACATAAGATAGGCCTACACTTTTAGTTTTGTTAGTATAATTGATGCTGAATATCATCACAATGTAATATAATATTATTATTATGGGTGGCCGAGTGGTCTAAACTGAGCAAATCTTAAGTTGATGGTCTGGAGTTCAATCCCCACCAAAGCCCAGTCAAGCAAAACACCACCAGCACTCCGGGTGGTTGAAACTCGCTAACCTTGTACGGCAACCCTTCTAAGAGAAGGAACTCTGAATTCAAACCCGGAGATGGAGTCACGATAGGCGGATAACATTGATACAATGAAACATTCCGGCAACTCCTGCGACGCCACTGGTGCAAGCTGTATCATCTACATCATGTTCCCTTGGGGCTATCCAGCTGCATGGAGAGAGGCGATTTGCTGTTGGGAACCAGCTTATAATCCTAGAAGATAATCCCAGGCCTTGTGGATTTCGTCCTGCGAATTCCACACCATCGTCACCTTGTGACTGACGGATGCCAGCAAAAAAATAAATAAAAAATAAATAAATACAATAAAATTGCATACTTGTTTAAGTCAGATATCAAAGAAGCCTATTTATCCATCGCCTTCTGTGTGACGTCTGGCTGCAATGACAATGTAAAGAAGTTTGTAAACATATTTGTCTTTAAATGTTCCCTAAGACCAAGTTTCATTTAAAATGCAAAAATATGATCATACATCTTATTAATTAATTTATATTTCTTTGCAGGAAAGTATTAACGTCTTTAAGCGGCTAGTTATATTGACTAGATATGAAAATTCACAAACCCACTCTTTGTTTTCTAGCTCTCTCATACTTAATGACTTGCTTGCAAAGAAATATTGTTTTTCGTGCTTCAAATCAAACACTCTTTTCAACATTTTGGCACGGGTCAGGCATCTTATTTTTGCATAAAATTTAACGAATTTAAAAAATTTGTAGAAATTATTGGAACTGACGGTGATTCAACCGTTCGACTTAATGAAGATCACTTTTTTGACGACCACATTCATGGCATGGTCCATTTTGAGGGATTTCGAACATAAATTCTCATATATAGCATTGAAGTATTAGCGACTTTGGAGGCCTAATTTTCAATCAATTTTACTAAACCTTTGTGTGTCCTAAACATTGCTGGAGCACCATCCGTTGTACAGCCCGCTAAGTTGTAAAGAAAAGCGATTGTTCTTCAACTATATATTAAGCGCCCACGATCAATTTAATGATCATTCTGGCTCCTATGCATGTACATAGGATGCGCAATGTCTCTGGGCCTGGTGTTGAAGAGAATATTTTTTGGTTGCAATGGCTACTCAGCGAGGGTATCATGAACCGGTGGTTTGAATGCCCTGAGACAATAGACGCAATTGTGTCAATTATTATTGCCTCAACATTTCCTTTTAGAAGCTTGTTCCAATCCCTGAGTGTATGTATATGTGGCAGGAATGAGCAAATCCTTTTCTTGCTAATAACTGGTGTGAGCCAGAACTGCATGTTTTGGCCTCTTCGCTGTCTATGGGGTAGAAAGACGAGTGTCTGGTTAATGCTGGAGCAGTGGACAAGCTCATTATTATTTTTTTTTTTTTGCACATCCTGAAGAGCCTGGATAGTCCTCGTCGTTCCTCCAATTGTGACAGCCTAGTATTTCCAGCATTCTGCCAACACAAGAAATATATCTGTAGCGGTTCAGGACAAAGCGTGCTTCCCGTGGCTGGACCTCCCACAAACTGTCGATGCTCTTCTGGATAAATGGGTTTCAGAATGAAGATGTGCAATCTAAATGCGGCCGAACTAAGTCTCTATAGGCTCCTTCCTTCACACTGGAGTGGCCGATCTTTAGATTTCGCCTTAGGAACCCCAGGGTCTTGTTTGCCTGGTTCCAACCATTCTTAATATGTTCATCCCAAAGGACCTCTTTTTGAATAATTACACCGAGGTACCTTACTGAAGAAATTGGCTCAAGTATATGACATGCAGTTCATAATTGTGGTGTTAAGGAGTACAACTTCTTGAGACTGACGGTGTCTTGCACTTGGCAAGATGACATTTCATTTCCCTGCTCATCTCCCACTCAATTAACCGATTGAGATACTGTTGTAGCTGCTCATGACCAGAACTGTTCGCGATCGACCTATACACCACCATGTATTCTGCGAACAGTCTTGCTTGGGATGTCAGTTTCTCAATCAGGTCATTTATGTATGCTAGTAACAAACAGGGCCTATCACGAGCCCTTGGGGACCCCTGACTTAACACCGACATATGTTCAATGAAACTGCCTCTAACAAATCTCGTCACTTAGTAGTGTACTTAAGTGGATACAATGTCGCAAACTATTCTGTCTTTTTTATAATGGACATCAAAACTCCTTATAAAAAGTGTCAGTTGTGTAGTATCTGCCATATCCGGGCATTCATCCAAAGCTAGACCATAAAATATAAACTCGGATGCTCGAATTCTCAAATTATTTTCACTATTTTTCCCAATGTTGTCCACACGTCTAGTGATAGTGTGACGAAACATACTTATTTTTGAGAGACCATTCTTCCTTTCTTGACACAGAATTTCAAACACGCCCACCAAACGTTCCTTACACCATTTTACCATGGCTACTGCATTCCTAGCGAAGTATGTAATTCTAAATCTAAATCTTTGTACACATACGTTTTTCAAAACACAGGATTGCTCTATGACGTCGGCTTATGCACCAAAACTCATTTCACAACGAATGAAGTCCTTAGTGGATCGTCAACAAACAACGCACTTGTAATAAACCTTGTGTTACTAAAAACCTACTAATTATTGAGAAACTTTAACTACACGAAAATGCGTGTTTTTTAAAAAAAACTGGGTGATATATGTTTTTCTTTTCAGTTAATAAGCTACGTACACGGAGATACGAAATACAAATGTAGATTACAAAATCAATTTTGTCAATAGAAAATATAGTTTACATATATGAATGCTATGTCATCTCGTTCACTTACCTTAACACACGAAGAAGACAGAGTGAACGAAAGAAAACAGCTCTTACGAACTTTAAGACGTTAAAAGAGTATGAATTAATTGACCAATCGTATTGTTAAACTTACTTGTTTTTTTAAGTTTTCGTCACAATCTACCGTACGCCATTGGAATTCAACTCATTAATAGACAACTTGTTTGCTCTCGGGCAATTGATATAAATATTACAGTTTTAAATTTCTAATTTGTATGGACGGCATTCGAAAGTACTTTTAAAACTGAAATACAAATGAAATAGGTTTTGAGTGTGAGTGATAGAGGTTTTTGCTTGACAGGGATTAAAATTGGTGTTTGGTGTGGAATTTGATGGTCATGTATATAGGTTATGTTGTTACATTTAATAGAGGTGGTGTTTGGATTGATTGTGAAAGTGTTATTGAAGGTGTTTTGGGTGGAAATATAAATTGTAGTACTCGTTTAAGTGTGACGGGGATTAAAGGTTTGGCTTGAATAGAGGTGGAATAAAAATAATATTGATTATGATGTGATGTGGATCAGAGAATTTGTTTGGATGACAAGTCACGTTTAAATGAAATGTGATTGTTTTGTAGAGGTTATGGTGTGTTTTTGGTTATTCCTGTTTCAATGAAATGTGATTGTCTTGTAGAGGTTATGGTTTGTTTTGGTTAGCCCTGTTTCATTTAAAGGTGATGGTTTTGTAGAGGTTATTGTGTGTATTTGGTTGGAGGTAGATTTTTTTTTTGTTATGCGGAGATATTATAGGGGATATTTTCAATTGGATTAAAGTTGGTGTTTGTATGGAATTTAAGCATGTTATAGATGTCATGATCTAAATGGGGATTGTATGATTTTTAATGGGATTTAAAGATGATTTATAAATGTAATTGTATGACCGGGGATAGAGATCGTGTTTGTAGTTAAAGTAAATTAATATTTTAAAAAACAATAGTTGAATTGTTTAGTTAACATCAAACTCGATGTAAACATTCTGTAGTTTCGGAAATATTTAGCTGGACAATTGATTTAGTATTATCTAAACTAAAAAAAACTGTCAAATTTCCCCTTGCACGGTAATATGATATTCTACTTTACGTACCGAGAGACAATTAACTCATACTGGCATCAAATACCCCCCCCCTTTTTTTTTTTCTGATTGTTTGACAAAATAAGTTTAGTTTATGTTCAACCCTATGTATTCATTTAATTAGAGTCTGAAGTTTGTGAAGCAATAAATATAATATGATGAGACACGTTATACACATTATATGAAATACATGAGGGCAAGAAGACACGATGAATCACAAATAGTTGATTAAATATTGTAAGAAAATTGTTAAAAACGTTTAAATAACAATCTTAACCGAGTAATGTGATATCCTAGTTATTTTACAAACATAGAATGAACTCATGAAGTTATCAGGTAATCTCATGTTTAAAAAATGTCAATGTGTTGTTGACAACGCTTTTACATGATCTCATATGTCCCACTTCGTGGCTACAGAAAGACAAGCGAAGAACTAAAATAATTGTTAAATATGTCGTCAAGGAATTAGTTTAATTTATGTGATTAATGTACACAGGAGGAAGAAGAAGAGGAAGACAAAGAAAAAGATGGGAAGATAATATCAAAGAATGGACGGGATTAAAACTAGGCGATGCTATGCGTAGGGCAGAAGACCGAGAGGAATGGAGAAGAATAGTGTACATGTCATCTGTGGCGCCCCAACTGTCGAAGGACTACGGGGCCTGATGATGATGATGATGAATGTACATTTAAATCAGCGTAACTTTATTGTGTACAGAATGTATTATTAGTGAGATATGCATCATATTAAATCGCATTCTATACAATACTGTCAATGTTTTAGACACAACTGATGCTCGCGATATTTTATTTGCTGAACCAAAGTGAGTTCACATTTGTGGTAGTGGTTTTTGTCAATACATTTTTGCCCTTGCCATTACTCTCAGGTGGAGAAATACCTTTATGTGCAGTATTTGATCTTGATTAGTTAGACCAGTTATTTTACTAGCACATTTTCCCGTATGGCCTTACATGCACCAATAAACTCACAAGAATTCGTGAAATACATTATTCGATGCAAATTAAAGAAAGAAAGGGCCCCAAACAATGTATTATTATGAAAGATTTTGTTACTACAGGTAATCTGAATTGAAATAAAATGTATACCGATGTAGAGATATATTGTATCCCGATCCTACAGTTGTTTTGTTATTTATCGAAATACTTACAACTAGAGGATATTGCCCAGTGTTATCGTTAAAATAATGGAAAGTATATTATGTCTACTTTCTATTGAGAAATATAAACAACTAATTATCCAGTATTTACGTATGTACCTGAATCGGGTCTACTTCTATTTAATCCTCAATATGTTTTAAAAAGTTACAACAATTATAGAGATGTTGGTGTGACGGGTACTGGAGTTAAGATAACAAACTTTAAAAAAAATTAAAATTCAAGGCTATAGGCCAGAAACAGTTCAGTCTGTCTTTTAAGCTAGCACGATAGATGATTTACTAGCGTATGAACTAAAGAAAGTTGTCAAATGGTCCTGTTTGATAGGCAAGCTGATATTCTAGTTGACTGTACAGTGGGTCAATCAACTCATAATAACGTCAGATATACTCACTCTTCTGATTAATTGCCAAGTAAAATTTTATTTACGTTTAACTGAAAGTAATAATTTAATTATATTCTAAAGTTTAGGAAGCGATAAATATAAATAGGAAAGGGGGGGGGGGGTCATTTTATACAAATGATCCTAATTACATGATGGCAGGAAGACACAATAAGTCACGATTTAATAACTCAGAAATATAATACAAACTTTTAAATCAAAATCTTAGCCGTGTCAACTGATATTCCAGTTTTCTTTACAGACTTACAATTAACTCATAAGTTGATCTCCTTCACTTGATTTGTTGTTAACAACGCCAATTACACGTTGACCTTAACTGTCAGACTTGGAAATTCTAATGAGAGCTTATATTTCAAATCGGACTTCCAGATAGACAAGCAAAGAAAGGAAAAAAAAAGAAAGGTTAAGCTATAAAAGTATTCTTGTGGAACATCTTTTAGTTCTGTTTTCATGGTATGCTTTTAAATCAGCGCTACTAAAGTCTTTAAAGAATTTTCCATTCAGTGAGCTATTTATCACATTAACTATCGCATTTTTTATAATACTTACAATGTTTTGGCCACAACTGATGCTCATTGTGTTTCCTTTATTGAACCAATGTGAGTACAAGATATCATTGTAGGTTTGGCTAATATAGTTCTGTTTTCCTTGCATTTAAATTGTTGAGTTGGAGACTTTATCTGCAGTTTTTGATATCTAAAATTGTTAGACCAGTATTTTAATAATATATTGGTCGTGTGGCCGCATCAAAAAACCTCAAAGAATAAATGAAATACATCATTAAATTCAAACTGAAGGAATAAATGCAGACAATAAGATAATATCAGGTATTATTTTAATATAAAGTCAAATTTGATGTTTATTTTTTAATACAAAGTCATTTTGAGATACGTATATTAACATGTATCCCCCGCGTATTTTTCTATTTTAATTTTTTAGCACACATTTTCGATTTTTTTCCCCTTAATAAATGTCATAAAATGTAAATTTTTGGAGAGAGCAAACAACAACTTATAAATGTTCAAGACATAAAGCTAGTATTTTGTAATGTATTTATATTTCCTCATACGACGATAAGAACTCAAGATAATTAAAGCAAAATAATAATAATTTAAAATTATATTTACATTTTAGGAAAAGGTTTAATTACAATTTATTTCCTTTTATACCAAAAAATCACCTGACAATGATGGTATAACTTAAACTACAGAATATATATAAATAGTATCTATGCTGACCGTAACGAAAAAGAACCAAAGAGATTTAAACACGTTCGGATTCTTAAAAATAATCATATTTATTTTCTATCATTTTCGGTAATCGAATACATTTTAATCCGCAAAATTATTATATCTACTCATTTTTTTAGTACATGTTTAAGTAATATTATTATAAATTCCACATACATTTAAAATAACAATAAAGAAACTATCTTAAGCATGTTTATGCGTTTGAAAGTTATGAAAAAAAAAATTAATAAAAAAAGATGATCAAAAATAATTACACAATAATCACATTTATTGTGAAACCCAAACATCGGTTGTTTTTAGTGCGTTGTTGATATTGCGAAAAAAAAAATTTGTTCTAAGTAAACAGGTAAATTACATCATAGCGTGAATCACTTACTTTAGCCAAAACTGTAAGTTTCTTTGATTTAATAACCGCTCGTTACAAAACTGATCATGTATTTTCTCCTTCGCAAAGTAAAATTAATAAATATAAGTGATTGCTTTTTAAATTGTTAATAAAGCACATACAATTTTAGATTTGTATTTTTGACATTTAATAAATTTTTTACATTTTTATATTTCATAATTATATTTTTATGAAATTGATAAAGTAAAAGAAAAAAAATTAACCTTAAAATATAATTTTAATAAGAAAAGGTCGCTTAAGTCAATCAGTGCAGCGAAACTCAGAGCCAAATAGCATTTACTAATCCACTTATAACTCATCCAAATAAGAACAAACCATATTAAGTGCAAAATATGTTAGTTTGTATATAGGGAGGACTACAATCCGGTTGAAATCTTGTATATATATTTTTTTTTAATATGGGTGGCGTGGAGTGTCGATACTTTCATTTTGCCGCAGGCAGCACTAAATAAGTCACAAAATAAAGGAATATATTTGATAAATAATTAACATTCAAAAGTATGAAATAGGATGTGAACCTTTTTAAGTGGATGACAATATAGTTCACTTCTTTGGTATTACGTTTCTGAAAAGAGAGAGGTTAGCAACTCTTTTTACAAATAAACATTTACAAATAAACATATGTTTACCAATTAAGAAAAACAGATGCGTTAACAAAACTTGGGTACATTTATAAAAGTTTACTCATGAATATCAAATAATTTTACACACTTGAAAATTAAGTTTTGAAAAATGGAGATAGGTTAATATTTTTAAAAAAAATAATTAAAATATATTTTTGTTTTTAGTTTTCGAATATCAAAGTGGGTGTGTATTTTTATGAGATCAACCATAAAAAATGACACTTAGTGGGATATAGACATGTCAAACGGTTACGAGATTCTACTTTATATTCAGATAAAAATATATTATATATATAAATATTCTTAAATAGAGAATAAGACTTACATTGTAAAGATTACATATGTTTATATATACTATTTTTTAATTTATCGGATTTAATTTAATTCGATTTGATTAAAAAAAACATAAAAAGTCTATCATTGTTTTTAAGAAATCTCTTTACAGCAATTATGCTAGTTTTCAAGGCTATTGAACACGGATGTACACACTCAGCAGTGCATTTATAGGGAGTTTATAGTGTGTGCTATTGAAATCAGAGTTACGTTGTTTGATTATATCCTTCGTATATACTAGAAGAAATGACACGCAGTGCCGTCTTAAGGTATGACCCACTCGGCACTGGCCCAGGAACTCACGATTTTAAGAGTAAAGGGCCGCCCGCTCCAACAAGACTCGTTCTTTCCAAACCACATATACTTATTAAAACTATTTTCAAACATTAATTTTTTTTTTTTAATGTCAAAATTTATTTGTTATGTTTTTTTAATGTTAAAAATTATTTTTTAAAAGAAATAATTTGGAATGAAAAGTAAATAAAACTCATTAAATATTAAACATAAGATTCTAAACGTTAATGGTGATTGATTGATTGGTTGATTGATTGGTTGATTGATTGGTTGATTGATTGGAGTACTTATACAGCGCTCATTCCATGCTATGATAGCATGCTCACGTGCATTAACAATGTAAAAAAAAACCCAATCATATTCATTTTTAAAAAGGAGATTGAAACATCACTTTTGTCACATGCTTTTTAAAATCAATGAAAGTTTAAGCTTGGGGAGGGGGTATTTAAATTAACTTATGTAAGCTTATTCTAATTGTTATTTCAATGAGTTTAAGTAAAAATTAAATTTTTAAGGTAATTTTTGTAAAAAACATGAGTTTAAATTCAATTTCTCAATATTAAAAACCAAATAATCAGACACACATAAATGCTTACCAATTAAAAAAAGACGCTCCTTTTTTTGCTAAAAAACAAATTTTGTCTTGTATATAAGAAGCTTATAATAAATGAAAAACATTACATTAATTTACATGAAATGAAATTTAATATGGAATGAATTTTTTTCATGTGTACAAAACGATGACTTTAAGACATTGTTATTCTCATAGAATGCACGAACCTATATTTTGATTAATAATGTTTGGCGCAAAATCGCAAATTGTGTTTTTTCCTTCCCAAAACAAATATTAAATTAAGGTTTGTAATAAAAAATTAAAACGGAAACCCTAAGTCGGTAAACACGTAGGTACGCCAAACAAATCATTATGCATGCCATTTTATAACGCGATACGTGTAATAATGTACAGCGCCATCGATAACGCAACCAACTGTAGTTTATTAAAATAGATGATTAATTAGACACATACAATTTGTGTCAACAAGACAATATTATTTCAGCTTTAATGATTTTTTTCCTACAAAATGCAAAAGTATGTGTTTCGGCAAATGTCTTCCTTAGTACCAAGAACAAAACATTTAAATAAGTATCAATTAAATTTACATCTATCTATATTTAAATGAATGTCTGTATGTATGTCCCTTAGGCGCTCCTACACGATCTATCGGATTACGATAAATCTTTGTTGAGTTGTTATCCGCCCGCATGAGACTTTTATGAATAAGTACAACCATTTTACAATATTCGAATTTAGGCCGAGTGCTCATGAATTCGTTTTCAGCTTATATTAGCTATATAAATATAACGTCCATAATTAGTTCCTCTAATTGCAAACAAATTTTGGAAATTGTTGTTGGCTCACTCGTAATAAGTACAGACATTTTACAAAGTTCCGTTTTGGGTCGCAACAATAACTTTGGTTTTTCTTCTTTAAAGAGCTATATAAATATAATTTCAAACAGAGCTATTGATGGGTAGATGGAATTTAAACAATTTAAAATAATGACATTTCAGTTTGTGTTTGACATAATAAGTAGGTTTCATAATTACTGCAACAATTTTTCAATATTTTGTTTTGAGCCGGATGCCTTTAATTCTTGTTTTTCGTTATGTGAGCTTCATAAATTTAATTTCCGTATGCGTTCCAATAATATTAATCTGATTGCGATAAAATTTGATGAAATGTTATGCGCACGTCCACAAACGTTTCTAAATTCTTCCTCGTTTTATATACGCTATATATATACAATTTCAAACAGAGCTATTGAATGGGTAGATCAATCGCTACAAGTGTGTGGATGAAATTTTGAAAATCCATGCCTCTCACGTAGACAGCTTTATGTAGCCAGCCCATGCGTCAAAAAACCTTCTTATTTATTCGTGTACGCAACAGACGGAACAAAGTATTTCAAAAAACATAAGTTACTTGACAAAACATAAACTCAAGTAAAGCACATTTAAGAATCCGAATTTTTTGCTTCACCACTTTTTTCCATGATACGTCACTCTTTTTATTTCACGCCAATGAACTATATTAATATTCTGATGTCAAAACTCATTTTAAACCGAATATTAAATACAACATATTTAAATTGAGACGATATCATTTTCAGAAAGGAAAATACAATATTACGCACCAAAAGCAGTTGCGTTATTCCAACAAAAGTAATCATTTAGCATACCATTAATTACCGGAAAAAATATTTTACGCTATATCCGGAAACAACGCCATTTCCCATACCCAAATATACGTAACAATATACAAAGCATATAACAAAAGCTATGAAGTAAATATCAGTACCAAATACGCTGAATAGGAAGCAGTCAACTTAATAAAAATTGGCCAGAAATGTTACGCTTCTGGTGGACTGCTTCCATTTCTGGCCTGTCTCTCGCACATAATATAACCTAACGCACATTTTTTACAAAATTTGTTGCGTCATGTGCAGGTAAAGCCATCTTTGATTTTGAATATACCCATAACGAAATTGATCTTGTAAACTTCAATCACGTGAGGACATGTGTTACAGAGGCTACGGTTGCAACTTTGGTGCCTATATGTGCTTTAATAGCAGGGAGCATGTCCCTATCCGGAAAGCGAAAAGAGGAGTTTTGTTTTGAAAATCTAATTGGTGAATGGGGTTGCCATAAGAATGGACGGTTTTGCGAGAACCAGAAAACGAGATTTAACGTTATGGGGACAAAAGTTAAAGTAAATTGAGACCCTTTACTATTGTCAGAATGTCCGTATGGTAGAAAGATTATGTATTGTATTCCACAAAAATCCCACTAAACCTTTTCAAAAAAAAAGAACAGAACATGTATGATACATCTAAGACACGTTAACAAAATGCTAAAATACATTAAGTAAATAATATCTTACTTTGAGAATCTACAACTCATTAGGATATGGTCAAATATTTGTCAAGTTAATGGGTTTATTAACGTATCCATGCGAGGGATTAATAATTAATGTTCAGAACTCATTTTTGGGAAATATATTTTAATGATTTCAAATTATTTAATTTGCTACATTCTTTTGTTACGAAGTCTAAAAGAATAAAGAAATGAGAGGAGATCAAAATATGTATGCTGTTTATTGGAAAATACACCGATGTCAAGAGATATTAAAAATCGATGGAGAATATGAATTCATTAGGAATTATAGAATCTATATCAGGATCCCACACTAGAAGTAGAACTAAAAAAGGTATGCTGTGCTGGGCAGGAAACTTAGAGATAATGCCTAATGTATGAGAAGTTAAGAGGGTGTATCATCAAACCCAAGAAAAAGACAGCTAAAAAGCAGACCAAAGGTACAGATGGATGAATGATGCAGAATAAGATTTACAGCAGCTGAGATGCCAAGCATGGATGAGAAAATCATTAATGGCACTGAGAGGAAGGAAGTGGGGATGTAATAAAAAGCCATTCATATACTGTTGCGCAATATGGGTAAATAGGTGTTTCATTGAAAATGAAAACTCAATCTATGTTATGAAAATGTACCGGTAAAGTAAAAAAAAATGTTCTTTACAAATGTTGTATTACATCTTTTTTACACAATGCCAATTAATCTTTTAAGCATTCTCATAAAATCAGAATTAAAGACAAATAAGCTGAGCTGATATTTTATTAGCATTTAATAATTAGATGATTTGTAGTTGAGAAAGTCCTCTAAGATGCGTTTTACCATTTTGCATGAAACTATCAACAATTTTATTTTATTCCGTTTGTACATATATCCAGATAGGTGTTTTGATTTGCCTCTTCAAGATTGCTGGACAGCAGAGTATGACTTCTTGTTTGTCTATGACTGCCACGATCAACGGAATTTTGTATTCCAGTACGAATTTTTTTCTGATTTGCAAGAATATTTTTCACACAACAAATTTATTACATTTTCTCTAGGAACATTTGTTGAAGACGGGTTTAAAGTAATAAAACGATTTGGGGGAAAAAATTATGATAAACTTCTCAACCGCATGGGAAATGAAGAGGATTGTCCCAGTGACTTGTCAGTGGATGATATATTTGATGCAACTCGAAAAGGATTTTATGAAGGTAGACAAGGGGCAAAAAAAATTGCTCTTGTTATACTTTATGATGTAGATAGTGGTCTTAGAATCGACTATGGTTTTACAGAAAAGATTAAATTGCTGAAC
This sequence comes from Omphiscola glabra, assembly GCA_964017045.1. Lineage (NCBI taxonomy): Eukaryota > Metazoa > Mollusca > Gastropoda > Lymnaeidae > Omphiscola > Omphiscola glabra. Next base: position 15,538,082 of record OZ024804.1, on the reverse strand, counting down.
GATCAAGACAAGAAGGTGCACCGATTATTCATTGTTATAGGAGAAAATAGAAAAACAACGAAGACAAGTTTTTTTATACACGTGACTCCATATATTTACTTTTTCAGAAATGTCATGAGGGCAATTTGTGACACTTGCAGACCTGATACTTTTTTATTTACAAGCTCTAACCAATTTATAAAAAAATGTTTTTTGTTAGGAAATTCTTCTTTTAGAAGTACCAGCTATGAGGCACAGGCTAATTGTGCGAGAGGATTCGGTTTAATTCAACCACATTCTCAAAACGTAACCAACTATTTGAGCTCTCTTATTTTTAATGAATGGCTAAGGCCACGCATCTTAAAAGCTGCAACGTTCATTAATGAAATCATTCATATACCGATTGCCAAGAAAAATAAATTATGGACCGCTTCTGATTTAACCTGTAAAGTTTGGAGATTTATGATCCCACCAACTCTAAACGATTCACTTGTAGGTCAATCGGCAATGTCAAATAGTTCTATAAAAGACAATGAGTCCAATTATATAGAAGAATTTTTAGATCTAAAATGTGACGAAACACTTGAGAGTTTGCAACTGTGTGAAATTGACCTATCTACCAAAACCAATTATATTTCTATATACGAACTTGCTTATGAAACTGTTGTTATAGAAAAGAAGTCTCTGATACCAAAAGACTATTTTCTGTGGGTGATTTGTTCAATGTTTCATGGTCAGATATTTTACAAACAATTATTTGGTGATAAGGTAATTCCATTATTGAAAGTAAAACAAATTAAGTGTACCATAAAAAACGATTTTGGAAGCGTTTGCCAACACGTACAGATGTGCAATTCAGACTACAATTACCGGCAATTATTTTGTGACGGACCTGTTCAATATATATACAAACATAGATTGGTGACAGAATTCTTCAACTACATAACTATAAAAACAAGTGGACAAAACATAGATTTAAAAGATTTAAATCATTCACATTTGTCCAACATTGGAAACCAAAGTACACAACCCAATAGTGAACTGAAGAGTAATAAATCTTTACAATTTCATGACTACCACCTTTTTGATGAGAAGGAAGTCACAGGATGTGTTCCCACTGGTAAATATTCGACGAAATTAAATTATTCATTTGATAAGCTTGCTGAAATGACAACAAATGAACGGGTGAATGGTAATGTAAGCATGAATTTTACTAGCCTAAAATGCATTTCTTCAATAAATCAAATATGTACTCATTCTTATGACAATACAGACTGCAGTAAATTGGTTTGTCCAGCAAATTTTCTGAAATGTCCAAATTTAGAATGTATTTTTTTAGGAGACGAAACATTTGGCTTTATAACATGCGATTCAGATAAAGGTAAGAGAGTTATTTACAGTGGTCAGCTTGTTTGTAGTGTGGAAGTGAAATCATCTCTTAAACGCACATGCACAAATGTTAATTTATTTCATGCCTTAAAAGATTATCCCGTGGAAATCGAATGTGACTTTGTTTGTGAAGAAGGATTTCAATGTTTGTCTGGGAATATTAAGAATATAACTGGCAATCTAACATCATACACATTCAATATAGTTAATCAAACAGTATATATTTTCAAGAGCTTAGGTAAATATAAAATAGAAGCACAAAAAGCCCCTTTACTTTCTCTATTAGAGCATTTAGAGTTACGCGCTCCTTATTGTTATATAGATGACATGCATGAATTTTTCCGAGAATGGGACATTTCTCAGCTTATAATTCTTGATCTTAGTTTTAATAACCTAACAAGTAAAGATTTTATGTCTATATGTTCAATGAAAATACTCAGATATTTAAATGTTTCTCACAATCTCAATCTCAAAATTCATAAGAAATCTCAGTTACCCAAATTGTTAGAAATTATTGATTTGTCATATACAGATGTAGATATGATTCCTTTAGAATCGATTGATAAGTTGGTATACTTGAAATATATTAATTTAAGAAAAACAAAATTAAGTAACTGTTATTCTATAGGCTTGCCATCTTATTTTAGTTTAAACATCCTTGATTTAAGAGAAACTTTTCTACAAATTAAGTCCGATTTCTTTCAAGGTTTGTCCATTCAATCGGCTTTATTTGTTGACGACTATAAGTTGTGCTGTCCACAAGTGACTGGTCCAAACATTCCCCAAGACAAATGTTATGCCCCACCAGGTCCACTTTTATCTTCATGTAAAGATCTTATTGGTGACTCCAACAAGAGAATAGTTTTATGGTTTGTTGGTAGTGTAGCATTTATAGGAAATTTGTTTGTTGTGGTCTACAGACTTGTTTGTGAAAAAGAAATTTTAAAGAAGGCTTATGGACTTTTTATGACTTGTCTTGGTGTGTCTGATTTAATTATGGGAATCTACCTACTTGTAGTGGCTGCAGCTGATAATCATTTTAGAAATCTTTATGTTTTCAACGATACAAGATGGAGATATGGAAACATGTGCAAGTTTGCTGGATTTTTAGCAACATTTTCTTGCGAGTCGTCTGCTTTTTTTATATGTCTTATTACCATTGATATATATTTAATAATTCGATATCCATTTGGTGAGCACAGGTTCTCAAGCCAGGGTAAAACTTGTGCCGTTGTGATCGCTTGGTCAATTAGCTTTGTCCTAGCATTGATCCCTACCTTTCCACATGACTGGGATATTTACACTTCTAACAGCATGTGTTTAGCCTTGCCACAAAATATTGTAGCACATAATGGTTGGCTGTATTCATTTTACGTGTTAATTCTTCTCAACTTTGTAAAATATCTTATAATCTTTGTTTTTCAGGTTTTAATTTTTAAATTGTTTTCTAAAAACAAAATGTCTCTAAACTGTATGATAACCAAGAGAGGATCTAAAGATATTTCTTTAGCCAAGAATCTGGCTTTTGTTGCTATTTCGAATTGTTTATGCTGGTTTCCAATTGCCATAATGGGTTTCATGTCACTTGGTGGCTACACGTTCGGTAACGAAGCCTACTCTTGGTCTGCTGTATTTGTCATTCCAATGAACTCTGCATTGAATCCTATCATTTACACACTGCCAGCAGTTACTAGGAACATTCGTAGCCTACACAATCCAAGATAAAACTGCAATGTTTTCTTCTTTAATTACTATTTGATGTTTATTTTAATTCCATCAAAGCACAAACAAATTCATATTGCTAAGGTTTAATTTTTCAATCGACAATTCATTTATTATACAATGTATGCAGTCTACTATCAAAGTAAATAACTTTGTTTTCGTCTATATTTCGAGGGCCCACCTAAAATTTATTGAACGTTATCGCTCCTGGTTTGGAATTCAGAGTTTGAGTTCCCTTGGGTTGCTTGTGTTTTTGTTTGTTTTATGTAACACCATTATTATTTGGGTTGTTGATTATACACCTTCGAGCTGGATGTAATGAATTGCATCTAATCAGTTAATCACTTTTCTTGTCATCCTCATCTCTTCAATAACACGAGGCAGAGGTTCACACACCGATATAATATTTATTTATCACTTGACACAACAATAATAAAGTCTCCTATATTTGGAGAAAGATAATGAATATTGCCATACTCCTTCATTCTTGAAATATATATCACACAATTGCACACGATGTCTTAAGATTGAATTATTGCAAAATATACGAACGTCCAAATATTCATTGTCTTTCTATCTCCTGTACTTCAGAGTATGACATTTTATATCACATAACATTTATTAACCCATTTACTTCCTGTACATCTTAATTAACAAAAAACAATACATAGTCCGAAATGAAATTATTATGTTTACATTAGACTTGTTACATTGTAGTATTTTATTTTCTTGTCTTGGCATTGGTGGGGAATTTTATCAAGACCCATTACAGACATTAACCATACATTTAAAACAAATTTACTTTGACAATTGCCAAAACAAATAACGACGAATCATTTACAAAAAATAAAAAGTGTTAAAAAAGTAAAAATTCTGACTATAATTAACTATTCTGACTTAAAGTAAAGTTCTCCTCAAAACTTAAATTTATATTTACTAACCAGTGTTGGTCTCGAGTGGCCGAGCGACACCACACAAAATTCAAAATCGACGATCTACAGCTGTTATTTTACTATTGTCCAAGTATTTGTTTTTAGACTTAGGTAACTTAAGCTTTAACCAGGAGACAGTCATAAAACAAAACGATAAAGGGAAAAACACTAACTCACATTTACAGCCTAATATTTTTAAAACGTCAGAGAAAAATAAATTATTGAATAAGCATTTATTTCTTACATATGTTTAAATTCTTTACCTTAAAACCGCCTCTTTGTAGTTGAAAAAAAACAACAGAGAAAAGTTTTGAATATTTAAACTATTGTAATATTAATTAGTTTCGGTTTCGGACAGCTTTCTTCTTTAAACGTCCGAAAAACACCGCGTAGGACTGATTTTGATAATGACACGTAGACCGCTGCATTTATTTTGTATATTCGTGTTTTCTACCCAGTTTGGCTAAGTACACTGAATGTCAGTTTAAATGTTCGGTGTAATACGGATCGAACTTGATTGTAGCCTTAATTTTTTATGTTATCATATCGTGAACTCATGATTTTTACCTATTACTGTTGTTATAGTGATGTATGGACACAATGGTTATTAATATGTAATATTTATACACTGTATAGACCCAATGATCAATTATATGTAATGTTATTACACTGTATAGAGCCGATGTCACATATATATAATGTTATAAAACTGTATATACTTAAAGATCACTTACATATGACGTAATTACACTGTATGGACCTGTTTGTCATACATCTCTAATGATATGATAAAACTAGTCTCTATCTTTATGTCAGAATCTGTGTCATTATATTATCTAAATTGCCAGTTAGTTATCAGACGTTATTACAATAACTATCTATGTTTCCATTTAAATTAGAAGATGTTACATTGACTGCCATCTTGCTTTACACTGAGTTGCTTAGAGTATTTCGTTATCATAATGAATAAAACTATATCATATATATATATATATAATGATGAAAATGTGTTTGTTTGTTTATTTCACAAATAATTTTACATGGATTAATAGATCTTGACAAAACTTGGCACATATAACCATCATTATCCAGAATCATATACTGGGGGTTATGAACTATTTATAACATTCCGTTTTGGGCCTGGGACCCCAAATATTTTTTTTATACTATGATATACGAACAATAAAATAAAATAAAAAATACTCATACACGAATATATGCATCTTGTCCAAACTTAGTACACAAGCACTTGATTATCCATATTCTAATACTGAAGGGTACTGAACTCATAATATTTATTCCTTTTGGCCGTGGGCCACATTTAATTGATCCTAATATAAGCTATATATATATCAATAGTTTTAGACAACGCTATAAGTTCTATGCGAATTGATGGATAAAGTCCTTGCATTGTAGAAATGCACTTCATTTTCCGTATAAGAAATGTGAGTGGATTTAAAACTAATAATATCCCATTTAGAAATATCCAGAAAGTTCGACAACTTTAAAAAAACTAGTTGTATGGCATTTTGAAATATATTTTAATGGGACACATTTTAAATTGATAATAAACTAATAAAGTTAAGTTAGGAACGCAGTACACTGAGACAAAGTCAAACCATTTAATCTTCTTAATGAGCAACGTACTACCCCTGTCCCAGCTTTTTAATATCATATTACACTTGATCTTATAAATACATTGCATGTATTATTAAAATAATAATCTTAGGGGGACTCCGTTTTTTGTGTACTTTACTTAAAAGTAATTCTAATATTAATAAAAATGATCGATTCTCTTCATACTAACGATGTTCTATAATAAATTAACATTATTTTTGACATTGTTTATTATTTATAAATACATCCCTAAATGTAATACTATCTGAAATATTCGTATACAGCAACTCAGTTATTTACAAGCCTTATTAGTTGGTGCGATACAAATCTTCTTCAGTTGAAGTCTCAAAAAACACGACAGAAATTGTTATCTATTTTTTGGAAAGGGAAACCCAAATTGGGTGATTCCCGCTCCAATTGAGTTTGGGGGGGGGGTTTAGTGATGCTTACATTATATAGTATGGCATCTTTCCGTCTACGAGAGACGATAGATTTATCTTATCTGATTGCAGCTCTTGGTGTGGCTAATGAGACCGATCCTGGAGTGGCAGTCTCTTTTGCATGTCCACATACGAATGCGGTGGAGCAGTGTTTTCTAACCTTTCTCTACGCTCTCTTTACAGCTACTTCCGCCCTGTAGAGCTCCTCGGTTTGTAGTGATCCTTCCGTCACGATGTCCCGCCATGTGGATCGATCATCCACCAGGTCATCCCAATTTGAGATGTTGATTTTGGCCGCTTTCATGTCTCTTTTGCATATGTCTAAGTATCTGAGAAGAGGCCGTCCAACTGACCTTTTCCCTGTTGCAAGCTCGCTGTACAGCACGTCCTTAGGTATGCGACCAGGTTGAAGATAAAGATATAAGCCATGTGATTGTGCGTACCCCTGTGATGGCGCCCCCCCCCCAACCGGTTGACAGTGTGTACCTCTGGTGATGATGTCCCACGTGCAGACTTAGTAACGCTACTGTTTATTCTCAAAACCTGAAGAGATTAAACGTTTTTAAGTCTTGTTGCTGAGGTGGCAGTTAAGAAAGTTCCTTCGTAACCTTTCAAAATAAAGTTTTTTTTTACTTAAATTAACATCAAAACAAAGCAAAGAATTCGGGTGTTTCAACACCAATCAAGAGCTTGAAAATTGACGTATTTTGCGATCATACAATAAATATATCCCCGATTCAGGTGCAAACTTAAATTTTAGATTTTCATGGTTGATACTTCAAATAATCATGTAGAAATTAGCGCAATATGCCGCTTATTATTTTCCAGATAACACATGGTTTTTATTCTCGTATTTCTAAAAGTAAATTTTAGATCAATCGAGAGAAACATTATGATGCGTAATTTATATATCTTTTATAAGAATAGATTAAATATAATGGGAAGTTCGGGGGGTAGGATGTTAAACGGAAATGAAACTGGTGTACCAGTGACTAGTCCAATAATCGAACCTGAGAAGGATTTCATGAAGGCAGACCGGAGAAAACAAAATTGGCTCTTATAAAAATTTATAAATTTTTTTTTAAGGTAAATTTGAGTTGTTGAGTAATTAATCTTTACAATTTCAAGAATACAACTTTCTTGTGAGAACGAAGTGACAAAATGTATTCGTATTGCTTCAAATTAGAATCTCTTTGAGATACTTCTTGCTAACAAGATCACTAACTTAAAGCAACACATTTATTGTAAGCATCAATTTTACTACTCTAAATTGAAATTTTTCTTTATAACAAGAATATATTTAAAAAAATAAAGATTACGTTAAACTGGATTCTCCTTCATATTTTCTGAAATTTCCAAGCTAAGAATGTATTTTTTAGAACAAAAACTGTGGAAATTTACAAGGTACACATCATATAAATATGTGAATATCCTTTATAGCGGTCAGCTGGTCTGCATCCATGAAGTGAAATCATTTCTCAAACGCATTTACACACATATTAATTATTTTGTTTACATTCAAGATTTACCCATTGAAATCGAATGTGACTTTGTTTGTGATGAAGGATTTGAATGTTTGACTGGGAATATTAAGAATATTACTGGCCGTATAGCTTCATGAATGTTTCAATACAGATGACCACTTTATGTAAAAATGTTAGGCGGATCTTTTCTCGTCTTATCTTATATTACATGTCCTACTTCATCTCAACTTATCTGGTTCTGGTTCAGGTTCGGTACGTTGCTGCATCCATATACTGGCATCTGTGCAACGGTTGGGAAGCGATGTTGTCCTCCTAACGGCTCCTAGCAGATGCCAGGACAGCCTTGAAGCTTTCGATACATGTCGAGTTCCCAGCGGTATTGTCCCGGTGGTTCCAAGCGATTATTGTGCGTGGAAAGAATGATTGTTTATGTTGCACAGTGTTACTCCGAGGCACAGTGAAGCATTTGCTATTTTTCCTGTAGTAATTTCTCATGGGGTTGTCAGAGGTTAAGTCAGTGTTTATTGAGTGTTTTGCTCTAATTAATCGGCCTGGCTTCTGTGGGGTGAGATAATTGTTTGATGGGATGGCCGGCATTAGCCCTATGACCACTTTATATAAGAATGTTAGTCGGATCTTTTCTCGTCTGTCATTGAAAAAGGGGGGGGGGGATGCCAAATCAGTTTAAGAGGCCAGTGACCAGAATGGTTTTGTGTTGTTGTTTTTCGAGGCCTTCTTGAATGAATCCATTTATGTGTTGCCACTCTGCTCTTCTTAGTTCCCTACGACAGTATTTCTGGAACTGGGTGTACAGGATCCAGTTGTTGGTAGTTTGGGCTTTCTTCAATAGTATTTTCTTTCTCTTCAGCAGCTTCTTGAGACGTGTGTTCAGCCATGGTAGTTTACATGGATTTTTTACTGTGGCTGATGGGACATTTTGATCTAAGCTTTTGAGTAAGGCATATTTGAAGGTCGAACAAGTGTTTCAACTTACTTAATCTTATTGTTCTTATTATATTTCAACTTATCTTATATTGTCATTGTTTATCTCATCTCACCTCATTTCATCTTATCTCATCTTATTTAATGTCATCTTAACTGATCTTATTTGTGTCTCCCCACCCTCCAAGCAGCAGCCAGTGGATTCAAGGGAATGACAACTGTCAATAAAACTTGGCACTAACTACGGCGCAAGAGTTGACGAAATGATTTTGTTGTAACGTCAGATCGACTTCGGGACTACATCTCTGAATTTAACAGCTTTGGTTTGCGCCCAAAGTCTTACAATTTCTTCCTTCACTTTCTTGAAATATTTATTGAGACATTCATTCAACACTTTACCGTTTTTCATCAATTTCTGTACACACAAATTAGCCATGCAGCGACCTTGTTGTCAACCGGAAACTATAAATACATGCATACATACACACATGAATATCTACAATCATACATGCATACGTACATACACAATCCCGCTGAGCTTCAAACAGTATAAATGGCTATCATGCTTTTTAAGATTGAGTGCATCCCCCAAAAGAGCCGTAGGCTTAGCCCCCTGTGAGCAAACGTTGAAAGGCAATGGTGTGAGAAGCAATGTTGTGAGAAGCAATATTGTGAGAAGCAATGATGTGAGAAGCAATGCTATGAGAAGTAATATTGTGAGAAGCAATGCTATGAGAAGTAATGTTGTGAGAAGCAATGCTATGAGAAGTATTGCTATGAGAAGTAATGTTATGAGAAGTAATGCTGTGAAAAGTAATGATATGAGAAATAATGCTGTGAGACCTAATGTTGTGAGAAGTAAAACTGTGAGAAGCAATGCAGTGAGAAGCAATGATGTGAGCGAACGTTGAGCAGCAATACTGTGAGCAGCAATTGTTATGATCACTGCAGCTTGATATGAACAGCCTGTTTGAGTTAAGGCAACAGCGTATCTCTAGGTAGGTGATCAAATTTCTGGTTAGCGTCCTCGAACATCCCCGAGCAAACCGAGGCGAAATCTTCACAACGATTCCTGTACACGACAAACCTGGTATCACATGTGCAAGGGTACATTTGAATGTGTCCAAACTTTCCATTGCACGAAGCTTCCTACTGAATATTCCCAAATATTCGGATAACCAACTAATTCTGGATACATGCTAATATCAACCTTTTCATGTATCTAAATAATGTTTTAAATTTTTTTTAAATAAAGGTATAACATTAAATTATTGAAGCCCAGCATTACTACCTATTGATACATCAAAATACTTGTAAACATGAAAAGTTTAATCCATTTTTTTTAAATTTATTTTTATTTTTGCATGGATAAACCAGCACTGCCGATTTTAAATTATTAATGAGTTTTTAATACATGTGTTGATATTTAACGTGCGATAATTAATGAGCATCTCTTCTTTTTAAGTGTTGAAAGTTTTTTGTAAAAATTTAATCTAGGATTGATTAATTTTGATTTGATGAAAACATTTCTGGGGGAAGTGTTCACTAAGACCTACATTGACCTCTTCACATACCACCCAAAACATACACATTTTTAAATTGACAGTTCAAACATTAAAAACATACCAGCTACAATCCTTTAAAAAATGTGCTCTTAATTTTTTAAAGAAAAAAAATAAATGCAACAAATTGACATGCCGTGAAAAGTGGGGGTAGGGAGGGGAATCTCCCCGATTGTGACTTTTTTCTTGTCTGCATGGAACCTGAATGAGGATCTACTACGGAGCAAAGAAACATTGATCAGAATATCATACAATAAATTACACATAGATGATTGTTTTGATTGATATTTTTCAATTAAATAATATCACTACTTCACTTAAAATAATAAATAAATGGCAAATATTGTTCGTGTCTAAATAATGTATTTAAAGCTTTATCGAAGTCCAACACGTTTATACTTACGATTTACCGTGAAAGTGATTTTATGGCCGTTAGTAAATAGGTGAATTTGCAATCCCAAATATAAGAATATATTTTTTGTTTTAAAAATAAATTCTTATGATATAAAAAAAAAACAACTCATCATCTAAAGATATTATTTAGTTTTAGTTAAAATGTTTTTTTTATTTCTTTTAAACAGTATCTATGTGGTGTTATTTAATAAAAGGGTATGATGACTTGCAGTTAATTTATTATGTAGCTATGGTTGAGGGAAATCGTGCTTAATGTGCTAATTAAGTTTGGATGCTAGACAAATTTGATATTTAATTATTTGTTAATGGATAAGGAGAGGGAATAACATGATCAGGAATTATAAAATAAAATTGGCAATTGGACGATATAATTTGTCACAAAATATTTAAAACATATATCCACAACATATTAGTATTTAACACTAAGAAAAAATATATGCATTTGACTGCTTGAACAAAAAGAAACAACAATATGAGTGTACGGATAGTTTATGGCTATCTGTCTAGAGGGGAAGATTTTGATTTTCATCTTGTTTGAGTATATTTGGGTAATAAGATTACCTTGCGTATGTCGATGGGTGTATCTATATTCGTTTTCATATGCTTTCCAGAAATAGATTCAGCATTATATAAGGTCTTCTCTTGTACATTCTAACGATTTCTATTTTTACAGAGTATAGACTGTATTTATTTGAAATAAAGGTCAAGGGAGACAATTCATAATTAAGCTACACCCCGTAAACTTGGCAAACTTGGGGTCACCCAGAGTTCATGCACGCGTTTCTCAAAAAAAAAAAACAAGGACGAATAAGTGACAATAAACTATGATGACATATATTTTTTAAAATACATACGTCTATTAATCGTGCAGAATGTAAGCAAACCGCTACAAAGGCTAAAATGTTGATTTTTAAAATGGCCCATAGTTATCTTTATAACGTCTTCATGTATAATTCAAGTGATGGCTAAATTGTACACTTTAGAAGCTTGTCGAAAAGCGTAATTGTGTTGTAGTCACTGTAGATATAAGATTTATTGATATACAACATAATTATTATTACATCTATTAAATATATAAGCATTCATAAAAAAATGTTAATACAGTTTTAAGTAACATGACAATTCCTTTTTTTTTATATTTGAACTTTTTAAAAGAAAAACAAGAAGAAAAAGCAGGTAATTGTATTGTTACTTAAAGGTATTAAAAATATTAACAAAATAAAATTGACACATGAAAGCATACAAATCGATCAATTATATTTGTTTTTTGTCGTTCAATCATTAATAAAATGAGAGTCCTAACAGATTATCTAAAGCTTAAGAAAAGTGAGTAAATAGTGGGCATTTAATTGACGCATCATTAAAAGTTAACTAAATTAATGAGACTCAAACAAATAGTGTAAATAAAACCATCTTTGTTAAACCTTAATTGTAATTATATCAAATGAAAATACAAAAGTTTCTGCTAATTCCCTTATCATTAAATATAGATATATTACACATTTTACATATACCTAAAAGTTTGAATAAAAATAATTATTAATAATATAGTCAAGTCACCAGCGAATAAAATGTAATGAAGAATAAAAGGTAAGTTTGTGGAAGTACAATCTAACATGAAAAAGACATTGTAGTAATTTAAAGATGTGTCTTTGGTATATACTGTGGAGAGAAAATTATTAGCATACATTTTAAAATTCATTGTATAGTACCTTGATTTGCAAAGCATTCCTGTAAGTCTACAATATTTAGTAGTATAAATGGGCGTTATGTAAAGCGAAAAATGTACATCAAATCGAAAAACAACAGAAAGTAGTCACTGTTAATCCTAACAAGGGCCACGTTATGAAATGTAAAGTGATTTGAAATTCCTCTCAAATTGTGTAAAGGAATTTTTTTTTTTTTTTTTTTTTAGAATGCAAGATTACTTGTTTGGAAAAAAAAAATGTGTAAGTATATTCATGAATGGATTACCATGTTTCATTTTTTCGTAAGAAAATAAGGCATTTTAATCTAAGTCTAGGCTAGAAGAAGGACCACCATAACTAAATGTATTCAATTACATTATCCTCTGAGTAGACGTTGATCAAATAAGGTCCCTAGTGTCCAGGAATTGAAATGAAAATGATTAGTTCCGCGGTAAGTTATCGTTTAATACGACCTTTTCCTAGACTCTTTAATTGAATGCATATAATATACTGAAAGAAGAGCGTTAAAGTAATAATCAAAGCTTTATACTAGATCTATATTCAATTAGAATACATGGTTGTAACTATCATCAAACTTGTCACTTTCAGCTCTTTTTAGTTACGACCAAACAACAAAACAAAAACTTAAATGTCGGAAGGTAAAACATTTATTTCTCTAAAATATACTTTAAATGTTTATAAATAATAAGCTAATATGAAGAAAAATTGAGACAGGGACTTTTTGAAGCACTGTGTTCTTAAGAACTCGTTTGACTTCTAGAATACACAAAATATTGTAATTATTTGCTATTAACATCTGTACATTAAATATTGTTTAAATTAACATCATTAAAGTATGTTCTATTTTTTTTTATCTTTAAATAAATGTTTTACAAATTTTATTCAGATATTACTGCCAGCTTTTAATATTAATATTCAATTTTATTTACTACAATTTTAAAATCATCTTCGCTTACTTACTTTTTATCTAGGCACATTTAAGGAGATTTTCCATTGCAGGGGGAAAAAATGAAATTCTGGACATGCTTTTATGTTAGAAAATCGTGTACCTAAGTACAGCATCGACTTAAAGGTCGATCGGTATAGCCCCTATCTACAATTCAAGCTATGTAATAAATTAATAAACCAACAAAAAAAAAACATTTAAAATAGTAAACAAATGATCAGAACAAAACAAAATGCTTTATGTCTATGTATTTTACAGACTATAAGATGCTACGGATTATAAGACTCACTAAAAAATTTAAGCAATTTAAAAAATTATAATTTTGATACCACATCATATTAATTAATAAAAGATGCACCTGAATTTTCAAAGAAATATTTTGAAGGCAAAAGTGCGTCTTATAGTCATTGATTATTTAATATATATATATATATATATATACATACAGTAAATAGTTCTGGGATGGGAGGGATGAAATATATATATATATTATAGAGATGTGTTTTAATATAATAAATGCGTGTAATTTTTTAATATGAAAACTATTTATTACAATATAATTTGATCTATATGTAATCGAAATTATATATATATTGTACAGCTGTGTTTTAATATAATAAATGTGTGTAATTTTTTAATATGAAAACTATTTTTTTTAATCTGTCATGATTATGTTTGCTAATATTTTTGTGTGCAGCGCTGTGAGCCAAGAGCTAGGATTGGCTAGGTAGTACCACTGTAATAATAATAACAATATATATAAATATATGTATAATATCAAACTGGATCCCCGCTGGATCGGGATACCAATGGGAATTACATCGGGATCCAATCGGTAAACGCGATCACATTGGAGAAGATGATCCCACTGACAAACGGATTCTTCTAAAAAAAAATGTTTCCTAATATTAAAAATTGTAACATTAATGTCGACAAATCGAGGCATGTAAAAGTAATTAAAAGGTAAATGGCTTATAATATATAACATAATTTGTTTCATCTTATGGGCATGGTACAATAACTTATAACATTGTGTGACTACCGCTAGAAACAATGTAACAGAAGCAAGGCATTGTTTACAACTACGTGTAATTAGATTTAAACAAACATTTTCATGTTAATCCTTTTTCACTTTGAAATCAAAAATTATAAAAGTGAAAAATCGCTTGTAACCACCTGGACAATACAGCCGTGGACTCGACATCTTTTGAAAGCTTCAAGGCTGCCATGGCATCTGCTAGGAGCCGTTAGGATGGCAGCATCGCTTCCCCAACTGTTGCACATATGCCAGTATGTGGATGCAGCAACGTACCCTACCAGAACCAGAACGAACATAGACACACAAGTAATGTTAAGGCAATATTAATCTTTATACATTTATTTAAACAGGCATCAAGATCAGGCTGAGAAAAAAATCTTATATCGACTTTAGATTTTAGGTCATTAAAGCATTTTAAATAATTCAATTCAAAGTCATAGGTGAATTTATCGGAACTTTCAGAATACATTAATAAAGGTTTCTTTTTAAAACAGAAAGATTTAAAGGATGAAACAAGATTATTAATTTCCATGTTAGTCGTGTTGATTATGTAATCAGACTGTGTCTTTGTCAACATATTTCTACCCCGACAAGTCTGTTGAATTTTATTTTTTAATTTTCCATTGCAGTATGTTTTTATTAAATGGGTTAATATTTTACAATTTGATTTGAATTCCTTGTCGTGATAAGAAAGTTCCCACTCAAATAAATTAACAATTAAGGTTAAAGAATAGAGGCTCGTGTTGAAACGGGGATCAACTATTTCTCTTGGAGGGAGCCATTCGTCCAGCATGTCTAATCTAAAATGGTATTTTAAAAGGCAATAGATAAGGCGTGGAACATTGGAAAACTGTTGTAATTCAAGAGACCAGAGGTTTACTGGGAACAAGAAATTATACGAATATCGTCTTTTACACGTGTCATTGATCAACACAAAACCCGCCTTCGTGTTACAGCTTACACACGTCCAATTACAGGACTTGTAAGCCGGCATTTTAGGCGTGTCGCATACTAATGTATCCCAAGAATGGAACCTGTCTTCGTTAACATAAACATACTTCAATGTTAATTTATTTTTAGAATAGGATACTAAGGCAAAATCACTTTTAATCTCGTGAGTTGGGTCAGACATTCTAACAGGAGAACAGCTATTCTGATTGTGTAAATATTGCTCTGCAACAAATCTGTTTGGATAAAAGTCTATAACATTGCAATGAACGTATGAAAGATGAGTTAGAAAATTTTCATTCGCAAGATTAATATTTATGTTTTCTTTAGTTTGATTTGTGCTGAAAAAGAAAATACAAAAATATCCAACATATGATTTGTTCAAAGATAAAGTAAATTCACTGAAATAAAAATATGACGGTTTTAATATTAAATCAATGGGTTGATTGTTAAATTTAAAATTAGATTCAAATGGGAAAAACATTAATTCCCAAATTACTGGCAACCCAAATGTCTCCTTATTACAAAAAAAAATCTTCAAATTTTTATACACAAGCCCGTTTGTAATATCTGTCACTGGAACATTGTCATAAATGAAATCAAGAGATTCGTTTTCCCAGTATTTGTTGTAGGAAGTTAAGCTGCTTTGATTTCTGCAGCTCGATATGACCAGCGGGATCATAGAACAGCATTGTATATCTAAGTTCAAAAAGTTTTGAAATTTCAAGTAAGCTTCGTCTAAAATCTGCGGGCAAACGGACACAAAATCTTCACAGCAATTCCTGTACACGACACATCTGGTATCACACGTGCACGGGGAATGTTGAATGTGTCCACACTTTCCTTTACACGAAGCTGCTTTGTGAACCTCACCAAGATTCGGCAAACCAACGGATTCTGGATTTGTCAAGTTAAAGAAGCTTTTTTTCATGTTTTTACTTTGGAGCGAATGCGTTCTGCAGGTAAACAAGAAATTTCTTCCACCCGTTACAAATGGGATTATAATGAAGATTATTCGAAACATTTGGCCCATTGTTTTGACTTTTGTTCACATATATTTTCTTCAATTTATGAAGAATCTTTTAAAAAATATTTTAAGGCATATGATTAGTCCTTTTGTAGATAAGTCGACCACTCTCAAAATTATAAAAACTTAAACATATTAATTTTCTCAAAAGTTCCCAGTTTTTTCAACGATGAAAGTATTTATAACTTATAGACTTCATTGTGCAATTAGGTTTCTTACGTCCAGTATTGTTTCGTTAAATAATTAGTTTCTTTTCTACACTGAACTTTTACGTGTAGCACTTGCTCTAAATTGGTAAAATTACAACTTGTTCAAAAACATTCTAAACACAAAAAATTGGTAAAATTACAACTTGTCCAAAAACATTCTAAACACAAAAAATTGGTAAAATTACAACTTGTCCAAAACATTCTAAACACAAAAAATTGGTAAAATTACAACTTGTTCAAAAACATTCTAAACACAAAAAATTGGTAAAATTACAACTTGTCCAAAACATTCTAAACACAAAAAATTGGTAAAATTACAACTTGTTCAAAAACATTCTAAACACAAAAAATTTATAAAATATGAATTTTTATACAAAGCTCACTAGCGCACATCTTGAAGTGAAGTTATATAACATTCGACATCAAGATGATCGTAAATTTGAATAGCTTTAAGCATATTTGGCAAAATCCTATCTCTGGAACACTACCGATGTTCTTTGTATAGACACCGAAAGGTGGCCAAGTGGCCGCTTGATCTGGTCAATTGGTCTGATAATGATGTTTTTTCTTAGATTTAAGTAGCAACATGTTACAGCGTCTAAAAAAATGTCAACCATAATTTTTAGGTTTTTCTTTTTTAAACAGAATAAATTTACTTTTTTTAGGAATACTAAAATTATAAACAATTTATGTTTTATTTTATAAAATACTTTTTAGCATAGTTCTACGCTATGTCCATTATAATCAAATATTTAAAATATTTACAGTACTAGTTATATTAATTCATTTGGCTAATAATTTGTAAAAAAATTTTTTTAATATATATAAGGAATCGTATGGCCATGTGACAAGACTCGCCAATGAAATCATGCAGGCACAAGGAGAGGAGGGAGAACAAGAGGAAGACAGAGAAAAAGATGAGACGATAACATCAAGGAGTGGACGGGACTAAAGCTAGGCGACACTGTGCGAAGATCGGAAAACAGAGAAATGGAGGGGGAAGTTTTCATGTCATCTGTGGCGCCACAACAATCCAATGACTGAGGGACATGATGATTATGATATATATATATACTATATATAATATTTAAACAACTTGAGCCTTGCTTTACCTTTAAATTATTAAAAAATTAAAACCTGGTTTGAGTGACAAATGATAAAAATTGTGCATGCACAAAGCAGGTTGAAGAAGAGGTTATATCTTTGCATTTTAGTTCTAAAAAAAACACAAAAAACTCCACGTTTGAAAATTATTTATTTTTAACATTTTATTATTTTTTTGGTTTTTTTAATTGAATTTAAAAATGTATCTTTGCGTCTACGGGAGGCGATAGATTTATCTTTTCTGGTTGCAGCTCTTGGTGTGGCTTGTGAGACCGATCCTCGAGTGGCAGTCTCTTTTTGCATGTCCCACACACGAATGCGGTGGAGCAGTGTTTTCTGGCCCTTCTCTGCGCTCTCTTTTACAGCTGCTTCCGCCCTGTAGAGCTCCTCGACACGAAGTGATCCTTCCTTCACGATGTCCAGCCATGTGGATCGATCATCCGCCAGGTCCTCCCAATTTGAGATGTCCCAAGACGGAGACGTCTTTGGATTAAAATGGCTGGGACGCTTGACATATTTGTTTGAGACAGGATATTTAAAAATATTATTTTTCTAAACGTGTGTTTAAAAAAAAAAAAAAAAATTCGGTTAAGGAACTAAGAACGCAAAGATACGAAATATATATTTAAATTAGAAAATAAAGTTTGTCAATAAAAAATATAGTTTACGTAAATGAACTCATATATTATCTCGTTCAGTTACCTGAAGACACGAAGTAGACAAGGGGAACGATGTAAAACATCCATCACGACTTTTAAAACGTTAAAATTCTAAGAATTAATGGACAAATCATATTGTTAAACTTTTTTGTTTATGTATTCACAATAATCTACCCCCACTCTTTGGGAATGCAACGTATGAATCGGCATTCAGTTTTCTCTCGGGCAAAGGATGCAAAATATTGCTTTAAAATGTTTATTGCTGGCATGCGAAATGACTTTTAACCACTGCTATGCAAATCAAATAGGCTTTGACAGGGTGTGGTGACAAAGGTTATTGTGTGACATTGAATTGTGAGGGTGTCAATGAAGTTTTGTTCGACGTGTATGAGATAAAGTGTTTAGATGGAAATTAAAGGTCTATGAGAGGTTATAGCGTGACTGGGTTAAAATGTTTTCTTGGATAGAAGTTGAGGATAAATTATATAAGTTATGATGTGACGTGGATAAGAGAATGTGTTTGTGTTGGGCGTCGTGTTTCATGTCGTCGTAGAGGTTATGAAAGTCCCTGGCTAGAGGTAAATTACTTTACTTCATGTGAATGTCTTATAGGGGATATTTTTTCAAGCTGGATTAAAGGTGGTATTTGTATGGGATTAGAGCGATTTATACATATTGTGGTGTATCGGGGATTACATGATTTTAAAATCTAATTTAAAGATCAGTTATGGAATTAATGGTTTCAGGATAATTAGAGATGGTGTCGTGGATAGGTTATGATGGTGTGACATTGATGAAAGTTTTTTTTCTAGGTTGTGGGGGGAGGGGGTGAATATTAAGGGAGTTATAGATGTTATTAGGATATCGGAATAGATTTGTTTTTTATTGAAATTCGGGTGCAGAGATACATGTTGAAATGTGAAGTTGATTAGAGTTTGTATTTTAAAGGAGTTGACGGTGAGTTATACTTTTTTGGTTTAACCTAGATCTGGGTTGGTGTTTGTGTGGAGTTGTTTGACGATAAGTGATAGAGTTCTTGATGTGAGGGGTGATTGGAATGAGGATAATTAGAGGGAATTTTTATTTCCATAACTAATGGCAGAAACCGTTTATTTAACTTTCTGTAGTTTGTGGAAAATATTAGCTTGAAAGTTGATTTAGTATCGTCTGAACTAATCAAAACTGTCAAATGATCCTCTTAGTCAGGTCATCTAATATTCTAGTTTTTTTAACAGAGAGACAATTTACTCATACTGACATCGGATATCCTCCCCCTTCTGATTAGTTGGACAAATTAAGTTTATTTTACGTTCAACATAATGAGGTCACTTAATTAGATTCCGAAGTTTAGGTAGTGATAAATAAACTATGAGGGGAAACGTTATACAAATGTTATAAAAACATGGAGGCAAGAAGACACGATAAATGATTTTATTTTGTCAGAAGCATATTAAAAACATATTTTAGATCACAATCTTAACCGTGTAATATGATATCCTTGTTTTCTTTACATACATAGAATTAACTCATAGTTATCATGTAAATTTATTTGTAAAGATTTTCTTACAACGCCTTTGGCTTGAGAAATCTAGTGAGTGTTTATATTTCAAATAGTGTCTTTAAAAAGACAAACAAAAAAGGAAGTAAAATAAAATGAAATAAAAATATTGGACTTTTAATATAACATGTGTTTTGTGGAATTTATTTAAGTTCTGTGATCACGGTACATTTAAATCAGCGTTACTAAGGTGCGCAGAGAATGTATTATTTAGTGAGATATTTATCACTTTAAATCGCACTCTTTATAATCCTTACAATGTTGTGGCTACAATTGATGATCACTGTATTTTGTTTCTTGAACCAACGTGAGTACAAAATGTCTTTGTGGTTTTTGGCAATACATTTGTATTCCTTGAAATAACTCTCAGTTGTTGAGTAGGAAACGTACCTGCAGTCTTTGATCTTTATTAGTTATACCAGTATTTTAGTGACATATTTGCCGTATGACCGTACATGCACCAAGAAAACGTATACTAATTTGTGAAATACATTACTAAATTGAAACTATAGTAAGATAAGTAAAAAATATGTACTATTTTAAATTTGAAGATGAATTTAATGAATAGTTTTGTTTCCACAACTACTCTGAATAGCAATAAATTACTGATGTGGAGATAGATCGTGTGTTAAAATAAAAAGCCCTACCCACTATGTTGCATGTATTATGTCTTATGAAGTATTCCTATTTATGACGCCATTTGTTGTTGTTTTTTTGGGGGGGGGACCAAATTCAGAACTATATTAATATTTCATTTATTAAATTAACTTTTGAATTTCTTCTGTATTTATAAAAAAAAATAGTTTATCGATTTTATTTTGTTTGTACTTGAACAAAATATGTTGTTAAAAAAAAAAATCTTTACAAAATCTCCACCTGTAATACCAACGGGTTTTGAGATACTGATATTACAATTTACTGCTCCAACCACCATGTTACTATAGTTTCATGGCCTATAGAAAACTATAAATTAATCTTGAAATTGTAGATCACAATGACATTTTCATTATCCGTATCCTTACTTTGGAAAATATATAAGTTTATCGTAAATTGATTTGTAAATTTAAAAACAAAAATACTTTTTTACTTTGTCATTAATTTGAGACTAATCAGCTGATACAAAAAGTGTTTGATGAAAGTTGAAATAAATTTCCTGGTTAAGACCGTTCTAAAATGGGGTGTTTTAAGTATGTCTAAAAGGGGACCCTAGATAATTCACTAGATCAATACCCGACAATTCTCACCTTGTCCCATATCAGTTGAAACATGTAAGAGATTTAGTGTAAACAACGAAAATGAAAAAACTTAAACTTTTATTTTACAGAATTGAACATTTTAGGTTAGATGACGGACAAACATTTTAACAAATTGTTCCATTAAAATATATTTATATTCGTGTTATTTTGCTAAACTGTTGTAATGATAATGGCATTAGCGGAAACACATACATGTTATGCAAAACATCGAAACCAAATCACATTATTAAACCTAAACTATACTGTTGTGCTTACACACATTTTTTCCCCAGGGTTTATTAACTTGCCGAATTTGTATGGAGTGTCTGCGGATTTTTTATTATTATTATTATGGGTAGTTTTCTATAGCGTGGTACCC
Organism: Omphiscola glabra; assembly: GCA_964017045.1. Taxonomy (NCBI): domain Eukaryota; kingdom Metazoa; phylum Mollusca; class Gastropoda; family Lymnaeidae; genus Omphiscola; species Omphiscola glabra. The sequence goes on along the minus strand of OZ024804.1, from coordinate 15,516,788 downwards.
CAGCCTAGGGCTGGGCTCACCACGCTGTACATGCAAATTAAAATGAACTTAAAAAATATAAATTAAAAACCAACCATTCCATAACAATTTACATGTGAAGCCATGGACGGCACTCAGCAGCATCGTTTAACTTTCAGAGGGGGAATCAGTCAGGATAGTAAAGTTTAAAGAGGTGTGTTTTGAGTGCAGTTTTGTGTTATTCCATGTAAACAAGAAATGTTGCTTTTGCTCGAATAATGAGGGTTCCTCAGCATTGAAGAGATCAGAAAAAAAAATATCAATTCATTAGCTTTAAGAAAATCTAACATTTGGGCCGTAGTCCTTGTTCCCCAAAAATTGAGTGTAGCAAGGTGTTTGTTTGTCTGATGTTTTATTGCTCCCTAAATACTGTGTAGCAAGGTGTTTGTTTGTCTGATGTTTTATTGCTCCCTAAATACTGTGTAGCAAGGTCTTTGTTTGTCTGATGTTTGATTGTTCCCTAAAAACTGGTGTGTAGCAAGGTGTTTGTTTGTCTGATGTTTGATTGTTCCCCAAAAAATTGAGTGTAGCAAGGTGTTTGTTTGTCTGATGTTTGATTGTTCCCTAAATACTGGTGTGTAGCAATGTGTTTGTTTGTCTGATGTTTGAGTGTTCCCTAAAAACTGGTGTGTAGCAAGGTGTTTGGTGAAACACCATTTTGTCATTATATTTACACTTTGCTATTTCTGTCATCTAAAAATTGTTATTCTTCTTGTCATGGTGAATGGGACTCATCTGCTTGATCTGAAAATGCAACAAAATTTCTTTCAGCATTTTTATTTCTTCGATGTGCACTGATGCTGACATATTTCATTTCATAATTGCATTTTTATTTTATACGATATTATTGGAGTTTTAGCTTTCTAACGAATCCGTACTGCGTAAAAATTATAAATTAAAAAAGAAACAACTAAATCTCAGATAAATAAAGAAAAACAAATCAGATATGACTCCTCTAAAGCAGGTTAAAACAAGCTAAAATCTATTCAATTTAGAAATTCTTGCTTGGGAATTTTATATTAATTATGATTTCATCAAATATTTGACAACTGAGTGGGTTTATCAACGTATCAGCACTAGGAAAACATGTCACAAAAATCAAACATTTTTAAGAATGCCAAAGAGATTTTTAAAAACTGCAAAAAGCTTAAAATAGTTATGCTGTATATATATATATAAAACTAAACTCAATATTATAAACTTATGTAGGCATAAAATAAGATAAGATAAAAAATAAGTTTTATTACGAAGTCAGCACACAATTTCAATGATTCTTTTAATTATATCATAAAATAAGAGATCAAAAACACAAAAGACAATTTAATAATAAGCTGATTTTTACTTGAGAATGCCCTGGAAAATTGGGTTTTTTGTTGTTTCAACTTGTATGAAAATATCAACAATTATATTTTATTCCGTTTGTATCTATTTCCAGATCTGTGTTTTGATTTGCCTGTACAAGATTGCTGGACAGCTGAGTACGACTTCTTGTTCGTTTATGACTGCCGGGATGAAAGAAGGTTTTTTTTTCAATACAATTTATTTTCTGATTTGGAAGAATATTTTTCACACAACAAATTTATTAAATTTTCTCTTGGGACATTTGTTGAAGATGGGATTAAAGTAAGTAAGAAATTTGATAAAACAATCAATGCTAAAATTCTCAGTCGATTGGCAATTGAAGTTGACTGCGCTAGTGAATTTTCATTGGAGGATATATTTGATGCAACTCGAGAAGGATTTTATGAAGGTAGACAAGGGTCCAAAAAAGTAGCTTTTGTTATACTTTATGAAGAAGCCATTGGTACTAAAATTGACAAAGGTTTTCCAGGAAAGATTAAATTGCTGCAAGATCAAGACAAGGAGATACAACGAATATTCATTGTTATAGGGGCATTTTCTACATTTATAAGTAAAGATTTTGTTCTGTATATAAATCCGAATGATTTCCTGTTTGGAGATGTCATACAAAATATATGTGACACTTGCAGACCTGATACCCGTACATACACTAGCTCAGACCGAAGTATTAAAAAATGTTATTTATTTGGAAATTCTCCTGTTAATTATGTGACAGGTCGTCAAGCAAGGAATAAGTGTGGACGACTGTTCAGATTAATTTCACTCAACTCTAAAGAAGAAATCAAGTATTTGAGTTCTTTTATATTGAAACAACTAAAAAAGCTACGTATTTTAGAAGCTGAATTACCACTAGCTGACGAAATAAAATTATCGATAAATCATGATGCGACCTGCAAAGTTTGGAGTTTTATGTATCTACAATCATCTCTTAACAAATCACTTGATGGTCAATCGGAAATGTCAAATAAATCTATAATAGACAATGAGTCCAAATATATTGAACGATTTTTGGATCGAAAGTGTGTCGAAATACTTGACAATATTCAACTGTGTGAAATTGACCTATCTGTCAAAACAAATGCTATTTCCGTATACGAACTCCCTTATGAAACAGTTGCAATAGGACAGAAGACTTTGATGCCAAAAGAATATTTGTTGAGGGTGATGAGTTCAATGTCTAATAGCAAGACGTTTTATGACACAAATGATGAACTGTTTATTTCATTATTGAATGTTAAACAAATTGTTTGTACAGTAACTAAAGACTTCGGTAGCATTTGCCAGCACGTACAGTTGTGCTATTCAGATTACAAATACCGGCGATCCTTTTGCGACGGACCTGTTCAATATATTTACAATCATCGATTGGTGACTGAATTGTTTAACTATATAATTATAAATCCGTCCAACATTGGAAACAAACAAACACAACTCAATAACGAACTTCCCGTCAAAGAGTCTTTACAATTTGATGACTACCATCTTTTTGATGAGAAAGAAGTGACAAGGTGTATTCGTAAGGGTTTAGATTGGACATTAGAGTACGATTTAGAAAAAAAAATTGAAAAAGATGCAGATGAACAAATGAATGACAATGTGAGCACGAAATTTAGTAACCTCAATTGCATTTCTTCTTTGAATCAAATGTGTTCTTCTTATTTTGAGTATACCGACTGCAGCAAAATTGTATGTCCAGCTAATTTCTTGAAATGTCCGAGCTCAAAATGTATTTTTTTAGGAGACGAAAAATGGGGCAGTACAACATGCGAATCAGGTGAATATCCAAATGTCATTTATAGTGGTCATCTCGTTGGTACCGTTGTAGTGAGATCGTCTATCAAACGCATCTGTACAAATATTAACTATTTGTATTACTTTATACATTTTAAGTTAAACGTCGAATGTGACTTTGTTTGTGAAGAAGGATTTCAATGTTTGTCTTGGAATATTAAGAGAATGAATGGCAATCTAACATCATACATTTTCAAAATAGTTAATCAAACAGTAGATATTTTCAAGAGCTCAGGTAAATATAAAATAGAAGCACAAAAAGCCCCTTTACTTTCTCTATTAGAACATTTAGAGTTACGCGCTCCATATTGTTATATAGATGATATGCATGAATATTTCCGAGAATGGGACATTTCTCAGCTCATAATACTTGATCTTAGTTTTAATAACCTAACAAGTAAAGATTTTATATTGATATGTTCAATGAAAATACTCAGATATTTAAATGTTTCTCACAATCTCAATCTCAAAATTCATAAGGAATCTCAATTACCCAAATTATTAGAAACTATTGATTTTTCATATACAGATGTAGATATGATTCCTCCATCTGCTTTTGAAAAGTTGGTAAATTTAAAATATATTAATTTAAGACAGACTAAAATACCTCACTTTTATTTAATGGGTTTGCCATCTTATTTTAGTTTAAACATCCTTGATTTAAGAGAAACATTTCTACAACAAATTCAATCCGATTTCTTTCAAGGTTTGTCAATTCAATCGGCTTTATTTGTTGACGACTATAAGTTGTGCTGTCCACAAGTGACTGGTCCAAATATTCCCCAAGATAAATGTTACGCCCCACCAGGTCCACTTTTATCTTCATGTAAAGATCTTATTGGTGACTCCAACAAGAGAATCGTTTTATGGTTTGTTGGTATTGTAGCATTTATGGGAAATTTGTTTGTTGTGGCCTATAGACTAGTTTGGGACAAAGAAATTTTAAAGAGAGCTTATGGACTTTTTGTGACTTGTCTTGGTGTGTCTGATTTAATTATGGGAATTTACCTACTTGTAGTGGCTGCAGCTGATAGTCATTTTAGAAATCTTTATGTTTTGAACGATACAAGATGGAGATATGGAAACATGTGCAAGTTTGCTGGATTTTTAGCCACATTTTCTAGCGAGTCATCTGCTTTTTTAATATGTCTAATAACCGTTGATAGATATTTAATAATGCGATATCCATTTGGTGAGCACAGATTCTCAAGCCTGGGTAAAACTTTTGCCGTTGTGATCACTTGGTCAATTAGCTTTGTCCTAGCATTGATCCCTACTCTTCCACTTGACTTGGATATTTACTCCTCTAACAGCATGTGTTTGGCCTTGCCACTAAATATTGTAGCACATAATGGTTGGCTGTATTCATTTTGTGTGTTAATTCTTCTTAACTTTGTTACATTTTTTATCATCTTTCTTGGTCAGGTTTTAGTGTTTATTTGGTTTTCTAAAAATAAAATGCCAACAAACTTTATGATACCCAATAACAGATCTAATGATATTTCTATAGCCAAGAATCTGGCTTTTGTCGCTATTTCAGATTTTATGTGCTGGTTTCCAATTGCCATAATGGGTTTCATGTCACTTGGTGGGTACATGTTCGGTAACGAATCTTACTCTTGGTCTGCTGTATTTGTCATTCCAATCAACTCTGCATTGAATCCTATCATTTACACACTGCCAGCTGTTGCAAGGAAAACTCGAATCGCACATAATATCTGCTAATACTTCAATGTTTCATCCCTTTACTATTGTTATGCTTAACCTATAGAGTTTAAATGTTTAATTGTGTTAATCATTAACAACTTAAGCTATTAAAATGTTATCTATTTATCTATAACTATAAAAAAATGTCAAGGAAAATTTACTTTTATGTTTGGTACCCAATATCTAGAAATTACTATATATCCCTATCTTTGTCAATGAACTTTAATTTAAGTCAGAATGTTTTCTTTATGTCAGAATGTTTACTAAAAGTCAGAATGTTTACTTTATGTCAGATTCTTTACTTTAAGTCACAATATTTACTTTTTGTCAGAATATTTACTTTAAGTCAGAATGTTTACTTTTTGTCAGAATGTTTACTTTAAGTCAAAAATGTGTACTTTGAGTCAAAATGTGTACATTATGTCAGAATGTTTACGTTAAGTCAGAATGTTTACTTTATGTCAGAATGTTTACTTTAAGTAAGAATGTTTACTTCAACTCTTACAAGGTTTTTGTAAATTATTTGCAGTTTTTTTATGGACTTTTAAGTTTGAGAGCAATGCTTGTTTGAAATATATGTTAAATGGCGGTATTAATCTACGCATATGTATTAATTATGGATATTTCAGTACCAGATATAAAAGGCTATACATATATTTTTATATCTAAACTAGTGATAACCCGGCATGGGTTGCAATGCCACTCAAAGAAACCAAGTGTTTGATTTTTACTTATGTTTTTGAGTACTTTTTATGTATACATTTTATTTATTTTTTATTTTTTTTACCGTCTGGTGCGTACTCGAAAAAATTTAGTCTACACATTTGTAACGATTGATCCACCCATGCAATAGCTATGTTTTAAATTATATTTATATAATCCATTTAGTAATATAAAAAAAAAAATTAAGGCACTCGGCCCCAAACGGAATAATGTAAAATAGATATACTAATTCAGAAACATATTTATTATATCAAACACAAAATTTAATGTCGCTATTTCTATTTCATTACAGTTCTATCAACCCATTCATTAGCTCTGTTTGAAATTATATTTAAATAACTCATATATAAGAAAAAAACTAACATAGGGCTCCTGGTTCAAAACTGGATTATTTTTTAATGATTTTAATAATTTTTAAACCATTTGCAGGCGTGAGCGCAATATTCCACTAAAGCTTTATCGCATTCGGATAGGTGATATATATGAGCACATACGGAAATTATATTTTTACAAAACTCATAGTAGAAAAAAAATTGATTTTTGGGCCAACGGCCCAAACCGGAATATTTTAAAAATGTTGTAATGACTCGATGGAATGCTCGGAATTGTGGACAACAACTCACCAAAGTGTTATCGCAATCGCGTGAATGGTGTAGGAGCACATACGGTTTGAAATTATATTTTTACAGTTTATACAAGAAAAAACGAAAATAAGGCGCCTTGCTCATAACTGAATATTTTAAAATCGTTGTAATAATTCATAAACCTTTGCAGGCGTGTGCGCAACATCTCAACACAGTTTTATCGAATTCGGATAAAGGATATATGAGTGCAAATGGAAACTATTTTTTACAGAGCTCAATTAGACAAAAAAACTAATTTAAGGACAACGGTCCAAAACTGAATATTTTAAAAGGGTCCTAGTTACTCAGAAAAATGCGCGGGCTTATGGACAACTACTCACTAAAGTGTTAACGCAATCGTATGAATGGTGTAGAAACGCATAGGAGACATACATACACACATTCATTTTAAAATATTAGATATGTGAATAAATAAACAAATATATAAGAACTAGCGAGAGCCCAGCATTCGTTGCAATGCCACTCAAAGAGAAGAAGTATTTTTGTTTTAGTTACGTTTTAAGTAATTTTTAAATAGAAAATAAATTGGCAATTCTATTGTGTCTGTATAGACAAAATGGTCAATTACATATAACGCTTTTAAAATGTATGGATCTGATTGTCACCTTTCTCTTATAATATGATATGTTCTGGTCTTTAGCTTGTACATTGTGTCAGATATTGTGTCATTATATTTTCCCGATTGTCCTTTTTTATATATGACGTTATTACACTAATCACCTGTGATTCCATGTAACTTACATGAAGTTACTTTGAAAAGTCTTGATTAACAACTCGCATTACATTGAGTAACTTACACTATTTCGTTATCAGAAGAAATACAATTGTATAAATATATATTTGATGCTATGGAAAGAGTAAATTATAATATTTTTTTTCAGTTTAATATATTTCTTCTCACGTATCTATCCCATTGATGGATAGTTTTACTTTCATCATCTATTTTAATCAAGTCAGGAACAAAGAAGCACGCTAAAGTCACACGACTTAATCTGCTGTGTTAAGAACACAAATAATGAGCAACGTACCACGCCTATCTCAGCTTTTTAATATCAAATTGTACTGGATGTTATAATAACTTACAAATTATTATTTAAATAATAATGCTAATGGATATGTTATGTGTTTGTTTTTTTCTATTGATAATTTGAATATTAATAAAAATGAACGATTCTATTCATACCAACGATGTTATGTTATGAATTAAGATTTTTTTTTTCATTGTCCCCAAGCTTAACACTATCTGAAATAAACTTATACCAGAACTAATTTACAGGCTTATCAGTTTTTTCATTGAATTACTCAAAAAAAGAAAGAAATTGTGGTCGATTTTCGGATATGCAATCACACAATTGAGGATCTCACAATAATAAATCACAACAAAGAGCAAGTAGAGATGGCACCTAGGTACTAATATGTATTACTAACCATTTTATTATAATAAGCTGACAATGTATGAAATAAACCAATAATGTATAAAAGTCAACCAAACACATTTCTATCTTTATAAAAGGTATGATTTCGGAGTAAACTAAAAATTTAGTAAAATGTATAGTAATACAGATTAAAAATTTGAATTCTACTAACTAACGCATATATTCTAGTGAGCACCTGAGATTACCATCTTATGAGCCCAGCTAGTACACTGTATATCAACTATATCTGCCGAGCTGAGTCAAATAACATTCTCCACACGTAGGGCTCTCCCACCTCCCTGGCCTCCCCCGAAACATCTAGTGAGGGAGATTTGTTAAACAGATGCCCTAGTTTGTCAGATATGACCCTGCAATGCGGAAGGTAGAGCCCCTGTTTTGATCTAGCCCGTTGAAGTATATGCCGATGGTGTAGCACTCAGCGTGCATTTTGTCACTAGACTATGCTGCCTGCAACCTTACCCCACAAATGTGTCTTGATAAGTTAATGGTACATCTGGCTGAACAGCCACGGTTTTGCCAGAGTATCCTTTACACTGACGTTGACATGCCCTGTGATCCATTTCAGTCACCGTTCCTCCTAATTCACCGATCTTACGCACGTCATCTATGATGGCGTCAACTGATCTCTTTCCCAAGATCTTAAGAGCAGAGCCTGAGTCGGGGTACACTACTACAACGTTTGTCCCACAAACTCCAACCTCTGCAGAGAGTGGTACACACTTTCCAGGGCTCTGTGGATAGCCGCCATCTCCGAAATCAAATTCGATGCCTCAGTACGCAAAAAGGGCCCTGCAATACCCTACAGTTGGGTATAGGATAAGTGCACCGTACTCCGCATTTCTTTTTCTCGTGTTGACACAGCCGTCCGTGAAAACTTTCGAATACCTATCCACGATCTCTAGGACAGCTGCTTTCTGTATGTGTCCAGGGATGCGTTTCGTCGCTTACGTCTACTACATTTCAGAATTAATTACTGTTTATTTGAAGACAATTATTATTGTAAAACAAAAAAGAAAAGTTTAAGAAAACAACCAACCCTCTTCACCAAAGACACCTGAAAGCAGCTAGATCATGGCAAATTATTTTTCTTATATTTCAGATTGTAAGATTTGCAAATTATTTTGTTGCCATTCTGTTAGACTTTACATTAGTGCTACGCCACTGGTTGTCAAATTTAAATAATCATTAATAACGCCTTCATTGTCACTAAAGGAGTTCATTTATGGCTGATTTTTACGCTAAATAAATACTTTAAATGTCTTGTGTTAACATAGTTATAATTGTAAAATGTTGTCTTCGTTAAAATATGTATTTATTTTTGTGCTGAAAAGGAACATGTCCTATGTAATACAAAACTGCATTTAATTGTTTGGATCAATAAAAGAATCCTTACGAAATTGACAGTGAAAGTCTGGTCTCTATTTATTTTTAATTGCCAACATTTTTAAATACATTTTTTATTTTTTGTTTCTGACCGAGGAAAGCATTTAAAGAAACGTCTACATTTTGTATTCTGAATGATCATTAAGCTGAAATTGCCTATTGCTTAACGGTAAACCTTTTTTTCCGCCGACTTTGGTCTTTGTGCGGTGGTAGTAATAAGCGTTTGTAGACCATTCACTCAGGAGGCGGCGACAACAAATTTTCTGATGACCAGAGTTTGGAATCGAATTTGAGTAGTGCAGAACTGTGCATATTCAGCTTCCTATAGCTAAAATAACTCTGGTTGATCCCTCCAATTTCGAATTTTAAATTAATAAATAGATCATAAGTAATATATTAAATTAAAATTATTATAACGTTATAAGTGTGATATATTCCAATGAGTATGTAATTTAAATATCTCTATTTGCAATAGTCACTCCAATTTCGAATTTTAAATTAATAAATAGATCATAACTAATATATTAAATTAAAATTATTATAACGTTATAAGTGTGATATATTCCAATGGGTATGTAATTTAAATATCTCTATTTGCAATAGTCACTACATGTACATGTAATTAAATCTTAAAATTAGTTGAGTTTGCTGATTGACAAATAAAATAAGCCTATTTTGTCTTGTGGTATCTCTCTTTATAAAATATATAAACAATAGACTAGTCCCTAGAGAAAATTCGCTTCTTGTATGTTTATGACATTAGTAATGATATACTGTATTGTTTTTGTTTGTTTCATTTAATTGAACTATGACTACCAGCAGCCCGGCTCCAAAGGATTGCTCACACGACTTGGCCTCACTGCCTATATAATTTAGCTGAATGGTAGGTAATGTAAGTCATAGCCATAGGCGTATTTTCTTTATTCACTTATTCCAGAAATTAATGAAAAATAACTATTATAACACTCCCACTAAAAAGATGTACTAAAAATCAATATTGAATTAGTATGTGTATACTACAAATTGTGAAAATCAAAGTAGCCTATATAATATGTATTGTATAAATATAATTTCATATGGCGGACGATTTATGTCATAAATATATTTCTTTGACACTATTTAAAACTATTTTGATTCATAATAAATGAGGATGAGGAATAGCAAAAATATTCCAAACAGAAATAATAGTAATTAATAAATCCATAATATCATTAGTCATCGGATTCATTTGGCTATGTATTATGCCATGCCACTCTGTGCCAAATTACAATAAATTTTCATTCAAATGTTGAGCCTTTATTACGCCCATCCGTCTCACACAATTCGCAGTGTAATTACTTCCATTCGTTTATTTCCCTTTTGGGATGTATTTAATCTCTCACTTATCTATTTTCTGTCACAATTCCATTGCTGCCCTCCAAGATAATACGTTTAAGCTAAGTTTAATATTTTTTAAAATGTTGCTCTTTTTTTTCTGTTGTTTGTTAGCTGACAAAGGCTTCCTGCCGACACTTTCACTGTTTTGTTGCGTTCTTTGTTCATGTTTTCCAATACTTTGTTTCACTTATTTCCTTTCTTCTTTGCGTATTGCATTTTAAGATATTGTAAACTATTTTCTTTTTTTTATGCGTTTACCTGGTCTTTGATAGAATGACATTTTTGAAAACATTTATTATTAATATGTAAACTTTAAATCATTGACAAAATTATTATTATTCACTTTTTTTAATACATCGAATGCTTACAAAATCCCAAGTTGAAGTGACTTAACCCTGAACCTTGCACAAAACTAAATGTAGACCTGAGTTCAACCACCCAGCCGATCACTCAAACGCAGAGCAGACGCGTTCAAACACGTGGATTTCAGCGACAGTACGAACCCGCCTCCGTCGACACAGGAGTACACAAGATATTGACACAACTCTGTTGCAACGAGATTGTAAACACATTTGAATTGACCTCATCATGAGAAAATGATCAAAGGAGAAGTTTAAATACATTACTTCATTAGTTTTAAATCCATCTAAATACCAACTCATGGTTAATAACATATTTAGCTTTGAGATATTACTATACTTAACAAATACGCCCAGACAGCGTTGCGCATTTTTGCTGTTACAGGCGAAACCTTAAATTAGCATTCATTCCCATCCCCAAACACACAATTATTGTATTAAATTTTGAATCAACCTTACAATAAGCAGCCCAGGGATGTTAAAAACCCCTATGTTGATATCAGGGGTGTTAAAACCCCTATGTTGATACCAAGGGTGTTAAAACCCTTATGTTGATACCAGGGGTGTTAAAACGCCTATGTTGATACCAGGGGTGTTAAAACCCCTATGTTGATAACAGGGGTGTTAAAAACCCTATATTGATACCAGGGGTGTTAAAAAACCCCTATGTCGATATCAGGGATGTTAAAAACCCCTATGTTGATACCAGGGGTGTTAAAAAAAACCTATGTCGATACCAGGAGTGTTAAAAACCCCTATGTTGATACCAGGGATGTTAAAACCCCTATGTTGATATCAGGGGTGTTAAAAACCCTATGTTGATACCAGGGGTGTTAAAAACCCCTATGTTGATACCAGGGGTGTTAAAAACTCCTATGTTGATACCAGGGATGTGAAAACCCCTATTTTGATACCAGGGGTGTTAAAGCCCCTATGTTGATACCAAGGGTGTTAAAAACCCCTATGATGATACCAGGGATGTTAAAAAACCCTATGTTGATACCAGGGATGTTAAAACCCTTATGTTGATACCAGGGGTGTTAAAGCACCTATGTTGATACCAGGGGTGTTAAAAACCCCTATGATGATACCAGGGATGTTAAAAAACCCTATGTTGATACCAGGGATGTTAAAAAACCCTATGTTGATACCAGGGATGTTAAAAAACCCTATGTTGATACCAGGGGTGTTAAAGCCCCTATGTTGATACCAGGGGTGTTAAAGCCCCTATGTTGATATGGCAACACTTGTTTAGTTGATTTTTTTTTCCGATTCATAATCTTTGACGTTTCTGTTTGCATCTAATAAGAAATTGATTTCATTTTATGAGAAACCTCCTTGAATGAACGCATCTTCCTTTTCTCGTCCACTTCATATCTATAACGTTGAATTTGCACGACTATTTATTTCTGTTGTCTCTTGGTCGAAATGTCAACATTATTTTTTGCAATGTAATTTTTCAGGCTTTCCTCTACACCGTGTATCTATCTTATTGCTTCGATCTGACAGAAATCATTTTTTTGTCTCTTATGATTGTACTGGTAATAGCCAATTTGTAATTATTATTGTCATGCCGGTATTTATTATGGATTATGTAGAAGCATATTCAGCAGCCGCTGTCTAGTAAAGTCATTGTAACTATTGCTTAAATATAGTTAAAATGATTATCGTCCGTCTAGACGAGTTTAAATTAAGTACAACACCAAGAAAAAGCACGTCGATCATTTAAACGTTAAAAGGAAATCATTTACTAGGATGAAAGGTTAATAGCGATATGGTTTATGCTATTTGAACTTGTTTGTCTAACTATTAATATTATTATTTTTTTAAATATTTGTTGCTTCTATTAGTCTCATTAGTAAATATATTACTTTGAGATTATGTTAACTTACTTTTCAACAATGTCTCTAAATTGTATTCGTTTTATATGTTTATAGACTTTGTCATAAAATATATATTATTTTATCTATAATTTTTTAATGTATGTTTTAAAATTACATACAACTAATTTTAACTTAACAAACATATCATTCTTGGTCTACTTATAACATTCTTGGTCTAATTATAACATTCTCTGTCTACTTATAACATTCTCTGTCAACTTATAACATTCTCTGTCTACTTATAACATTCTCGGTCTACTTATAACATTCCCTGTCTACTTATAACATTCCCTGTCTACTTATAACATTCTCTGTCTACTTATAACATTCCCTGTCTACTTATAACATTCTCTGTCTACTTATAACATTCTCTGTCTACTTATAACATTCTCTGTCTACTTATAACATTCTCTGTCTACTTATAACATTCTCTGTCTACTTATAACATTCTCTGTCTACTTATAACATTCTCGGTCTACTTATAACATTCTCTGTCTACTTATAACATTCCCTGTCTACTTATAACATTCTCTGTCTACTTATAACATTCTCTGTCTACTTATAACATTCTCTGTCTACTTATAACATTCTCTGTCTAGTTATAACAGTCTTGGTCTACTTACAACATTCTCGGTCTACTTATAACATTCTTGGTCTACTTATAACATTATTGGTCTACTTATAACATTCTCTGTCTACTTATAACATTATTGGTCTACTTATAACATTCTCTGTCTAGTTATAACATTCTCTGTCTACTTATAACATTATTGGTCTACTTATAACATTATTGGTCTACTTATAACATTATCTGTCTACTTATAACATTCTCTGTCTACTTATAACATTATCTGTCTACTTATAACATTATTGGTCTACTTATAACATTATTGGTCTACTTATAACATTCTCTGTCTACTTATAACATTATTGGTCTACTTATAACATTATTGGTCTACTTATAACATTCTCTGTCTACTTATAACATTATTGGTCTACTTATAACATTCTCTGTCTAGTTATAACATTCTCTGTCTACTTATAACATTCTCTGTCTAGTTATAACATTCTCTGTCTACTTATAACATTATTGGTCTACTTATAACATTCTCTGTCTAGTTATAACATTCTCTGTCTACTTATAACATTATTGGTCTACTTATAACATTCTTTGTCTAGTTATAACATTCTCTGTCTACTTATAACATTCTCTGTCTAGTTATAACAGTCTTGGTCTACTTACAACATTCTCGGTCTACTTATAACATTCTTGGTCTACTTATAACATTCTCGGTCTACTTATAACATTCTCGGTCTACTTATAACATTCTCGGTCTACTTATAACATTTTTGGTCTTCTTATAACATTCTCGGTCTACTTATAACATTCTCGGTCTACTTATAACATTTTTGGTCTACTTATAACATTCTCGGTCTACTTATAACATTTTTGGTCTACTTATAACATTCTCGGTCTACTTATAACATTTTGGTCTTTTTATAACATTCTCGGTCTACTTATAACATTTTTGGTCTACTTATAACATTTTTGCTCTACTTATAACATTCTCGGTCTACTTATAACATTTTTTGTCTACTTATAACATTCTCTGTCTACTTATAACATTTTTGGTCTTCTTATAACATTCTCGGTCTACTTATAACATTCTTGGTCTACTTATAACATTCTCGGTCTACTTATAACATTCTCGGTCTACTTATAACATTCTCGGTCTACTTATAACATTTTTGGTCTTCTTATAACATTCTCGGTCTACTTATAACATTTTTGGTCTTCTTATAACATTCTCGGTCTACTTATAACATTTTTGGTCTACTTATAACATTCTCGGTCTACTTATAACATTCTCGGTCTACTTATAACATTTTTGGTCTACTTATAACATTCTCGGTCTACTTATAACATTTTTGGTCTTCTTATAACATTCTCGATCTACTTATAACATTTTTGGTCTTCTTATAACATTATCGGTCTACTTATAACATTTTTGGTCTACTTATAACATTCTCGGTCTACTTATAACATTTTTGGTCTTCTTATAACATTCTCGGTCTACTTATAAAATTTTTGGTCTACTTATAACATTCTCGGTCTACTTATAACATTATCGGTCTACTTATAACATTTTTGGTCTTCTTATAACATTCTCGGTCTACTTATAACATTTTTGGTCTTCTTATAACATTCTCGGTCTACTTATAACATTTTTGGTCTACTTATAACATTCTCGGTCTACTTATAACATTCTCGGTCTACTTATAACATTTTTGGTCTACTTATAACATTCTCTGTCTACTTATAACATTTTTGGTCTTCTTATAACATTCTCGGTCTACTTATAACATTTTTGGTCTTCTTATAACATTCTCGGTCTACTTATAACATTTTTGGTCTACTTATAACATTCTCGGTCTACTTATAACATTTTTGGTCTTCTTATAACATTCTCTGTCTACTTATAACATTCTTGGTCTACTTATAACATTTTTGGTCTTCTTATAACATTCTCGGTCTACTTATAACATTTTTGGTCTTCTTATAACATTCTCGGTCTACTTATAACATTTTTGGTCTTCTTATAACATTATCGGTCTACTTATAACATTTTTGGTCTACTTATAACATTATCGGTCTACTTATAACATTTTTGGTCTTCTTATAACATTCTCGGTCTACTTATAAAATTTTTGGTCTACTTATAACATTCTCGGTCTACTTATAACATTATCGGTCTACTTATAACATTTTTGGTCTTCTTATAACATTCTCGGTCTACTTATAACATTTTTGGTCTTCTTATAACATTCTCGGTCTACTTATAACATTTTTGGTCTACTTATAACATTCTCGGTCTACTTATAACATTCTCGGTCTACTTATAACATTTTTGGTCTACTTATAACATTCTCTGTCTACTTATTACATTTTTGGTCTTCTTATAACATTCTCGGTCTACTTATAACATTTTTGGTCTTCTTATAACATTCTCGGTCTACTTATAACATTTTTGGTCTACTTATAACATTCTCGGTCTACTTATAACATTTTTGGTCTTCTTATAACATTCTCTGTCTACTTATAACATTCTTGGTCTACTTATAACATTCTCGGTCTACTTATAACATTATCGGTCTATTTATAACATTCTTGGTCTACTTATAACATTCTCGGTCTACTTATAACATTTTTGGTCTACTTATAACATTCTCGGTCTACTTATAACATTTTTGGTCTTCTTATAACATTCTCGGTCTACTTATAACATTTTTGGTCTATTTATAACATTCTTGGTCTACTTATAACATTCTCGGTCTACTTATAACATTCTCGGTCTACTTATAACATTTTTGGTCTTCTTATAACATTCTCTGTCTACTTATAACATTCTTGGTCTACTTATAACATTCTCGGTCTACTTATAACATTCTCGGTCTACTTATAACATTTTTGGTCTACTTATAACATTCTCGGTCTACTTATAACATTTTTGGTCTACTTATAACATTCTCGGTCTACTTATAACATTTTTGGTCTTCTTATAACATTCTCGGTCTACTTATAACATTCTTGGTCTACTTATAACATTCTCGGTCTACTTTCATTTTCATTGTACCTCTTTCACAGCCTTCTTTTTTTAAAGTGCATTTTCTGTATTCACTGATCCAATGCTGTGGATAAAGCAATAGACTATCCCAGCGCAGTCATGCGTTGAAGATTAAGTTTGTACTTGCACTCTCCGGTGCCACGATCAATAAATTGAGGTTAGAATTTGAAGCAAGCCTATTCAATGACCATGTATATCCAGTGAATTTGAAGGTATGTGGTTTATATTGATGACATAGAGAAGAAGAAAATATGTATGTTTCCCTTATATAAAATTAAAGATTATTTTATTCAATCGTAAGTTATATATCATTGTCCACACCAATGAATATATCTGCTAGATGTGTATGTGTATATGTGAATAGAGAAAAATGTGTGGTAACCTTTATGCTATAGTGTGATATATGAACAATGTACTACTCTTTTATATATAGATTTATAATATATATATCCAATTATATAGTATTTATATATTTTTATTTATTTATTTATATTAACAATACATGATAAGAAACGCAATTTTATTTAATGTTTAAATCGAAATTAAAATTTTTATTTAGAATGTTAAAGAGTTATTTAATAACAAAACTAACTAATAATAAATATTGGACACATAATACATTTAAAATGGCAATATCAGATGATTTAGTTTCTGTTTAATAAAAGTGCATCTGCTCACTTTCATTTTAGCAGTTCTTCGAATGTATCGAAAACTTGCTAGGAAAATCCAATGTACAATATCGATTTTTTTTCCTATTGATATCTTGCCGGGCGATCTTTTCTGTTACCGAATATTGATTTATTTAAGGTACTGATACACTGGTATACCATTTATTTAGAAATACATATGGAAATGTGTTGTGTGAGTCAATAAGGGTTATACAGTACATTATGTCGTTTCTCCATTTTTCCTTTCTTTCTCTTAAATAATGTTTGTGACAATATTTATTATACAACTAATTCGTTTAAACTATTTATGAAAAATTGTTGTTGCATATTAGTATTATTAAATTTAAATTTCTATAGATTAATTACTAGCTATCAGCCTGTTCACGTATCTGTTTGGCTATTTAACATATCCCATTGCACGTTCAAAATAGGTTAGTAGAAATAAATTATTAACACATTCACAATCTGTTATTTTTACAAACTAATATAAAATTTGAATCCCATTCTGGAATTAATATTTATATATAATAATAAAACATATTCATACGCAATTTATAATTTTAAAATTCTGTGTTGAAATAATATAAGGAATACGTTGATTTTCAAAATGTAATAATGTGAAGTGAGCTTTAAAATAAGTGTTGCAAAGGGTTTAACAAAGAATTATTTAATTTACTGGTAAATGGAACTTTAAAAAATACTGTAATGCATATTTTGAGCATTGCTTATTCATTTACACCTCAAAATCGTGACATTCCAATGTTCATTTCAGATGGTATTCCTAACGTGAACGAGCTAATATTTGTCCATGATGGAATACGAACCTGAAGAAACGAAAATTGAAATATCAAAGGGAGGAACAGTTGAGTCGATGAAGGTAAGCACCTTCACTACTTGGTCATTTCTCAATTAGTTTGAATTGATGATAATATAAATTACTGTGATAAAAATACAAACAGGTAATATGTATTTATCCCAGATCCAAATACCAAATTTACTACTTCCTTTCCTCTTTAATTTTTATTGGTTTTCAGTTTTACCGGTACGGCGAGAATGACAGCCAACAAGAAACCATAGTTACAAAGACAACTCTCAAGAATATACTAGGTCATTCTTCAACTGCGGTGAGGTTTTATTTTAAAAAAACAAACAGACAAGGCAATTTATAAACAGCTCTATAATTAATGATCAAGACCATTGAAGAGAAAACTTGTTTATTGTTTTATCTGGCTTGCTTTTTTTATTTTTTTTGTCTCGTTAACTCAATTGTCCAACTCGTCGCTTCCTTCGATTGACTTAAACACTTCCCCAATCTAGGTGACAAAACACCTGTAAATGATACGTTTGTCAGCTTTAACCTCTAGTGACCCTATAATAACATCTGAAGTTCAAATCGTGCATCTCAATTATGACAATGTTTAAAACAAATCTACAACCCGAGATTAAACTTCGTACAGTTACCAGACTGCAATGACAATACAGACCTTAATGATAGGTAAATCATCAATGATTTCAACTGACCATTGACTGACCTATGGGTTTATCTTGAAAAAGGAAAGTAATTCTGTACATGTACAATCATTATTAAAGCTGGAACTATTTTTTTTAAAATTTATATCATTTATTTGTGTCTTATTAATCTACATGAACGCTTTATCGCAGTCGAACACTCTTGTAATAAGTGAATGGAAACCGAAAGTGGTCCGGGTTTTCACTACTTTGTCTACTTATGCGTGGTAACTCGTTTGCAACAACAACAACAATGATACAAAAATTTCTACGGAAAGTTCCCTACTGAAATTCATTATTGCATATTTCATGGGCGCACATTGCTTTTATGTCCTAAAATCCATTTCTTGATCTCTTATTACAACTTCCACAAGTAAAACGTACACAATGAAAAATATTTTAAAGAAATTGTTTAAGGCACACTATTCCAAAATATACTCAAGGTATAAAATACACCCCCTCCCCCCTTTTTCAAAAAAAAAATCAAAAAAAAAAAAATCATAACATTAAGACTAAATAAGATTTTTGAACCCACGAAATTCAATGATGGCACATGCATTTTTCTGAGGTTGCTGTGTCTTTTAGCTTGTGTGTGGTCAAATCTTTTATCTCAATTTTGAGCCACTTTCTTCTGCCCTTTGAGCTGAAACAAATATCATTGAGTTTATTGGCGTCTTGTGCCTTTTTTAGGTATCCATCTATGAATCCATCCATCGTTCAATCCGCCCACCAATCCATCTGTCTATATGACTATCTACGTGAACGTCTGTCTATCTTTCTTTATCTCACGTCTTTTTATTTGTTTGTCTCTCTGTCTAACTGAAGCCCAACTATTAATCATGAATGTGTTATCTATCTACCTCCAGCGTTGAAAAGCCCCTCCTCCGTGTTGTTTATGGCCCCTTTTCTCTATCTACTAGTATACACGTTATATTACGGCTTGCTATATTTCAGAGTTTTTCAGCATGTGTGTGTCAAATTGACTTCAGTTTCCCAAATAATTTTTTACAGATTATTTTTTCAACACATATTATATATTTCGTTGATATCTCTATTTTACATTTTTACAGATTATCGTGAGATTATCGATGCACACTAAGAGCCAAATAAGCACAAACGTTGTTAAGAGATTAACAAAATATATTTTTGAAGCCCTAACAGATAGTCGTAAGTACTATCTTAATATAGAAAGTAAAATGTATAATTTAATGTTAAGTGAAGATTGATTAGGCTGGTGTTACATGATTGTGAATTTACTTAGCATGATATAAAACATTAAGTCAAAAAAATATTTTACGCCCTAACCTTAATGGTCATTAAGATATCACATTATGGAATGGGTTCCCAAAAGTATTAATAAAACCCACATTAAGAGACGGTATATTTGGCAAATTCCATGCCTTTTAACTAGAATAAATGGGAACACATAATTTGAAATTTTATATGATCTAAACGATTTTTATAGAGCCATTTAATTAAGGATAAATACCATCTCCCTTTTGAATGGGTTCTGACGGAGATTGTTTTCTCAAAATTCATGAACGATCATTAGTGAATACGATTTTAAATAGGCACATTTTAAATTTTTAAACTGCACCCTACTTGAATATTTGTTCCAACCGATTTAGCCACAATATATCAACCATCACAGCCTTTAAAACTGCACTCAAAGCACATCTCGTTAAACTCTACTACCCCGACTGATACCCCACATCTGACCGATAAACGATGCTGCTGGCCGCTGTCCATGGCTTGTCATGTAAAAGTTCTGGGGTGGATGGGGTGAATATGCATTAGTTTTTGTTTTGTCTTTATACAGCTGTTCTTTATTACATAAATGTATGTTATTTTATTGTCACGATTATGTCTCTTTTTCTAATATTTTTATGTACAGCGCGGTGAGCCTAGCCCTAGGCTGGGGTACCGCGCTATATATAAAACAAGTAATAATAATAATAATTAAAATTGTAAAAGAGTTATTGTATCCCAATTCTTTTATAGGAGAACATTTTAATTTGTTAGTGTACTTAAGCTAAGTGAATGACGGTTCCCTACAATTACATTAAAACAGATTACATAAAATACTTTTCTTAATTTAAACCCGAATAACACACGAGTATAATGGCTAGTTATTTATATAACGTTTTATACAAATTGTAGTTTTTAAAATTCATAATAATGGTCTATTGTTTATATTTGGCAAGGATTTCTCCTAGTAATTGAGAACAAAGATGATATTTTCCAAGCTGTTAAAGAGGAGATAAAAAAGGAGTCAAAACCATTCGATGTGATCGAAATTCGATCTTTGGAAGAGTATGAACGTGTGAATACTTCAACTAAAGAGGTAGTAAAATAAGATTTTTTTTTTATGTATGGCCAATACTGTGAAACGATTTATATCATGGTAAGAATGGTGATGCTGATGTGTACCAACGGCCTGACACATTCAGAACATGACGTGGACGCCATTTGAAGAGAGGCTCAGTATCGATGGACCAGATAGCGCAACTTCGATCTGCAACGTTTAAAAATAAAATTAAAAAATACGATTTAATTTTGTTTAAGATAAATCGGTCACAAGAATAGTCATCGACAGACACTTCAATGACACAAACATTTCAGCAACGAACATTTCATAGGCCAACAGTTCATGGAGAGAAGATTGACATTGAAACTTACTCAAATAAAATATAACATTTTAATATTATGTTGCGTGAAAACTCATAAAATGACTTATTTCGGTGCAAGGGCCGCATAGTGCTGTTGCCTTAAGCTAAATGTATTTAAATACACATACATTTAAACATGATGATGGATTTAGGCAAAACTAAGTAAGCTCAATTCTACTTATCCAGTATAACTAACTGCCGGAATTAGAGAACGACCAAATTTCGGCTGCGGCTTCAAATTAGTCGCCGAAAGTTGCCATTTGATCCCTTTAGGCCTAGTTTCGGTAAAAACAGAAAAGTTAACTTCCAGTTTATTTTCGGTTTTGGTCGAAACAGATACGTTAACTTTCGGTTTTGTTTTGTTTCGGCCCAAAGTGCTTGAGACTTTCGACCAGAGGGCTGAAAGTGACTGAGGTTTTCGGTCATCTGCCAGAAGTCAGACTTTCTGTCTGTCTCTAGGCTTGCAATCCGATTTTCATTGCTGTCGTCGTATGTTATATGACAATAATTATGCGAAAAAGGCGCACAGCTGCATGATGACCTACTTGACCTTTATTTCTGAAAAAAAATTAGGCCTAGACAAAATGTAAACAGTTTTGTTGAAGAAATACTAAGGCAATGATAATATTTATATCATTATTTTTGTTCTAATAGTTTCAGAAAAAAATTATAACCCTAGGTTTATTCGATTCCTTCATTTGTGATATTCATGTTGATTTATCATTATCATGCTAATCAGTGATGTCTTAGGCCAGGGATCGGGAACCTATGGCTCGCGAGCCAGATGGGGCTCTATTGATTGCTGCATCTGGCTCGCAGACAAATGTTCGATTATTAAAAAAAAAATGTTTCAATGGTAAGAAATACTCATTATTGATTAGCAACAGCATAACAATGTTATTAAACATAATTCAGAGACATAATTATTGCATTTTTAGTGTTGAAATTACACAAAATGCACACATTTAGTTGAATTTTTAGTTTTAAACATAATGTATGGCTCTCACAGAATTACTTTTCAAAATACGTGGTGCTCATGGCTCTCTGGTAAAACTAGCTTTCCGACCCATGTATTAGGCAAAGTGCCAGGGATTGTAATATTTCAATTATTATATTTGTTTTACTTTTTGTATTTAAAAAATAAAGAAAATTAGGCTTATTCAATTCATTCATTTCTTAAATTTATCATTATCATGCTCGTAAACATTGTTATTGACGATAAAACAAACGTTTGCATGTAGCACGGGTTCGTATTATAATTATGTAGTAGGTTACTACAGACCTGTTTACTTTTATGATTTTGGCGACCAGTTTTGAATTCTTTTTCTATCATCAGACCAACAATTTTAAGAGACATGGTTAAAATAATTATTCTTTCCCCACCAATTGGGGTGAGGGGGGTTGGTCTCCAAACAAAATAATTACGTCGTCATCACGGAAAGACTAATGTGTTGGTACTAAGCTAAATATTAATACAGCGATGGCTTGCCACCTATTTATGGAAACACGAAGCATTAGTATAACGTCAACTGCGAAACATTGTGGTGATATTTTATAGCCTAAATAGCAGATAGTTAGGTGACATTTGGTTTAATGATTATTGTAGGTTTAAAGGACACTCAAAGTTTTATTTTGCATGAATTTTGCCCCCCCCCCCCTTTTTTATCACGGTCCAAATTTTTTCTTAACATACTACTTTAAAAAACATTTTAATGAAATTTAAATTAGTTTTATTTACAATGGTAAAAGCCAAAGTATTCATTATTTATAAATATTAACGATGATGCCATTTTAAAAAAAAATGTAAATATTGATACTTTCCCCCATCATGGTACGATGTATGCAGAATGTAAGCGTAACGAATTTCAAAAATATCTTAATATTTCAGTTTTGGCTTTGGTTTTGGTCGAAATCATAAAATCACTTTCGGTCGGTCTATAGCTGGAATTAAAACTAAAAATATCCACTATATTTCTATGGGGAACGATTTGAATAATTCAAAAGTCGATATATCAAGAGTTTATTGACCAATTGAAAAGGGACAATTTTTGTTCTCTTGAAAAAGGACATGAAGGGACGAGTCCCTCCTAAGTTGGGAAAATCCTCCCAGCTAATAGGCTTCACGTCTCCAGAATCGGTTCATGAAGTGGAATTCTTTTCCAGCTTAAATGATTAATAAAATATTTTTTTTAAATAAAAATGAAAACAAATACTACACAAAGCGCACAAAAAAATTAAAGCATTTAATTTTTTTAGGGCCAGTGCGTAAAGTCATCGTCTTAAAAAACTATATATGAAAATGCAGTAGTGATTTACCATCCCTTATTTTGCCTCTGACACTTTGTTCTAAACTCCCTGCATTATCCCGAATCTAAGTGTATTATTCTACTTTACTATGTTTAATTGTTATTATTCAGTTTCGTTAATTCTCAGTCATTGTATACTATTATACGAGTATAAAACCATGTTACACATAACTCTCATTACGTAGTGTAGTTGTAGTAAAAAAAGAAAGATTTAATAAATATTTATTTAATCATTTGCAGCGACAGGCAAGAGTAAGCTATTTGAAAAATTTCGGTTCAAGGAGGCATGCAGAGCCTGATGGAAAACGTCAACATTTCATTTTTTCTTCTTTAAAAGTAAAATTCCAATCATCAAAAGAAAAAGGTAATTATCTTGTAAAGTTAAATATGTAAAAATGTGCTCTGTCTTAAAAATTAGCTTACCAAATTTAGTCATACTTAATGTATCATAATAAATTTAAAATATAATTTTATAGAGATTAAAGTTATACACGTTTTATATAATTAAATACTGTGGCGAATTTATTTGTAAAATTTGAAATTTTATATAAATGAATTACGGAACTTAACCATAAGTTTACATAATGGATTATTAAACTTCAGCCCGCTTTACGAGTTTGCTGGAAATCAATGACAAATAAAGAACGTGACATTTCCTACTACCTCTTTGCCCAACATCAGATGATTCTCATTGAAATTCTACTGAGTAAATGTTGAATCAATTTTTACTTCATTTAATATATTAGTGTTTTATTACTTCAAGTTTAAGTGTTTAAAACTATTCTTTCAGTGTTTAATGTACAGGGACCCGAAACAACCCAAAGAGGGACATTATCTGGCTATAGCAGGGTGGGGCATTAGCACCCCCCACCTTAATTTGCAGTAATTGTTTTTTTTTAAATTGATATGTAATGTGGCGCCTCCAGTAATAAACAACTTAACAGGCCGACCAAGTTTTGCCCACCCCACTCTCTGAAAAAAAACTAAAATGACTAATCTGAACCCTAACCACCACAAAATACGAGTGTCTATGTTGCAAGAGGAACAATTGGTTTAAATGTAATTTTTACGGTGAAAGAGTCAGATGCTTACGGCTGCTGTAATAAAGCCAAATTCAGAATTACACCTTTTCCCCCCAGAATTGGTTTAAAACAATCATTTTTCAACTTTTATAAAAATATTAAATCAATTTCCCTTTCATTTCTTTGTGTAGATGTTTATGAATGTGAAATAGCCATCATTGATGAGACACCTAAAGAAAAGCTGACAGATCAAGCAACAATTTATATCAAAGTACTTATGTTCTATGTTATTTGTTTGAATAATTTTAAGTTCACATTTTGTAAGGCCCTAAACCTTGTGTTGAATTGATATTTTACTTTCATTTAACATGCATTGTAAATTGTAAACAAAAAAGTTTGTCTTTGACTTTTCATGTTTTCAGAAGCTTGTAGCGTAAACTTTTTCTCAGTTAGCCAAAACTTACAAAAAACGTATTTTATGACTGCAATTAAATACGTATATTAAAATTGAAAAAAGAATTTAAAAAATACGAAACGAAGTTTAAAAAATAAATATAACATAAACAAAATGAACTGTTTATGTTATATACTTTTTTTTTAAAGTGCAATAGAGATATAGGCAAGATTTCATTCTATTCTGATATTTTAAAAATAATATAAATAAAGTAATGACTATAATTTTATTAAGGTAATGTTAACTTTAACAAAACAGAAATTCTTGTTATACTAGTTAGCTGGACTTAGTTTTTAAAATGGAAGCTATGGATAATTGTAGTGATGTGCCCTTTGACCAATTACTTACTTTTCTACTCAGCTACGATACTTTGTATGGACATATGTAATTTATCACCTTCGTTTTCTCCAATTAATAAAACTAGTAAAAATAAGAACCCCAATCAACGACCCATCTTCTTTTTTCAAAAAATATAAATAAAATAAATGTAAAACATTCCAAAAATAATTAAAAGTAAACAAATATATATTTCACCCAATTTGTTTATATTCTCGTCTGTTAGAAAAGCTATTCCAAATCGTGTTTCTACATTACAGTTGTATTTTCATTTGAGCGCTGCATTGAAATATCTTTATTTGCTCTTATTTACAGATTCCTTTGACTGAAAATCAGACTGTTACTGTTTTAAGCGATGAAATAGAAAAATCTCAAACAAGTCAAAATCATGCACTTCCTTTCAAAAAGTTTAATAAAATCAGTACCAATCACAAGCCTGCCCATGGGACCGGCAAAAAACAAGCACTGGATGACAAGTTTGGGTACAAATAGTATTTGTTGATTTTTTTCATATATCAAGAAAAAAATCATTATTTTAAGTATTTTTTGCAAAATTATTTCGTTCAAAGCGTACACCTGAGAGCCTATTAAAAGAAGTTTCTTTAATTTTGTTAGTGTTTTGTTGTACTGGTTAAAATCATTTCTTCGCCCCATATAAAGAGCTACTTCAGTAAATGAACTTTGATTAACACTGAATTAGAGGTTTCTATCACATCACCATGACTTAACTTTATGAAAATTAACCAGTTGGTCTCGATATATCCTTTCAATAAATATAAATCTCTCTGTAAAAATGCCTCTTAACAGCCGTTATTAATGATATTCTTAATGGTCAGAGTAGTCACAGTTACCAATTTTACTTGTTCTTGCATCAAGAATATAAGGGGTGGGGGAATGTCGATGGCGTTTCTGAAAATTGCAAATACTAGTGATGTAATTATCCTGGTATTTGCATAGTATGGTTTCAGTTTAAAAGATATCCTAGACAATGACTGGAATGATTATTGGTTTTAGGGCCATAGATTAAAATTTGATCGGAATCAATGGCAATTTGGTGTTGGGAGGCGATTTTTGACGCAAGGAGAAAATGAAAAGGGAATGTGTTAACAGTAAATAATGTTGGTCATATTTTATGGTAAACGTTGGTTTCGATTGAGGGAAGGGATGAACAGTTGGTGGAGGACATGTGATGAATTTGACGGTAACTGTCTATTGCTGTTGGCATTTTTTTGTGTAGAGAAGGAGAAATTTAGAATGAATGTGTTATCTAAAAGAATAACACGAAATACTTTACAACAAATATATTAGAGGGTAACATACCTTCTCACACATTTCTTTGGTTTTATAAGGCAATTAATGTTGTTTTTTTTAAATCAGCACAGTACTCACTTTTGGCTATATGCTTGTTTTTATAAAGGTCTTATGGTTTTTGGTTATCTAGCCGGTTATTAAAGTTTAAAGAAATATTTTAAACATACATTTTTGCTCAGGAATGATGGAATGGAAGCTTCAACCCACAACTACTTAACTCTGCAAAAGGCTTGTCATACAGGGAGGTTAAGAAAAGAAATGTTTAAAGGTAACATTTACTTTTTAAAAACTTGCTTTTTAAGAGGTTGGTTAACATGTAATCCGGTGGTTTTTCATTTGAAAAATTACCTATTTTTTAAAGATGCTATTTCAGTTTTTTTACACAAAAATAAAAATTCAGAAAAAAATATGTTTTGTATCTATCAATACTAGACTCTGTAATATAAAATAGTGAGCTTTTGTTAACATTATGAAAACTATAAAATATTTTCCTCATATTATTATTCGATAAGCTCAGTTTAATAACTATAAATATATTGCACTGTCATAGCGCTTTCAAGAAGATTAACTGCTTACATAAAATCGGTTAAGTAAGTTTCTAAATAAGACAAAATAAGGCCAGTGCAGTATTCTTCAAAAATAACATCGGAGAATGGTTCAAGACCACGGTTGGAGTACGACAAGGCTGCTTGCTCTCCCCCAACCTGATCAACATCTTCTTAGAGACAATTATGTCAGATGCACTGGAAACGCATGTATGGACAGTCACCATTTGTGGAAGTACAATCACCAAACTAGACATAGACGGACTGGCTGGAAGCGAAGAAGAACTAGCCAACCTAGTAAAGACACTCGACAAAACTTCATCGTCCTTTGGCATGCAAATCAGTGCAGAAAAGACAAAAATGATGACGAATAGCACCACTGGCATCGCCACTGAAATTAAGGTCGGTGAGGAAAGATTAGAGACAGTTGGCAGCTTCAAATACCTTAAAACAATAGTTTCAGAAGAAGGCTCCAAGCCCGAATTAATGGCCAGGATTGCGCAGACCACAACAGCACTAAAGAAGCTCAAGAAAATATGGAACGACAAAAATATAACCCCCTAGCACCAAACTAGGCTGATGCGCTCATTTGTCCTCTGCAGTTTCTTGTATGCCTGTGAGTCCTGGACATTAACAGCAGAACTTGAAAGGAAAATAAAGGTGATGGAGATGGGATGTTTTAGAGGAATTCTTGGCATCTGCTATACATACCATATCAAATATGAACAAGTGAATTAAAGGATTCTTCAAGCAATTGGGCAGTACGATGACCTCCTGGTGTCTGTAAAAAAGCGCAATGTTGAGTGGTATGGCCACGTGACCAGAAAAAAAGTGCTCGCAAAAAATCATGCAGGGCACAACTAGAGGCGTGAGAAGAAGAAGAGGACAGAGAAAAAGATGAAAAGATAACATCAAAGAGTCGACGGGATTAAATCCAATCGATGATATGCGTAGTGCAGAAAACCGAGAGGAATGGAGATGGATAGTTTTCATGTCATCTGTGGTGCCCCAACGGTCAAAGGACTAAGGGACATGATGATGATGATGATAAGACAAAATATATATTATTATTTTGGTTTATGTTTTCTTCAGTACAACATAAAATAAAATTATTATAAATTATATTTTGAATCATAACTTTAAATAGAACACATTACGCAAAATTTCAATTAAAGAATTGTACAAGAAGAAGAAAAAAAAAATTAAAAAAATAATGTTCACAAGTCCCAAGAGAAAAGAAATATCACTAAACGGCAAAAAAATGGCCGGCAATACAATACAAAAAATAAGCAGGGCAAAGTGCTTGTTTATTTCTGTTTTTATGGGTTCTCTTGAAACAGGTGCCCTTAACATTTGTAAACATGGTGCAGATTTACAGTACCTTAGACAATCCAGGGCCTGTTCATCGACATTAAGACACATTTGGGGCTCAAATATTCTTGGAAAGTATATAATGAACAAATTAAAATGCATACTACAACTTATATTATATGGAGTAAAATCAGAAGACTAAAAAAAGATACTATTTAAAATGAAGAGCTCCATTAAAAAAAGTATTTAAGTGGGTCGTGTGGGCCTGCATTTGGCTAAAAAAGATGGTCAAAATACGTCTCCATATTCTTCACTGCTACCCAGGAGCACTACGGTGACCCCAGTGGGCAGGGTTAGGAAACCCTGGTGTGACCGAACCTGATCCGCGGGACGCAACTTGAGCTTCCATGTCTTGAAAAGTGTCCAAATCGACGTCTTGTCTCCCATTCGTAGGATTTTCTACACTTTTAATTATAACAACTTTTTACAGTTTACACTTTTAGAAAAATATTGTGCAAGGAAAGTTTATAGATATTAAATATGAACTATTTATTTTCACATATTCCTTGTCAAGTCACACCTTAAAAAATTCAAAACATACATAAAATTTTACAAAGCCATTTTTAAAACATAAAATCCTTCTTTCTGTGAATTAGTGCCTTCTCGGAAATAGGGTATGGGGGCATATGCAAGGTTGAGATATGTGTCAACAGAGGATACTTCACTTCTGCAAGTCAACATATATAGTTGTATGTTTCAGGTCGCATAAAAATTTCATTAAAAAAACACAGTTACATTCATATGGATATGTTTCTCTCTTTTCTCTTGTTAAGCATTGAAGAGACATCGACAGCTGGAGGAAGATAAGTTAGACCATTTATTATTGATGATGCTACTCAACGTCTTTGATTTCGAAAGTAATGAAAAGGTAATAGTTTATATAGCAGTTATATATATATATATATATATATATATAATTTATATATATACATATTTATAGATAGTGGGGCGTTGAGTCTCGCGACTTCTTCTATTGCTACCATGTACACTTGTTGTGGATTTTGTATTACACTTGCACAATTGTGCTCTGGTACTCAGCACTGAGCTGACAGACACAAATCACCAAAGTCGTGAGAATTAGCTGTCAAGTAACGGACTCTTTTATTATCCGAAAATTCCCGTACTTTCGTAAAAACGACAATCACTAATAATCCTTTTCGAAGTAATCCCTTATCTCTCACTACTCTCCACACACCCATCACACACTCGTCTCTATCCTATATTTATACACCCTCCCGACCATCATCGATAACATCCCTGTTAACTCATATTCGCACTCATGGTGAATACAACTTGTCCTAACCCCAAAAGTAACAACAGTGTTTCTCATAACATTGACAAAGGGTATGTTTAAAACTTATTGCAAATAGATATAATTTACCCTAACCCAAGAAGAACAAAAAATTCTAAGAAATCATTTTTTCCTATAAGAAAAGAATTTACACAATACAATAACTTTAACCATTGTTTATAATATAATATACAAGTGGGTCACAGGATGTGCCCAAATGATAAGGTCCCATTTTAGTAATGTTAAGATTGGGGGTCTATAAAATCATTCAGATAAAAATATACTTTAAAATTAAAGGTTGACAAAATAAAAAAATCGTTTTAAAACTCCCTAGATCTAGTCATTTAAAATATATAGAACTTTCTGTACGATTCTAGACACTCCTTAAACAGACTGGATATTGTTAATTTGAAGCCCACTGATACCGTACTATGGACTGTGAAGGTTATTGCTACTAAGATTGATCAATAACGATTAAAACCCTATTAGCCTATTAAACAATAGACTAAGGAGATTATTATGTATAAAACTTCTTTACAGAACAATTATTATGGCATCAAGGCCCGTGAAGAAGATATTATGAGTTAAGTATCCACCAGTATTTGAATTTGAATAATCAAATTTAAGGATACTAAGTTTGGTATAGTCCCATTCACCCAATGCAATAGCTATGCTTGAAATTATGTGTAGAGCTAATATTTAAAAAATAATTCATTTAAAGCTCCCGAACACAAACGGAATATTTTGTTAAGCTGAAAACCACCAGGTATTTCATTTGGATAATGATTTATATGTATGACAAGTTTTGTCACGATCCATCAATCCAACTAGAGTAGAAACTTAAACTAAAAATGTCTAAGGCTAGTGGTATTTATATATCTTGTATAAGGTAAAATGAATTTGGGACCCCGAAACATGGAGGATTGGATATTATGAGTTCAGTACTCTTCTGTTTTTGTATATGTGGATATTCATGTGTATATGTACTAAGCTTGGTCCATCCATCCGTGCAGTAGCCAATTTTAATGATGCAATCTACGCTGCACTTCCAACAGGAGAGCCTTGACTTCTGCTTTACTTTGGCTCCGTAATACTCTATGTTGTTGAAAGTTGTGTTTTATTATTTTATTTTTTTATTTTGCGAACCTGACTTTTAATTCCCACATTTACTATTCATTCTCTGATGCGGTTGTGAATATATGTTAATTCATTTTTTCGGATGTTGTGATGTGTTCTTGGTTTTGGGATAAAAGAACTATTGTTTAATGTTTATGGGGGTTTTTTATATACAAAATATGCTTTATTAATCAAACAAATGGTGCTGTTTTTTTCTTCATCTATATAATTGTATAATTATCACGCAGTGGTCATCTTGTTTGTAAGAACAAAGAAAGAAAATATGTCAACTTTTCTCGGTTAACCTCTCCCCTCTCTTTATAATATCAGAGGCGTAGCTAGAGCGTTTGCCGCCCAGCGACAAGATTTATTACTACGCCATCACCCCAAATCTTAAGCCCTACATTTCTTTAAGTAAAATTCCACCGATGCGAAAGTGGCTCTCCCACTAGTTTCAAGCCTATGGTCAAATCTCCACCTCTGAATCGTTTTAGCTACGCCTCCGTAAAAATATTGTATATCTACTTTCAGTCCATCCCCAAGCTGAGCGAGGGCGATATAACACACATTACCCAGCAAGCTGTTCAGTTTTCCAGGCACAGATTCCTTTCATACATGATTCAAAGAGATGTTGCTAGGTCGAAGATCATGGAGGCTGTCGACGTTTATTTAAGGAATGTACGTTTATATCAGAATAAATGTATATCCAGGAATCATCAACCTGCTTAAGTTATGAGGTTACGAAAGACACTTTTAAAAAAGAAACACTTTTACAATAGGCCAATCATATATATTTATGTGTACAACAGCAATTATTGTGAAATAATAAGAATATGCACTTTAAATAAAATATATAATAACTGTTTAAATATTTTTTTAAAAATCAAACTATTAAGATGTTGAGTTGTGTTAAGCTATGTTAACCTAATACTGTCAAGTTGATTACGCAAATTATAAAAATATAAACCCAGAGAATATATAGTCCCAGAGAATGAAAAGTCATTATAAAAAAAATTATTAATAATAAATTGTATTTTCATTGTTTATAACAAACAAAACGATTATTAAATATCGGTTTGTCCATGAACCTAACAATATTATTATTGTTCTTCTTTTTAATAATAATAATTTCTTTATTTTTTTCTTACCCTTTTCATCAGCCACAAACAAATTTGCGTCACTACCAGAAGAGAGGGACTACTAAACATGTCCTTACGAAGTGTAAGTAGTCAAATTACTGTTTAAAAAGAAAATAAAAATCAGTAAAATTGAAAATTAAAAAATATTTTAAACACATGCTAAACTATTTAACATAGATGAAATACTCCCGTTGTGTCGCTTCTAAGAGCTTTTGATTTTAACCCATGTCTGCAAATTTTTTTTAAAAATTCACAGCTTAAACAGTTTTCTGGATAATTAAATTCTGAAGTAACTCTTATTTTTGTATCATTTTTAAAGCTAAGTTTTTTTGTCGTTTTTTTTTTTTTTTTTTTTTTTTGCTGTTATTAAATTTTAATTTACAATTTACAATTTAACCAAGAATCTGTGTTTGAGGTATGTGTAGGTTAGTTTTTGTTTAATAAGTTAATTATTTTAAAGATGGTGTAAAATACAATTAAGTTTTCTTTATAAGAGTCAGTTCACAAGATCAAATACGCTTTAAAATTCGCGAATGAACGCACTATTTTGTGCGTGGTTTCTTTCTTTTTGTTTTTTTGGACAGAAATAAGAGTTTGATCAGATAGTAATTTGCAAGCTGTGACGAGGCTTCAAATGTATGATCGAAAATTTGATCGTGTGAACTGACGCTAAGTCTAAAAATTTAAATTCTAGAATCAAACATTGCTCTTAAACCAATTTAAATAACACTTAAAGAAGTTTTTCAACCTTAATTTAGTTGCTAAATAGGGGCAATTTTTTATTTATTTTTTAATTAATTTTTTTGTTTGTTTGACTGTTATGTTCAGATTTAGAAAATTAAAATGAAGATACTGAGCTCTAGAATATTTAGATCCAATCGTTCAAGAAAATAGTCTGTTGATTGCTCATCGGTGACTTGAGTTATGCCACATAGGCGTAGCATGGTTTTATACATTGCAAATGTAACCTAATGGAGTAGTAAGACCACTGCCGTAGGCGGCACATTCTTTTACATTTGTAGTACCATACCCGGGTTGATGTCCATGGGGTTTTGTAGGAAATATGTAAAACAAAGTAAGACCACACCTGAAAAAAAAGGAACGCAACAAAACAATGAACGTGTCGGCATAAAGCCTTCGTCAGCGAAACATAAAAGAAAAAAAACAGAATAAGATTTAAAAAATAGCACTTAGCTGAGAGGTAGTTTCCAAGAGGGCAGTACAAAAATTGTCGTTTGTAGCAGATAGATTTGTTTAGTTTGTTCCTTGGTAAAAGGCTATTATGAGAAATAAAAAACAAAATCATGCAACCATAACAAATTATGTATATCAATTGAGGGAAATGTTGCTCAAAATTGTTTAAAGGTTAAAATAAGCAAAATGAATTGTGTGTTAGTTACGTACTGTTATCAGTATGGAGAATTAATCTCTTATTTAAGTAAATGTTTCGTTTTAAAAAAGTACATACAAAAGGACGATACAATACGTTCAACCCTATAACAAAGAATACGATACTTAAACCAGGGCTATTTACATTAAATAACTTTTAAAACGTAAAAGATAAAATACAAAAGAAATCTAATTAAAGCTATTGACTAAACAGTATAATGATTGGCTTCTGCCGGTACAATGTTTAAAAATACATAATATTGTAAAAAGTTACAATGATTAAAAGAAAATCTACACACACTGTAAAAAGTATCGTAGCAAAAATAACACACGCTAAAAACATCTCGTGCTAAATGATAGCCGAATCATCCACACACGCTCCTATCGCTCAATATATATAGCCGTTTTCAAAGACATTTCGAGAAACCGGACTACGCAATGTAATCATCTCTCAAAACTTCTACATAATTATGTAAAGCTCTAAGAATAAACAGACCATTGATCGTAGTTAATTGTAACCGAGGTCAAATGGAGACTATATTTAGTAAGCCACACCAAAATGTAGAGCAGTGCAGAAGAATTGGGGTCAGCTAGAATTCATACACGGGGAAAGATGATGTAAACGCGCCGTCTACAAAACAGTGATATAAATGAATAATAACTTTGATTACACTATTGGACCACCTGGAACATGCTTACATATATGAATTGTGGAATAAAATAACACAATATGCAATCAGTAATCAATGGGTGACAAGATAGTGATTTTGAATATGGCTAATCAAAAAATTAAAATAGTATTTCATTATTCCACTGATCTGAGTACGAAAAGGACTGCTTATTTTGACGATGAGACATTTTCTCCAAGATAATGTTAATTGTTCATTATATATTATTCAAATCAACGACAATATTGTATGAGCAATGTTTCGTTCATCTCCATGACACATTTTTCAGTTAATAAAATAGGTATTACCTGAAATGAAAAACAATAAAAAAAATTGGAATCTGCTAAAATGAGCTACAGAGATGATGAAATAGCTTATTGATTTGTGTTTTGAAATTACATCCAAAATATGAACGTTTTTCTTACAATATACTTTGTATTCATAAAGTGCATATAACACTTTTTTATGCGTGCCCTTATGTCTTAAAACCGGCAGATTTATATCATCAGCATACTATTAAAGCCGAGTTACCGTGTCTCGATATAGTGAAAGTCTAACATTTGTGGGGCAAACAGGAAAAGTTTGGTATGCACTATAATTAGCATTAAGTTGTGGAAGGTTCTGGGTGGCCGAGTGGTCTATAATAAACTAAATCTCAAGTTGATGGTATGGAGTTCAACTCCCTCCCCTCCACTCTCAGCGCACCGGGTGGATGGGATCCGTTAACCTTGGATGGCACCTCATCTAAGAGAAGGAAACTATTAATTCTAAACCCGGAGATAGAGTACAGTAGGCGGTTGATGGTACAATGAAACATTCTGACAAATCCTGCGACGCCACTGGTGCCAAGCTGTAACGTCCACATGCTGTTACCTTGGGTTATCCAGTGGCGTGGAGAGAAGCAATTTGCTGTTGGGAACCAGCTTAAAATCCTAGAAGAATAATCCCAGGATATCTTCCTGCGAAATCTACAATATTGTCATATTGTGACTGAAGGATGCAAGCAAAAGTTGTTTAACGAAAATTAAATATAATAATTAATGTCATTTAAATATATTATATATGTAAGAAATAAGTAATCAATTCTTATAAGTAAAACCACGAACAAAATCATTTATGTTACTTAGACCAGTGGTTCTCAAACTTCATAAAGCAGCGACCGTTTAATACAGTTTCTCATGTCGTGACACCCCAACCATAACACTATTTTCCTTTCTGTTTTATAAATAGCTGTTTTCCGATGCTCTTAGGCGAAGATAGTTATGTGTAAGGATAGTTCGACCAGAAAGCCATAGGTTCAGATACACTGCTTTTAAATATAGCCCCTTTTTAAAATTTATAGTAGTTTCTTCCTTCATAAAAAGAAGGATGACTAATATATTTGCTACATTTTAGAATTACAGACAAAAAAAACGGAACTGTTAAAATAATGTGTATATATATAGTTACACTTTTAATTTGCAATAGTGAATTGAGTAAAGCCATTACTCTCTGTATATTCATGATTTTGTAATTAAAATGTTATATATATGATTTTTTTAAAGCTATATCCATTTAATCTCATCTTGTTGTTTTACTCTTTATGTTAATTTAGATGGCTTACGATCTTACGATACCGGACAAGGTAAATTCATATATACAAAGGCTTAATTCGTGTATAATTCTAAATATTATTGATATTGCTTATCCTATTTCATTTAAAACGATGTGAAAATGAACTATATCTCTTAAACTGACATTTAATTACATCTTAGTCAAACTTTTGCTATAAGTAACCTGAATATACAAATTGATTTGTTCCAGAGTCGACAAAATATGATTTAATTGATCTGTTCATAGACTCAGTTGTCCATAACCCGCTTGATGCGTCGTTATTTTACTGGCCAAGTATTAACGTGAGTACATCGATTTACTGATTAGCGAATAGCCATTGAAAAATTATTACTATATTTTAGTTATATGTCAGGTAATTGATGGATTTGATGGAGGGCATCATAAGTGGAATGCAGGTCGATATAATAAGAGGTTTATTTATAGACCAGTGGTTCTCAACCTTTCTAATGCCTTTGACCCTTTAATACAGTTCCTCGTGTTGTAGCGATCCCCCAAATCCAAAATTATTTTCTTTGCTACTTCATAACTGCAGACTACATGCGTTGTCCGATGGTCTTAGGCGACCCCTGTGAAAAGGTAGTTCGGCCCCCAACGTGGTCGCGACCCACAGGCTGAGAACCGCTGGTATAGACTTTTTTTTTTTTGGAGTAGCCAAAGTTGGGTTAACATAAAAGGTATTAGTTAAGGGGATTTAATAGTAGTGGAGGTTGTCTGTGGTAAAGGGTGCATGGGGCTAAGTATGTCTGAGGGGAAGTCTGTCTGGGGTCAAACATGTATGGACTAAAGGTTGTGAAGTCTTCGTGGCTGAATGATGCATGAGGTAAGGGTTGTTTGTGGTGGAGGGTACAGCAGGTGGAGTTTGCATGGGATGTAGTGTTTCTGGACTGGAAGGTGTATGGGCCGTAGAATGTATGGAGTAAATATTGTCTATGGTGAAAGTTGCATTGGGATGGAGGGTGTGTGACTGTAGGGTGACCGATTGGTTTAAACTGTTTCAATGGGAAGATTGCGAACTGGATTTCAATCCCCCCCCCCAGCAAGAGCATAGAGAGGGCGATGGTTTAGGTTTAGGTTTCCGTTTAAGAATGGGGACTTTTAATTACGAAGTTATCGATACGTATTCTTTTGACAAGAATGTGGTGCAAGAAAAATTAGCTTTATGGCAAGGACATTCTTTAAGGTTTTATGATCAATCTCGTACGATGCATTTTTTCACTTGTTTAGCAGACGCTTATGGTGGCCATCAAACTGGAATTTATTTGCAAGACGTTAAACATATTTGTGAATAGAACACATTTTAATGGTTACAAAATTATGTATAAGCCCTGTGTTATCTTATCATTTAAGTAAATATTTTCATTATTTTAAAAAAGCATCTGATTTCCGGGGCTTTGGTGGCACATTTTCTGCTAAAGTCCTTGTTAGAAGAAGAAAAAGATCCAAAAGGAATTGAAGAGATGAAGAGTAAAAAAAAGTAAGTGATCATTGAGTAAACGATGATATCTAAGAGCTTCTGGAGTTATCACATTTTATATATTTTATTGATCTCCTATTACGCTCATCAAAGACAAGAACTGTTATATTTCATCAGCTTTTATTTTAAATTTGTTTTTATTGACAAATAATTTAATTTAAAATTTTATCAAATAGATTTCTTAAACAAAGAAAATTTACCTTTAAAAAAATGTACAACTAAATTAATTGAAACCTTAAATTTGTGTTACACCATTAAAAAAAATTTCACACGGCTAGATACTACAAAGAACTGGCCATTAACCTACTCAACGAATGTCATAGAAGAAATTTTGACAAGACCCAACAGCTCCTGGTTCAACATTTACCGGAATGGAAAGAACAGTCTTGCATAAGCATTGCGCTGTTGACGAGAAACACCAAGTTTCTATCACAAGATGCTTGCCAAAATATCAATACGCATGTCTGGAAGCGTTTCGATTGCTCTATAGAGGATCCATTAGAGGTGGGGTAATACATTAAATATGAGTAGGGAGGCGGATAACCCCCAACCTTCGGGGTTTTCAATTTCTCGAGGAAACAAAATTAATATGGGAAAGGAAAAAGTCAAAATAATTTTTTTTTAAATACATCAACTTTTTATTGAAAGTTTTTTTTTAAAAAAAGATAGTATACCTACTAAAATTGTTTTTTTTTAACAATCACTTGATTTGATCATCGGGTTTTCTGAAAAGTTTAAAGAATTATAAAGCTTTTCGCGAAACGTTAATTGTTTGTTGACAAAAGAATACCAATGGGCGTGCCATACATGCAAGTAATTCAGGTTATATATGGCACAGAATGGCATAATGCTTACATTAAAGCCCCGATAGATGCCCTGCTCCTCACTCCAAAATCATGAAATATCACTTGTCTAAACCAATTTTTCTGAAAGAAAGACTGAATTCAGTAATGCGCAAAAATGCATACCTTGATTTTTTAATTTTTTAAATGTTCTGATGGTTGTTTTATGCCCTGCTCTGACAAGTCCACACTTCCGCTTTTTGGATGCCGCCCCCTCGATTTGTGAAAAGAAAAAACTGGGGGTCGCTTGGTAGAATGTTAAAATTATATTGTTGATTGCAGACAACGGGAAGAAATGTGTTTGTTTTCGACCCTTTCTTCAAGAGAAGCTAAATTTCCTAATCATGTCATACATGAAATAAAAGAAGTTTTTTGACGCTGTCCCTTAGTGGTGCAATAAATTAAATACATGTATTTTATTTCAAGTGATTGGGGACATAATTAAAACTGACCAAGATGACTAAATTTGGCACTGATAGATTCACTGCTCAAGTGGGTAGCTAGGATTAGTGCCTATCTCGAATGGGAAAGATTTTTGATAACCGATTGCATGAAAAAAATTATCCAGCTAGCCGAAAATGTTGCCCTTACATAAATAAAAAAAGGGGCCAACAGGGTAAATCGCCCCCTCCACACCCCTACATTTGCCACAGGCACTGCACAGCCGAAAAAATGAATCCACCATTTCCTGGAGAAAATAAAAATATTAAAGAAACATTGGAAGCCAATACATACAGAATTGATAAACGACCATGGGGAATTGGTGTGGGGCTTGGCGTCCACGACTAAGAGGGGGGTAGACGCCCCCGTACTATATGCCAGAATGTCAGATATATTAGTGATTTCCCATATGTGTACATGTTTCTTTTTAACTCGTATTGTTTATGCATTTCAGTATCAAAAATCATGGATGTATTTCGTATACAATCATATTTATCAAAAATAAAAAATGACAGCAAACATTAAAAATAAAATATTTAACTAACTTTAACAAAACCAGCAGCACTAAAAAGGTTATTAGCAATAACCTGTTAAAGCCTATTTCTATGTCAATTTACTGATCAAGATGTGAAATCTCCTCAACAAATTGAACTGTAAAGTTTTTATTGGACTGTGTCATCTAGCAAAAGAAAATTAAATAACAACGGGGCTATGAAATAACAACGTACCATTGTAGCAGTAATGATCCAACTAAAATTGTTTTCGTAGTGTTGCTGGAATTTTTAAAGTTTACGTTTTTTTTTTTTTGTTTGTTTTTTTTGTTTTGTTTTTTTTTCTTTTAGGTCTCATTGCTGGATATCGAGCCATTCCATTCTTCTAGCCGGCAAAATATTTGTAAAAAGATATTTAGATTTAATTTACAAAATAAAATATACTACTAGTTCTAATAATTCTAGCGCATTAAAAGGCTAAGACTGCTTTAAGACAAATATTAATTTAAACCATGTATAATGCACACTGACCAAATGAAAGTTCGGAATAATTAATATATGAATTTCTTCAGAAAACAGATGCCATTCTCGTGCCTAGTGCACTCTTTAAGCTTGACCTCGTAAGTATTTTTGTATTGTTTTCTTTTTTTAAATTTAGGTCAAAACCCTGGTTTGTTTCATGTAAGCTACGTAATGTCAGTGAAATATTTTTATTCAACTAAAATATACGCGTATTTAATATGTCTCTTTTACCTGTCTAATGCCTTAAGTTTGAAAGAAAAATATTTTTAAAACATTAGAAAGTTGAATCTTTAAAAATTGTATCGCATATGTATCACGCGTTTTAAATGAATTTTAACAGAAACATATTTTTTTCACTAAAGAAACGGAAAGATTTTTTACTCGAAACCTGAAAAACACACACAAAATTTTCAGTCAATGCCACTAAAACATTTTAAAAATTTGGGACATTGCATTCAGGCTGTCTGTGGTTTAAAAACTGTGAAAAAAAGTAATGTTAAAATCTTTATTCAGCAATATCTATTATACGAACTGAGTTCTTGGGTATAAAGTGTAGCTAAGCATAACGAGGTACACTATTTTAATTACATTATTTAACCACGTCACTTTATTTTCAACATTTATTTTACGGCTCATAACATCACGCAGTACATGATGGGAACAATCACGGACTGAAACTTACAAAAAATAAAATAAAACAAGTTGTGACGACAACAATTGAAACATTTGCCCCTATTGCCTCCTGCCTTCCAGCACCCAGTTCCTGATACCCTCGCTGAGTTGCAACCAATGAAATATCCTCATCAACACCTGGCACATAAACATCGCGAATCCCATCTAATAAATAGGAGCCAGAATGATCAATACGTTGATCGTGGACCGTCAAGATATAGAAGAAGACAAGAGTACATTTTTAAAAATAGTTTTCCGAATTTGCAAAGCATCCAAATGAAAACATGTAACTATTTCCGAAAAACATATTCGCTGCTCTGTGTTTGTTTTAATAACTAGCCCTAGCCTACTATGGCTTCCTAAATTAAAGAACTTCCTATCTGCTAAAAGTTACCGAATTTTATAAGATTCCCATTAATGTGGTACCCCTCTCCCCGGTACACCAACTACTCTGAACTATATAATATACTAATGCTCTACCAATTTTACACCACAGATATATTACACAAACTATTCCCATTTATCAAAATAAAATATTACAAATCAAAAGAACATGTGACATTTTCAAAAAAAAAAATGATGAAGCGCAATTATCGGGAGTTTCATTTTGCACGCTTTTGAACATTAGTGTTAGTGACGGAATTTTTACGTAGAGAATAAAGTATGTTGATAGTTTGAAACCCACTCATCAGAATTCGTTGAGTATAATGTATGTGTTGTCCATCTGAGTCGATTATCCTCGACCACTCTCTAATTCTACTTCCTTTCCATTCATAGCTGACCCATTCGCCATTTCATTTTCCTCCAATAAAAATTTCCTCCGACACTATCATCCACGTCCTGTCATTAAGTTATAGCCAACCATATATCCATGTCACAATACGCCCCTTTTTATAATGATAATATGGATGTTAATGCTTTCCTTAAAGTCAACATTACTTTCTCTCGTTATCACAAATTATTCCAACACCTTCTATAATTGCGACATATTCGTTGTTTTGTATTTATACATTACCGTAGTACATCTATTTTCAATAACACCCTATCCCCGTTTTTTTCCGTACACCTTTTAAAAATTGTGCCTGACATTGCTCCATTACCAATAGCCGACGTAATCAACTCAAATTACTCGTACATTTAATCTTAAGGCAAATAAAAACACATTACTTCTAGATTGAAACCGTTTTCAAAGTAATGCAAAAATGGTAAACTATAGCAATTAAATTGAATTATGAATAAATATTGTGATTATTTTTAAATACATATCTAGGTCAATACCGCACTTCTTTCTGGAAAATTAAAATTTAAGTTAATGTTTTGAATTTATTAAATTGAATTCAATATTGTTAATTACCCTTGAAAAATCCTACTCTGCTGCAAGGCAATTACCGCTTTCTTTTGAAATAATAAAACATTGCCTTGGAGATTTCCATTATCCTGTACAGACACTTTTTTTTATATCAAAGGGACCATTAATTATTATTTAATTCAAAGGCATTTCTAAATATATTGTTCTTTCTTAAACAGTCAACCAAATTGATGTACAGGTAATGTAGAATTTTCTAAATATATCATTACATTTAAGAGAATGGTCTCGTTCCTTTTATTTCTTCATAGATTGGCTTCGTGCTATTTCTTTTGGCTTACAGCGTACTCCTTGTGTCAACACTAACAACTACTTCATACCATTGGCTGGAGGCTATAGTAACAATATACATTTTTATTTTTGCATGGGAGGAATGGTATCAGGTGATTGATCTCGTATTCTTATAATGTTAATTTTAAAGAGGCGGATTTATTGATTAATTCATTTTAACTAGTAGATGTTCCTTTCTAGACTTAAGATTAAATTTGCAAGTCTTGGTTACATTAATTAGACAGTAGATTAAGTATGAGATATGATGCTTTGGTCCTAAATAATGTATCATCATCATCATCATCATCACGTCCCGTAGTCGTTCGACCGTTGGGGTGCCACAGATGACATGAAAACTATTCTTCTCCATTCCTCTCGGTCTCCTGCCCTACGCATAGCCTCGCCTAGTTTTAATCCCGTCCATTCTTTGATGTTATCTTCCCATCTTTTTCTCTGCCTTCCTCTTCTTCTTCCTCCTCTATTTGTTTTCTGGACACGTGGCCATACCATTCAAGTTTGCCCTTTTTTTTAGACACCAGGAGGTCATCGTACTGCCCAGTTGCTTGACGAATCCTTTATTTCACTTGTTCATTGGTGATATTGTCTCTATAGCAGATGTCAAGAATGCCTCTGAAACATCTCATCTCCATCGCCTTTATTTTCTTTTCAAGTTCTGCTTTTAATGTACAGGACTCACAGGCATATAAGAAAATGGAGAATTATTAAAGAATGTATATAAATACACAAACACTGAGAAAAAAATGTGTATACCGTTACGCAACATTGTATGCATATTGCTCACTTGTGTATCGCTTTTTTGTACAACAAAATCGTTTCCTTGATCCTCAGATTCAAACTAACACCAATTACATTAAAGAATTTTTCAACAAACTTGACATCCTTGCACTGAGTCTATATATTATTGGCTGGGTCCTGAGATGGATTGCTTGGGCTCATCCGGAAAATCCTGAATGGATGGATGCCACCAGATTTTTCTTCTGTTTAGACTTCATGGCATTCGCAATAAGATTTCTTGAAAGTTTCTACGCAAGTCAATATCTTGGACCAATATTGGTTATGATTACAAGGATGGTAATACATTTTTAAAAATAATAAAAATGCTTTTTTGATATATATAATACGATTTATTGATATTGAAAGTGAAAGTAACAAAATGCAAGTATGATTATAACAAGACATGCACTAAAAATTTTAAAATAACTTGCATTTACATTTTTTTGTTGCTATAATTGTTTAATTTTAGCCATAATTTTTGTTGTTTTTTTTTGTTGTTTTTTTCTTCCTTACAGGTTGGAGTTATTCGTCCATTTCTAATAATAGTAATGATATTTTTCATTGCATACGTCATTGCCTCTGAAGCGCTGCTTTTTCCTGAAGCAAAGCTTAGTGGACTTCTCCTTTTCTACCTTTTTCGCAAGGGATTCTGGGCCATATTTGGGGATTTTCAACTGGAAGAACTGGAGGCCACTGGTAAACTATTGCCCTGGTCAATATATTTTACAGATTCATTCATGAAATGTTCTTGTTTTTTTCGACTGCTCTTGAAAGTAATTGTGTTTTCCTCTAATTACATTTTGACTTATTCGTGAAATTATAAAATAGACTTTTGTTATTTTAAATGTACAGTCATTTGGATTTTTGTTGTTTTTGCAAATATTTATTATTTTAAAGAAAATCGAATGCGTTTTTTTTTTTTGGGGGGGGGTAATAAGAATCTCTTTGATAACATTAGGGCTTTGTGGCATTCAATTTTACAGAAGAAAATTGTGTCGCTTATTTAATAAGAAATGAATAATACTTTATTCTTAT
The DNA here is from genome assembly GCA_964017045.1 of Omphiscola glabra. Classification (NCBI taxonomy): domain Eukaryota; kingdom Metazoa; phylum Mollusca; class Gastropoda; family Lymnaeidae; genus Omphiscola; species Omphiscola glabra. The sequence goes on along the minus strand of OZ024804.1, from coordinate 15,473,163 downwards.
CACAAACACTCAATAAAAAAAGATTGATCAACTACAAATTATTTCAAGACAAGTTATATAATCAATGCTCTGTAACAGAAACTAATTTGAAAATAAGTTATCTTTATTTATTTGGTTCATTTAGCATGTTTTCAGTTTGAAAAAAAGTATAATAAAATTGTAGCACTTTTCTATTTCTAGGCAGCCAATGCACCACTAATCCAGCATTATACGATAACTACGAAGAAAACAGATGCCCATCGTACATCGGCAGATATTTTGTGCCTATTTTACTTGGAGTGTACACCGTATTTGTACAAATACTGCTATTTAATTTGCTCATAGCATTGTTCAAGTAAGTGAAATGTTTGTAAAAGTATTATGTAAGATTGTGTAATTGGGCGAATGTTTTTGTTAAATTATGTGTAAAAATCCATAAAATATAAAAATTAGATGAATGCAAAATAATGACTATTAGACAATCAGGGCAGTAAATTTGCTTAACTTATTCATGTAATGCATTAAAAATAGAATTAATGAATTAAATTTAAAGACTTTTAAGCATCGAATATCAAAACACTTTTATATGCAATTTTAAACAATAGAATATGTATATTTAACTGTAATATTCATTTTTAATTCTTCCAAAAAAGCTCTGTAATCCAAGACACAGAGAAAAAAAGAGAAAGTATTTGGCATTTCCAGAGTTTCCAGATGACCTACAAGTATTCTGTCACCAAATATCCACTGCTGCCATTCTCGTGTTTTCTTTTGTGCCTACGAGATCGTGGGAAAAACCCGTTTAGTAAGTCAATGTAATTTAGAAGAAAACCCAAATCTGGTTAAATCTGAACATATCATGGAAACGGGTTGGTTTGAAAAGAGAGTATAATTTAGTGTTTTCAAGCTTTTTTTCGTTTAGCTTTGTGCTGTAGGTTGTAACGTGTTTTATTCATAGTAACCCATCATTATCCACTGTCTCAAAAAGATACGTCTTCAATTTTGCAAATGTCAACGTTCATTTTCAATATTTTTAAAACTCATTGATTGCAATAGATGCGCCAGTTGGTCGTCTTTTTTGACGTTTTGCAATCAATCTTTTTCAGAATGGCTTCCTCCGCGTATCATTACGAGTGTTTGAAACCATGTATTAATGTTTTCTGTTTTTCACAGGAGCTAATGAGCATATCAAGTGACATGTTTAATAAAATTTGACATATTGTGATTTTTATGTGCTTATTTTTACTTAGGATTCTAAGTGTGGTCAGGAATATCGCAATGTGCTTCAATGTATAACTAAATAAATCTAGCTACACATCTTCGTCCCAACATTGGTACATTTAGCCTACTGACTGAAAAAATGCATTTTTTTTTGGCGGGCGGAGATATCACTTTTTATGGCTCAGGCAAGCACCTTACAAGTGTTCTAATGTGATGAGCTTCACCCTAGATCAGTCGTCTGTAAGCTCAACAGATCCACAAATCAGAAGCAGGTCGATTAATTCTTTTTTAAGAACCACATTTCTCCTTATGAATATGTAAGGAACCATGTTTTTCGGAGTCAAAACCGATTTAGGGCCGGCTGGACGAGCCGACTCGGGACGCTAAGCAGCCGCATGCGGTCCGCGAGCCTCGATTTGCTGACCACTTTCTTAGATCATACTTTAAAAGAGAATGCCTGTAGTGTTCGCAACCCCATCTCTCATTATTATCGGCTACTCGAGTAGCAAGTGCATTAATTTCCTGCACCTGTCCGCAGTCACTACAGCTTGGTTCATCATCATCATCAGGTCCCGTAGTCGTTCGACCGTTAGGGCGCCACAGATGACATGTACACTATTCTTCTCAATTCCTCTCGGTCTTCTGCCCTACGCATAGCATTGTGTAATTTTAATCTCGTCCATTCTTTGATATTATCTTCCCATCTTTTTCTCTTTCTTCCTCTTCTTCTTCCTCCTCTAGTAGTGCCCTGCAAGGTCTCTTTGGCGAGCCCTTGTTTTCTGGTCACGTGGCCATACCACTCAAGTTTGCGCTTTTTAACAAGGAGGTCATCGTATTGCCCAATTGCTTGACGAATCCTTTCTTTTATTTGCTCATTGGATATGTGGTCTCTATAGCAGATGCCAAGAATGCCTCTGTATCATCTCCCCTCCATCGCCTTTATTTTCGTTTCAAGTTCTGCTGTTAATGTCCAGGACTCACAGGCATATTAGAAAATGGAGAGTATTAATGAGCGCATCAGCCTGATTTTGGTGCTGGGGGCTATATTTTTGTCGTTCCATATTTTCTTGAGCCTCTTTAGTGCTTTCGTGGTCTGCGCAATCCTGGCCATCAATTCGGGCTTGGAGCCTTGTTCCGAAACTATTGCTCCGAGGTACTTGAAGCTGCCAACTGTCTCTAATCTTTCCTCCCCGACCTTAATTTTAGTGGTGATGCCATTAGTGCTATTCGTCATCATTTTTGTCTTTTCTGCACTGATTTGCATGCCAAAAGATGATGAAGTCTTGTTGAGACTCTTACTAGGTTCGCTAGCTCTTCCTCGCTTCCAGCCAGTCCATCTATGTCATCCGCAAAACGTAGGTTGGTGATTGTTCTGCCACCAATGCTGACTGTCCCTACATGCGTTTCTTTTGCATCTGACATAATTCTCTCTAAGAAGATGTTGAACAGGGTGGGGGAGAGCAAGCAGCCTTGTCGTACTCCAACCGTGGTCTTGAACAATTCTCCGATGTTATTTTTGAAGAAGACTGCACTGGTGGCCTTATCATAGAGGCTTCTTATCATTCTTGTTACGTTTGTGTTGATGTTGTAGTGCCTCATGGTGGCCCATAAAGCAGCATGCCAAACCTTGTCGAATGCCTTCTTGAAATCTACAAAGACGTGGTATAGGTTTTGTTGGTGTTGAGCATATTTCTCACATAGTATCCGGAGGTTTAGGATCTGCTCAGTAGTGCCACGGCCTTGCCTAAAGCCCGCCTGTTCTTCAGCAATGATTCTGTCGGCCTATGGTTTTAGTCAGTTCAGTATGACCTTGAGCATGACCTTGCTTGGGTGGCTTATTAGGCTAATGGTGCGATAGTTTTGGCATAGCTGTAGGTTACCTTTCTTGGGGAGGGTGATGATGAGAGATTGGGTCCATGAGTTGGGCCACTCCCCTGTCAGCCATATTTTGTTACAAATATTGGTTAGGGCATTTATCATTTTTTCTCCTCCCAGTTTCATTAACTCGCCAGGGATATTATCTCCTCCTGCGGCCTTTCCTATTTGGAGTGCTTGGACTGCTGCTTCTACTTCTGCGCGGAGAATAGGGAAGCTTTCATTGTCCGTTGCTGGGGGGACATTAAGGATCTCTGGGTCTATCTTTATAGTTTCATTATACAGCTCTGAGCAGTATTCAGTCCATCTTTTCAGGATATCATTTTCCTCGGTCAAACATTTACCATTTTTATCTTGTATGGTAGTACTACGCCCTTGCTTTGCAGTGGTTAGTTCTTTCACCAACTGGTACGCCTTTTTGCTATTGTTTTTCCTCAAGCAATTTTCAATGTCGTAGCATTACTCTTCAATCCAGTTCTTCTTCGCCCTTATCTTACCCTTTTTGATTGTTTGGTTAATTTTCTATATTTATTTGCCCCCTCTGTATCCACCATTTTTGTTTTCTTTAACTGCCTCCGTTTGTCACACATATCGAGGATGTCAGTTGTCACACATATCGAGGATGTCAGCTGTCACCCATGGTTTTTGAGTTGGTCGATGTTTACAAAGTATGTTATGTGCTGTGTCCGTCACAGCTGTGTTGAAGTTATCAATCAGTGTTTCCATGTCTTGCGAGTCGTCTTTGCAATGTTTATACTAGAACGAAGAGGTTGCAACCTATTAATAGAGCTTTGAGTATGACATAGCTCTGCATTCATCTGCACGATGAGGCTCGGGTGTTCACATCTTTGCCTTTCCCACTGATCCCCTTTCCTTTTAGGGCGAGACATTTTCCCCTAAAGTTTCAAATCTGTGTCCCCGTTTTCCAAGTTTTCAAACCATTCTTCGCGTAAATTGACTTTTAACCATGATTATATCCCTGTTTGGTTCTTCAGTTGAGTTCTTACTAGATGAGTGCACCACATGCAGCTTTACTTTCGTTAGTGAAGCACAATTCGTCTGCATAGATTTTTAACAGCATATTCATATGCTCCAAACGTTCTGAAATTAGCCTCTTTTAAAATTTTTTTATATTATTTTTTTTGCTTGTGGCTGGCTGGCGTGCAAAATCTTTGGACGGCTAATTGTCCCACTTTCTGGAAAGATATCGAGCTGAACTTTGGCACATACGCTCATTGCAATAGACAATACATTTTTACAAATTTTCAGCCCAACCCCTTCACTTCAACCCGCAAAAGTATAAGATAACAAAATCCCTAGTCGAGTACTGCGCTAAATGATAAAAATAATCGCAATTTGCGTTTGGTGCTTAATTTTTTTTTTTTTTTGTATTTATAAAATTGTTGGTGAATTAAATCTGCGGTGTATAAGTGAGTGGGTCATAATATTAACAAATTTCGGGGCGTGAAAAAAAGGTGCGGTTGAGAGCCTTTGGGGGCTGTGAGAGGAGCACTAATTGTGGTGCGTTACTTGAATGTATGTTCTATCAAATTTTAAGCCTCCCCTCTCTTTTCTTCTCCTATATTACATTTTATTAAGGATTTATACCAAAAACGTTCTCACTTTTTCAGTATTTTCCGCTTTACCCACCGGTTTTTTAATTGAGTTTAAAAGCCGTTATAACAGCTTTGTCTCTCCTAATGCTGAGCAGATTCCTGTCTGATAGGAATTCTACGGCAACCGTGAGATCTGTATAAGACGCAGACCATCTCAAGCGGTGCGGCCAGATAAGACATGGACGTGCATGTTGTAGTCAATCGCACCCACCCCCCCTTACGTACAATTTAGAGATATAACGTTCTCAGGAGTCTTGCATCGGCCCCTAAGAGAGTGCTAGCCCGTTGTTTTTTTTAAAGGCGTAAAATGTTGTCGTGGCACGAGCACCGAGAAAACATTTACGATTAAGAAACTGGACTTTTTGGTCCAATTTCTCACCCATAAAAGTTTTTGTCTTGTCCAACTTAAGTTTAATTCCCCCATATACGAAGAGTATTTTTCTTATTTGGGGACAAAAGGTACAAAGATGTATCCGCATTTATCACCCATTTACCAGTTTTCAGCAAATGTGTTCTTTTCGGTTGATATATTTCTGCAGCCAAATCTGCAGTTGCTGAAAGTGTGTGCCAGACCTACATATTTCTAGATCATCTGCGAACATGACATTATTCCTTACCGATTTTTTGACTCTAGGTCATGTTCATACGCTAGGAGCAGGCTGAAACTCAAGGCGGATCATCAAGTGTACACATATTTGATATCTTATCCCCCCTTTTCCAGTGGACATCCTGGGGTATTAATGTATTAATTTCTTGCATGTTGCCAGCGACACGCTGCTTGTTTAATTCGTACTTTCAAAAGAAGTTAGCGATGCATATAAAGGTGTTAGTCATAACATAAAGGAACCGTAAATAATAATCTATATTTCTTTTAGGCGTTTGCAGGCTTAAGTTGACAATATGATTTTAAATTTGGTTTCTACATGTGAAATACTCTTGCAGTTTGATATGAGGATGTCCAATGCGAAATACAAAGCATCTAGATTCTTAGATGTAGTACTCTATAAGGATGAGAGTTAACGTCATAACAATGTTGGCACTACAAGGCAATTTAGATGTATCAAATGAGACGACGAGGGACTATTTTAGAAATGAATGGCTAATATAACTTTTAACATCTTCATTTTTAAAAACAATGTAGGTAAAATGAACAATGACATTGTGAACGTATGTCTGCTCACAAGCTTAAAAAAAGAATTTCCTGTTAATATATTTCACGTGGTGGCGTATTTCTAAGATAAGATACTATTCTTATAATTATACCATACATGGAAATGTTTTTTTTAAAAATAGAATTTAGATATTCCGTTTTAGTGCATGTTCCTCTGAGGGAAAGAATTTTACCTGGTCGAAACGATCCTAAGTATCTTTACTGAAGTGGGTGGGATAATTCAAGAAAAATTCAAACTTATCCTGTGACTTGTGACAGGACATACATGATATCTGTTCATTGACGAGTTGTGGTGCCAGTTTAATGTCATTGTATCATGCAGTTATTTCTGTAACGAGGATAACCCACAGAGTTACAGATTTAATTAAAAGGAAATAGAGGATCTGAAATTTACATTAAAAAAATCCGTCATTAAGTCATAGAGTTTTAAAAGTTATGTTAAAAAGTTAGAATGTACCTTATAAAAAGAATACTATTTTCTCTATTAATAAATTTTAGCACGACTAATCAAAGGCTTATATCAAAATTTATTTGGCCAACTACAGTATGTTAATCAAAATGAATTTCACTGTTTTGTTCTCTTGCATTTCCATAACAATTTTATAAACAATATTACAAGTTTTGCTTATTATTTTTATTGGCCTCACCAACTCCATATTTTTCATTTAAAAAATCTTCTCATACGAAAATATATGAATGTTTTTGTTGTTTTTTTCAGTTTCATTTGTGGACTATGAAAATGATCTTGACGAATTCGAAAAGCTTGCGGGGAAAGATATTTTAGAGAAAATAGACGATGGAAGGTACATGTAGATGTTGTTTTTTTAAAGACGCCAAACCGCATAATAAATAGAATTAAATGGTAAATTTGGAAACATAGTTCAAGTTTAAAATGTCATTTTCTTTGTTAAATACTACTATGTAATCGATTATTCTTTGGTCAAATAAAACAAAGAACAATCTAAAAATACGTTCATTAAAATACTAGGCTTATTTTCTAATTCAACGTAATGCATGCTATAAATAAAAAAACGTTTTTTTTAAAATACAGATATACACGGTATGTATTCAATAATTTAATATGCTGAGATTAAGTATCAATTTTTAATACTATTGTCTTGAATGCAGCTACCATGTGAATATTATTAAAGCCACTTTTTCTTGTATTTTTCGTTCCCGAAAGTCTGTTTAAAGAGATGAGGAACTCAAATGGTAAGTGTGTGGGTAATAAATATTCTTAGATATCACTTTTCTTTTAAATCTTCATGTCTAAAAGAAGAGTTGATTATTGATATCAACACAATTAGCTCCGAAGAATTTCTAGAACGCCTCTTTCAGAATATCTATTAGCTAACAATTGCTCTGTTTTTAAAACGACTTTTATTATTTTATTTTTTTTAAAAACTTCTTTCTTTTTTGTACTAACCATTTATTTTCGTAATGGGTTATTTTAATACAATCATGAAATACAGTGATAATTGTTTAACACGAACTGAGGGACCGAAATTTTTCATTGGTTAAAAGAAGTTCGTGTTAAACGATGCATACAAAATTACATTCTCAAAAAGTACATTTATCGGAGCACATCATATTATATACACCAATTATCTGTCAAATTATTATAGATTGTGTACATAAAATACACAGATACGTATGTATTTTTAAAAAACAATAAAACGAATAAAATTATTAATAAAAACTTAATAAACGTTAATAATTTTAATTCCCAAAAAATAAAAATAAAATATTTTAAAAAATTGGAAAATAATCAGTTGGTTGTTTTTTTTTTTTTGCATTGTCCTGCTCAACATCTAATTGTCAACAAATAGTTCGATATCGTCCATTGTATTAATCACATCATTTAGATAAACAGTATCATCTCATCTCACCAGCTCTCCCTATGGTGTCTGCATTTTAAAGCTGAGTTAGCCTTATTTCACACGAGACAACACTCCTTTTATATTTTTTTTTATTTCAGTCCTTTCTCTCCGGCAGGTGTATGTATTTTGTTCATTCCTAGAAGCGACATCTTTAAAGGGATTTTTGTTTCAAGTTAAAAGGAAAGAAACATTTATGAAAATACCTAGTATTTTGTCGGGACCTTATTATTATGTCGTGTTAAGCTTTTTCGCAAAACGTATTTCACTATATGATATTTAAAAATATTTCTGCATATATATTTGAAATATTTATGCTTTTTAATTGCAAACAAAACAAATGGTAGGGTCTCTTATATGTGCAGTTATATTAGGCATATTGTTAGCTAAAGTCTGCGATGATAATGAAGGCTCAATACATTTAATTGTGTCCAAAAATAAAGTTACACTTTTTTACACGCCAGTCATGAATGGACAAAATTAGGAGTGGGAAGTTGTAAGATGATGGGATGTTTGAACAATCTTTTACTGACACCTATTTTATAACGTTTGTGTTTAGGGCAAAGAGTGTCACGAAAATTATTTTTATAATTTGATTAAATACATCAAACGTTACAATCGTGTTAATTATCATGTAAAGTATCATGATTACAACTAAACTGAATTATTATAGTCAAAATAAAGGGACGAACGTTCCATTTAAGTTTTGCTATAAACCATAGCATTCATTCATGAGACATATCATCTAGATGGGATTGCATCAACGGCCTGAGCTAAGTCTGTTATCCCCCTCCCTCCCTAGAATATCTATTCGCGAACCCTCCCATACTACCAGAGAATAGATACCACGAAGCTGCACCCACTTGAGATGTTTCACCTTAATGTTGAACAATTTGAAGACCACAGGAACGCAAAAGTCGTAGCTTCATTTTAAATATGACCTTACTTAGTAAGGGGTGGATTCCCATTTCGAAATACTATGACCGCCCCCATGACCCCTAGGGGATCTTCACTGTCACCGACTTGCGAAGGTTTCCTGGGAACTTACCTTAGATCCTAGTGGTTGTTAATTCTGGAGTGGTTTTGGGCAATCTAGGTTCTACGTTAAACACCACTAGGTATGGCGATAAAACGGCTGCCTACAAGACATTTACTTTATTGATAACACCTTTGTGATATACGATCCATTAGCACCAGCTGTAATCATGAGCCTTAAATCATAGCGCCTATCATGTGGCCTAAACGTTAGCTCTTATTACGTGCCTTAAACCCTAGCTCCTAGCATGTGCCTTAAGCCATAGTTGACTGCATGTGCGCTAAACCCTAGCTCCTAACATAGTTGCCTATTTTTTTCGCGAAAATATCGGAGTGGTGAGTCATATTTAGGGAGGTGTATACCCCTGCATTTTTCCTACGTTGACTCCAGGGGCGCATTACAGCTCAGCGCCAGGCTGCAATTTATTAAATAAGTCATCAGTTATATAGCGAAAATTTAATTTTAAAATATAATTTAGCTTAAATTTTAGAAAACTAACAAAGAGCAAAATCACTTGAATCATCAAACAGGTTGGAAAGATGAGCAAGAAGTAAAAAATCATGAAATTATGCAGGTTCTTCAGGACGTTAAAATGTAAGTCTCTAATCGCCACCTAAAATTATGTGATGTTTGAACAAGAAAACAGCAACTGATGTTATCACTAACGTCAAAATCTGATTTTTAATGTTTTTGTTGTGTACTTAAAAATGTTTTACATGATATATGAGCATACAAATTCCTTAAAATATATTTTAATGACTGCGTACAAGTGTAGTCGTAAAGTTTCAGGTTGAGTATTGCTTTATATCAGCAAAAACTAATGATAAAAAGAAAATAATTTTTATTCAAATAAATGAAAAAGGAGCAGTTGTGAAATATTCAATCTGACTTTAAATTCAAATCTAACAAAAATAATAATCAGAAATACTTTGATGAAATCAGGTTACTTTTTAGTAGGAAACAAATATAATAATGGATTTATCAACTTATTAGTGTGTAATGATTCTTCATAAGAAAATCGATCAAGTTCTTGGCGAAAAGTAGGTTTATGATAGCCTATTTTATATTCAGATTATTCCCCATCCAAGCATAGAGAAAAAGTAACATTCCGTTACGGTGAAAAAAATATCTTTTGTTTAGTCTTGAAGTGGCTCGTGTTTTGCTTTTGCTGACATACTTCGTTGTAACTATGCTTACTTTTTACACTTTCAGTTCTTTAGATAAGACAGGAAAAACAACGTCTAAAGGTAAATAAATATTTATTTTTATTTTTTTATATTACCTTCTTAAGATACATTTATTTTACTGACGACCGGGTGAGATGAAAAGAGGCTCACAAATCTAATATTCTTAACTCTTTCCATCTCTAATATACACCAAACAAAGATTTTCACTCACTAGATCATTACTTTTCCTTTTTAAAAAATCATCATTAAATAATTTTACTTGCTAAGTCCTCCATTTGGCCTATTGTCTTATAGCTCTTAATGCAAGAATTGAAAATTTGCTTCAAAATTTGCTTAAATCATTATGTCAAATTTCTTATTAATGAAATGACAGGTGAATTTTCCACTACAAGGGGAAAAAACGGTGTTCGTTTTACAGAAAAGGAAATTCACAACATTGCCATTGAGTTAGCCAAAATTCTCCGGCAGTCTGCATCGGCTGGTAGATTTGCCGAAATCGCTTCTGTCTATCAGCCCAGCACTTATTTAAATTCAAGAATGGGTCGCCCAATCTTGTCCGACCCTTTGTCAGAGGAAGCGGCCCTGGTTGTTCTTAAAACGCCAGGTAATATTGTTTTGTTTTTAAAATCCTCTTATCAAAGATTTAATGTTTCAAATGTTTCATTTTTTTGTTTATTAAATATTTATAGATCAAGATTTATTAATGAAAAATGCCAGTTCAATAATTAGGTAGCACGTAGACTCTTGTTTCATATTGAGACCATAGCTACTTTTTAATTTTTAACATTACCTTGCTAAAAAAATGTATAAAATATATTTTACGCATGGTAGCAGTTCAACAATTGATTTAGAAAAAGTGGTCAATTATATTTACATTCTCATCGCTTCATGACATAGGCTTATTTCATCGGTGCATTAATTACAAATTCTTTGTCGTTTAGAATCAGGCGGTGGCATTAGAAAGGGAAGCAAATCAAGTTTAACAAGGGAAAAAACACGATTGTTCGCCTTGTAAGTCTTAAATATTTATAATATAATACTGCGTTTAATCGTTTAAAATAAGTACATCAAAAACGCTAAACATTATAAATTCAAATCCGCTAGTGTCCACTTTGCCTTAATGGCCTTAAATTACTTTAAAAAAATAAGAAACACAATATACTATTTTAAAAACTTAAAATTATAAACGTTTTCCTACAAATCTATATATAAATATCTTTTTAAATTTGCACAGCTGTGGTTTTTTTTTACTTGCCAGCATGTGAAAAAATGATCTAAAAAAATAAACGGGCCGGCTGCTATAGTTTTATTAAACAATATAAACAATGAAATGAATTGGTCAATACACGACTTTTATTATTTATCTAGACGTTCAAGGAACAAACAAGGTATACAGTGGAGATGTATCAAAGTGAAACCACTGAAGGTCAAGAAACAAATGGATGAATAATGATGATATACATTGACACGTTAAAAAAAATGTGGGGGGAGAAGATTACAATTTTTTTCCCCCATCATGTGTAGATTAAAAGTAAAAATTACTCATATCGGATTGCTGTATTATTTTTTAAAAGAGGCATCCAAGCCGTGTTTTTAGAGGGAACACACATGTATATGCTCTATGCGATATTATTCTTGTTCTCTGCTTAACCAGAGTAGTACTATTAAAAAAAATATGTATGTGTTTCATTTGTACATAATAGTAATTATACTTTTCTTTTAAATAATTGAAACAAAGTACGATCAAAAGGATAGGACAATTGCCTTTTCATACTAATCAAGCCTTTAATGTGTATAATTGTCTAAAAAAAAATAAGTCAGCACTGTGATGAGAAAGAAACAAAAAAAAAAGAAACCCCCATGGACAGACGAGAGAAGATCCGCCTAACATTCTTCTATAAAGTGGTCATGGGGCTAATGCCGACCATCCCAGCAAACAATTATCTCACCCCACAGAAGCCAGGCCGATTAATTAGAGCCAAACAGTCACTTAACACTGACTTAACATCTGACAACCCCATGAGAAATTACACCCGGAACAATAGCAAATGCTTCACTGTGCCTCGGAGTAACACAGTGCAACATAAGCAGTCATTCTTTCCACGCACCATAATTGCTTGGAACAACCTGGACAATACCGCCGTGAACTCGACAACGATCGAAAGCTTCAAGGCTGTCCTGGCATCTGCTAGGAGCCGTTAGTAGGGCAACATCGCTTCCCCAACCGTTGCAGATATGCCAGTATATGGATGCAGCAACGTACCGAACCAGAACCAGAAATAAAATGCAATGTTGCACCATTAAAACGTTATGTTGAACTTACCTCATGGAATTCATCTTAATGTTCCCTGGGATTATTTCACACACAATTTTACATTTGATAAACATTTTTTTAAAGACTTTATTTATATGAATAATAATATGGCTTGTCATGTAAAAGTTCTGGTGTGAAGTGGGTGAATATGCATTCGTTTTTGTTTTGTCTCTTTTTCTAATATTTTTATGTACAGCGCGGTGAGTCCAGCCCTAGGCTGGGGTACCGCGCTATATAAGACAACTAATAATAATAATATTTTTATTAATGTTAACATTACTGTACCTTATTCATACTTATGTCATTTTTTTTTCTATAAACAAGCAATAAGCTACACATAGATTGTTTGTACATAAAAAATATAAGTGTTATGTTTTAACGACGAAATGTTCATATGTTGTAAAATTTTATTATATTTTATACGTTGACTCCTTTAATACTTTTTCATTAATTTACGTCATTTAATATGCATATTTATTACAAAACCCAAGAACTAAACAAATATAAACACTTTTTAAATAATTTAAAACGATGATCAAATACTTTGTTATGTACATTGTGTTAAGCAGACTAAGTGCCTTGTCCCGAAAGAATTTTCACTCCACCTTCCATGTGCTGGTGTCGATTAACCAGCACACATGTCACCTAAGAGTATGTTTAAATCAAGAAAATGGAAGTAGGAATTTGCAAGTCGGTAGGGGAGACTTTTAATATATGAATACAAATGTATTTGTTGTAAATTATTATTACAATCGTATTCCTTTTTGGTCTTGAACTGAGAAACATATTAAAATGTTTATTTTCTCCGTGAATACCATTTTACTTTATCCGCTTTCTACCATGTGATTTCTGACGCATTACAAATGGCATCTGGTCAAAAACAAACAAGGTAAACAATTTAAATGTGTTCCCTTTTATATTAAGGTTTTGGACATAAAAGCACATTTTTAATTTGGAGTCTCTTGTTTTAATGATTGTTATGTAAGTCAGTAATTCGTTCTGTTAGTATAAATTTACTGCGTTTTAATTTCTCTTTAAATTGTGTACCTACTTTTTAAAACAATATTATGTTTTACTACTAAAATATGTTTTTTATTAATTACACAAGCCAGATATTTCATTTATAATTTTGCACAATCTTAAAATTTTCAGATACGTTAGACTAGCACTGACATCATCTATTGTATCTGTGTGCACATCCATCGCTGCTCTAATAGTTGTACTACATTTACAAGGAAGTTTACGTGAAATGTTACAAACGAGATCGACAAAGATCTATAGTAATGGAAACAAGAACCCTTAAAAACAATTATTTTTGTGTAAATTTTTACATGCATATTTCTTTGTATTTAGTTACTTGTACATGATTTATCATTTATTAAGAAGTGGTTATGTAAATGGGTAAAATTCTTGCCAAAACCAGTTTCTTTTTTCATTCATTTTCCCCTTCAAAATATATTTTATTTTTACGGCATCCCTAAATACGTTACAAATTAAAAAAAAAACACAAAGCAACAGATTCACAATTAATCTCAATACAAAACACGTACACATGGAACTAATCATATTTCATTCATCTTCCCTTTGAAAAATCAGAATACTGATTTTTTTTTTTTTTGTGGGTTGTGTGATTGAAAATTGGACAGGATATGTTGTGATCGGCAACAAGTCTATTTGACAAGTTTCAATTCGACAGGATGACGGAAAGAGGTTATTTAGCCATCACAATATATTTCCTTAAACACAGAAACATACAAATAAAAGCGAATTTTAAATAAAGGTTTTTAAAGTTATAATAACTACAGTGGAATGTTAACATTAAAAAACCCCATTAAGTATTGATATATATTTAATTATTTTTTTAAAAACGTATTACAAACAAAGTGGTTGTAGTAAAAACCAATAATGGTTCTTAACACTTTATTTTAACAATGTTCATCCAACTAGGATTTACACATCTTGTGTCATATAGAATTCCTTATGGTTAGTCAGCTTAATGTGCAATTAAAACACAAATATTTCTATTTGAGAAATTCTCCTTTTTTTTAAAAAAAACATACTCATGAGAAATAATACATTTCATTAAGGTGATTTTTAGTAAGTTTCAAGAGGTCATAAGTAAACGGTTCTAAGAGAGCAATTTCCGTAATTGAATTGTTAATATAATAGTTGTATTGATCCTAAAGCAATTTCTCTAAATTTCATTTTTTAAACAATTTTTTTTGTATATCAAGCGAAGCTGCATGTCTTCCTATTAATTAAAAATAAATGATAAAATTATATTTTGAATAATTTCTTTTCATCCTAAAATTTCAACACTTTTCTTTACTTTTTTGGATTAGATTACCATCGTTTTTTCTCATAAAATAAAAAAAAAAAAAATACCATTGAATTTAACTTTTTTCTAAAACGAAAAGTGTTTCGGAACTTTAATAATAAACTGAATTGTGATTCAAAATGCTTGTCACATATCAAAAGCTACTAACCGATCCAAAGGCGTCTAAAAGTATTGATAGGTCTTGTACAGGTATATCTCGTTTCTAATATTTTAAAGTCTTAAGAGTATTATATTTATTTACTTGTTAAAATTTCGTTGTTTCCTTTAATATATATATATATATTATATTATATTATATTATATTAAGATTGGTTATGTTTAGTTATATTCAATGTTTTCCTGCAATTTATTAACATCTAGGCGAATTTTAACAATATATTTTATATAATGCATATATTTAAACAATTATATCTATGAATGTCAAATTCTATATATTATAAACATGAAGATTTTATCGAGACATTAAAAGGCTTTAACATTAAGCAATCACCAGTATTGTCCCATACACTGTTGCAGCCACCTGAAGGGTATCAAGATACCGACAGGACTATGAGTAAAAACAAGACAATCCTAAACATATCTCTTTCTAAATTACGTCTTTTGGGTTAAAATTAATAAACAAATAAACAAACATAAAGAACGATATTATTTATTTGTATCATTGATTGTTTATAAGTATCAGACTGTTCATTTTTAATGTTCTTCTTGTGGCTTACAAATATATCCAATAACTCTATATTTTTTCATTGTTTTAACTAACAAAGCCAACGAATATAAAGATATCAGATATTCTTTAGAATCTTAGAAACTAAATAAAAACAATGCGAAACTATGCTCATATGCTCTCACACATTACATCAAGCGATCAGCAACATAGCTAACATAAAACAGCTTCATAAATAATTACCAATATTACTTACTGACTTAACTTTCAAACTATACATAATAAAAGATTTAAAACATTTTTTTTTCTATTGATTACATTAGTATCAAGTTAAAACCCTTGAACCTTGCCGTAACGTGCAGTTCTAACACAAAGATCAAGATATACCGTGGTCGTAGAAATGTCCCATAATGATTTGTTCTTTGAATTGTTATCTTCAAACAACGGGGAAAAAAGAGCAATTAAAAAGTCATAGTCTCCTAAAAAACAACATCCACTCCATATAGTTTACTAACCACAATAGTTTTCTAAGATTCGTTTGCTCTAAAGCTTTTCAATAGATACACCGCATTAACTAAATGCGAATAAAGGATACCCCCGCTTTCATCGCGCTACGATTTTAAGGATACAATTATTAGTAATAATTGTGGGATTCCACTGCATAATATGTCCAAAAATGTTTTATGATTTCCTACGAAATTTTTAATTAATGCTAAATTGTGTAAACATAAGAAGATATAAAGAAGGAAAAAAGAAGACGAATCGACAATATATATTAATGACAAAACAATAGAAATGCGTTGTGAAATTAACTAAGTTGTTTAAAAGATAACTAAACATGCCACTCAAGTTAGTAGTTTTCAATAATTAGTGAGACCATCTTGTTGAAGTTTTAAAAAAAAAAAATTAAACATTACGGGCTTTTGAATGTTAATGTTTATATCTTACCAAAACGTTATTTGAAATTTAACTTTGTGAGTAATTTTTTTTTTAAAAAGCAACAACCATTCTAAAGTTTATATTACTTTAGGGCAGCGGTTCTCAGCCTTTTTAAAGCCGCGACCTTTTAATACAGTTCCTCATGTTGTGGCGACCCCCAGCCACGAAATGATTTTTGTTGCTTCTTCATAACTGTAGAAGACATGTATTTTCCGATGACCTTAGGCGACCCCTGGAACATGGTCGTTCGACAGGTTGAGAACCGCTGCTTTAGGGTGTTGAACAGGGGTATCAACCAGTGGCTTGCTGGGCACATGTGGACCGGCACGTTAAAGGTGACGGCCCGTCAGTTGTACAAATGCAAACAAATCAGACTTCTTTCAATTAACTTTTTTGTTGTGGCGGTACGTGCCAGTGCGCCATAAGGACTCTTTGTTGCTTTTTTTTACATTTATTTATTTAGTTCCTTAAATCTTACATTTAAAAAAAAAAAAAAAAAAAAAAACATTTTTAGTATTTAGTAACTTCTATAAGTGAAAGATTTGTATCAACACAATCATGACAAAAACATATATATTTTACATGTACAACTATGGATAACTTAAATTTAGGTATGGTAAAGAAAATAATATGGGCGTTAGAATTAATGAAACAATTTCCGGGGAATGGGCTAAGTTTATCATTCATATGTGTATCATGTTCGGCCTAGTCGCAATAATTTACTATAATTATTATTATTAGTTGTCTTATATAGCGCGGCACCCCAGCCTAGGGCTGGGCTCACCGAGCTGTACATAAAAATATCAGCAAGAGAGACATAATCGTGACAATAAAATAAAATACATTTATGTAATAAAGAACAGCTGTATAAAGACAAAACAAAAATAATGCAGATTCACCCCATCCAACCCAGAATTTTTACGTTACAAGCCATGGACGGCGGCCAGCAGCATCGTTTATCGGTCAGATGTGGGGAATCAGTCGGGGTAGTAGAGTTTAAAGATATGTGTTTTCTATAGACGCTGGCATTGGCTTTTATAAGGAAAATAATTTTTTTTTTTAACTCTTATACTCATTTGGAATCGTTTAGAAATTTAAAAAAAAAATATATATATCTTTAAATCTGATTTCATAACACTTGTGGTCATTAGTAGACACGTTAAGAAAACATAAGAAACACGAACATATAATTTGTTTAATATTAAATCCCTTATAACACAATCATACGTTAAAGAATACATAGCTTCTTGAAACTTAAAAAAAGACATATTAATCGATGCTGGGAATATACCAGGTAAAAAGTCTAAAAAATCTTAAGTAAAATTTTGACAGACTTTTAGATCCCATCGACATTTCCATAATCTGCCTGGAACGATGTATAACATTCGTTTTTTTTCCCTTTATATGAGCTGTATAAATAAAATGACCAACACATACTCCTACACGAATAAATGGATAGTGTCAAAACTCGGTACATACACAATTGATTATACATATTCAAATACCGAAGGGTACTAAACTCATAATATCCATTCCCCTGTGACCGGGAGCCCCATTTCATTTTTCATTATATAAGCTATATAGATATCAATAGGCTTAGACCACACTATAGGCTCTATGTGAATTGATTGATATAGGCCCAGGGTGGTAGCAATACACTTCATATTTAAAACTAAGAATACCCAATGTAGATTTTTCCAGAAAGCTCGATAACATTACAGAGCCATATATATGGCATTATTAAGTAGATACTTTAAACAAAAAAAATTTTAACTACATAATTTATCTGAATGATTTCATGGGACCCCATGAATTATAAATATAGGATCAGTCAATCTGTTATGTAGTCTGTAGACTGTGTAGTGACATCTGTTTCGATGCCAGAATTTTCGACGCTAACATTTAGTAAACAGCTAACTACACTTTGACAAGAAAAATGTTAAAATCAATGCTATTTTATCAAATTTTTAATAATAATAGAAGAACAAAATAAAAAGTAAATGTGACGAAAACTTGATCGTGTGAATTGACCATTAGAAACCGCTAAATTTACACACAAAAAAAACAAAAAACAAAATCCAACCAAATTTCCGTTCGACCAAACTTCCGACTATGTCTTTTCCGTCTACGAAATTTCTTTCAAACAAATTTCCAGATACGATGGAATACACCTTTCCCCTGGTCCCCTCTTTAACATTAAATGTACTCTACTTATAGTAATGTATTTAGTTGTATTATATGTCATATTTGAAGGAAAATTATTTAGAAAATTTTTTTAAAACGTTTCAAGGGGGATATTAAATTTAATCTAGAATTTCCAAAAAAGTTCTATACTGTTGTACGGGGATAAATAGTGATATCTAAAAGCTTATTGAAATGTCAGTTTAGTTCTATTCATTTCTATACTTCCCTGGGGATTTTCTCTAAACATTCCCTTCATAATCCAACTGGGAACAAAATCCCAACGAGGAAAATAATCCTAAATGGGAACGATTAAACTTGAACACATGGGTAACGCGATCCCTTCGAGTAACGAGATCAAATAGGGCAATCGGGATCCCATGCTAGAAGTGGATCCCACCGGGTAACGGGATCCCACAGAAAACGGGATAACACATGTATCGTTATCCTACCGGGATCGTGATCCAACCGAAATTAGGATCACACCGGGATCGACATATCAAAAGGATCGGGAACAAACCGTTATCGGGATCCCACTGGGATCGGAATTAGGTCGGGATACTACAGGTGCCGAATCCCGTTGTTATATGGTATTCCATTTGGAAACGGGTTTACAATGGGGTCTAATGCCAATTGGGATCCCTTTTGAAACGTGATCCAAATCGGGATCGGAATCCCAAAAAGGGTGGAGATGCCAAATGGGATTGGGATCCCAATGGGGCCGGGATCCCATTTTAAACGGGATCCCAATCGAGATCACAAATGTTTCGGAATACCACCGGCATCGCTGTCCCAATGGAATCGAGGTACAATTGGGTTCTCATTTGGAAACGGTATCGCTATCGGGCTCGGAAACTTAAATGGAGTTAAAATGGGATCTCATTTGGAAACTAAATCCCAATCCGTATCGGGATCTCAATAGTATCGGGATCCTACTTAGGATCGGTATCCCTATGGAGTCAGTATCCCAATGGGAATGGGATCCTAATGGGATCGAGATACCTCCCGGATCGGAATACCGACGGTATCGGGATCCCACCAGAATTGGGAACCCGAGAATCGGGGTCGGGATACCGATGGTATACGGATACCAATGTGATCGGGAGGCAGTCCCGGGTTTCGCCGGGTATATTGACTAGTATAAATTAAAATGCAGTCCTAGGCACGGCGGTCCCAATGGTACCTTTGTTGCCAAAAAAGTTTTGTTGCCTGCTTTTTAGAATTTGTTTGACATATTTTCTTCATTCGAACACATAATAATTGAAATCGATTAGATTAACTATAATATACATTTTCATAGCCCCACTCCCCTTTTTTCCCCAATTTTCATTGTAGATTAAAGTTAAAGGGTGAAAATAAATCATTACATCAATGGTTTATTTTTTACAACATAATTCTTTTTGATAAAAAGGGAGTTATGTTTTAAGTACGATATAATAGGAACAGGATATTCCTATTAACTACAATTCTATATAACAAGCTAAATGGGTTTGTCTCTGTCTTTTACTATTTTTGCTGCCAAGGCCTTTTGGGTCGAAAATTCCATTTTCGTGTATTGTCATTCTTCAACTTTTCCTATGTCCTTTGTATATTTCTTATTGCTTCAACCTGACGGCAGTCCTCCCCTTATTTCTCTTAATATTCAGTGATATCAGGCTTCTATTGCGTGTTTATATGAACCTAGGTCATGTTTTAACATGAACATCCTGTTGTAGCTTGCCAGACGAAAAGACAAAAATATTATTATGGAAATTCCCTATCAACATTTTTGGGGGGTAAATAAAGTGCTTACTTGGCCGACATTCTATCTTTTTAAAAGCACATGTGCAAATATCAACATGTTCGTACTGACATAGTGGATCAAATGAACTTTCTTGAATTAGTATACTAGTCCATCAACTTTGACAGATAAACACAATTTTAATGGCGATCCAGATTTTTTCAAGAATTTACGTGTTAAGGTTTCATATAATGAACAACAAAGTGACTTCTATTTCCTTAAAAAGAGAAATTATAAGGAATTATATTTTTCTTTTAAAAAGGAACTTTCAGTGAATTAAAAAAAAAAACCTGTTGGTGGTTTTATGTGATACTCTGTCTTTACAAATCCGTTATCAAAAATACCCTAATATAATAAGGCATATTCTTTATAAACTTAAAATAAAATGCACACTTAAATGCATATCTTTAGAAAAATAATATTATGGTTTACCACATACTTACCCAAATTTTCATCGTTCCCAAATTTTAATATCAAAAAATGGTAAAAATCCGAAGTCTTACATGTAAAGAAGAATCTCTTTACTAAGTGTCAAGACTGTAACAGCCCATTCTGTTAATGCTAGAAATATTATTAATGTGTCCAGGTGAAATATGATTAAAAGTATTTTTGCAAAGGGGAAACAGAAATATTGAGCATATATTGAAAGAATATCTAGCCCATCGTCGTTCAAGCAGTTGAACTGTATTTTCATGAAAGGAAAAACAAATATCCCTGCAAACAATGACGGCCACACAACATAAGTTCCCCATATAGAGAAGTTAAATGACATAACATGCAATCAAGTAAACGCAATTGACATGACTCTCAATAAAGTGCTAACGTCCCCCCCCCCCAACCCAAGAAATGTCAACGCAAACTTGTTCACGCCCCTTAACTATATTGTTATTCTAATGTCCAGCCCCATGTTACATACCAGATTAATAGCAACATATTTAAATTAAGACTGTTTTTGTAAAAGAAAAGAACATTTTTGTTTGAACAAACGCATTTGTCATGTTTTTAAGAAAATTATTTTAGCACAGATGCTGGGAAGTATTCTATTTTGCGCGTTTTTGAACCAATCTTTACACGACAATAACTAGAGAAATATTTAGATTGATATTATTAGACCAAAAAAGGGTTGATTTCATGTTTTATACTCAAAACATACTTTTTTTTTTCGAAATTTGCTTTTTAACGAGAAAAAAAAACCGATGTATCACTATCAATAAAATTTCTTTGCACATGTTGTGCGGACTGGAATCCTATGGCCGACAAACCGGTGCCAGTCCGCGGACTTAGGAAAATCAATGCCCTAAGACATTTGAAGATATAATGTGATATTTTTTTGAAGAAATGTCTATTTTTGAGACGTTTTTTAATCGCTATAAAAGGAATAGTTGTTTACGCTAACATAGTCATTCTGTTAGGTTTGAGGTCGATACACTATATTCTTTATCCAAGTGATTCATTGCCAATAAATTCAAATTTCTGCTCGATATTTTGTATGACAACTGTGAAATATTTTAATACAATTATTGTCTCAGTAAATACGCAGTTGCAAGTACAATAATATATCGTAAATATTAGGCGTTAAGTATATACCTACTGAATAACGTTAGATAACTGGAATAGCAATATGTGTCCAACGCAATAATTTACGAACAGTTTGAGTGTTTTATTTTCTAAGGAATATTTTTGTTTCATATTCTGCCCCCCCCCCCCTTTTTTTTTCATCGTACAATTTTTTAAACGTAAACAGATTTCTAAGCAATTATTGTATAGACAACAATTTGGAGCTTAAAATCGACTTTTTCATGAAAGATCCTGTCTGATCTTGTTTCAGTCTATAAATAGATACGGCTAACCTATATAAGACCTGACGTGTCCAGGATGTGCGAGGGTAATTCCTTTAGGATAATCTACAAGTTTGTGTTTAATTTAATTCATTATATGTAGATTTTTTAACTTAAAATGTTTATTATCAAAGTGTGATTTAAGTTATAAACATTTTAGTGCGTGTGGTGTGATGGTTACCACAGATCATTAAGTAAACTATGTTAATATAAACATTTACAACAAAAAAATGCAATAGATTTAAAATATAAATGAGAATGAATTTCTAACGAACTTTTCCAATATAATTTTTGAAGGAAATATCTGATGCTGGGAATCTCTACCTTTTGTACCACTGTGAGTAAAATGATAAAGACATGGCGATATGTAAACAAATTCGAGAAAGAAGGTAATCTGTGAATGAATGTGTTGGATTATTTTGTGGACTAATTAACCGAAGGTTTAACGTGACATTATGTGGAGGTTAAACTCGACGTTTAACGGAGGTTTAACATGAAGTTACGTGGAGACTTAAAGGAATTTACATGAAAATTGAACATGAGGTTACAGGAAAGTTCAACGGGACGTATCATGGAGGTTTATCAGTATGTGACATGGAAGTTTAACATGTGGCTCATCGAAGTTTATCAAGAAGTTGCATGGAGGTTTATCAGGACGTAACATGGAGGTTTATCAGGACGCAACATGGAGGTTTATCAGGACGTAACATGGAGGTTTATCAAGACGTAACATGGAGGTTTTTCAAAACGTAATATGGAGGTTTATCAAGACGTAACATGGAGGTTTATCAAGACGTAACATGGAGGTTTATCAACACGTAACATGGAGGTTTATCAACACGTAATATTGAGGTTTATCAAGACGTGATATGGAGGTTTATCAAGAAGTTACGTGAAGGTAACATTAACATGTAATAAGAAGTAATATAAAAGAAGAAATGAACATAATCTCAAAGTTTGAAAAGACGTAAAATGAAGCCTTATCGTGATATTGGATCATGCAACTTTTCGAATGTAAATATTTCTGGAAAACGTTTTGTCTTGCTGGAAAAAGCATTACGTTCAAAATTAAAAATCATTATAATGCATTAGCTTAATAAAAATCCACTTTAAAATTAATATAAGTTATTTAGCTTTCTAGATTTATACGACAGTAAAATACAGTATTTACCTATCTTCCCACATATATTGATTGAACAAGGTGTCAATTTAAATATCTATGTCTCTGTTATTTGCAGATGTCTGGGACTGTCACTGACAATCTTGTCAATCATTGCATTCTGTACTTCCCTCGCGTGCCTAATATTTGTACTGCACAATCTCAATACGGTAAATACTATGTGTTGTTTGTTTCAAATTGTGCAGTGTTTAAAAAATATGTACACTTAAAAGAAATATTACAGGTAACAAGAGTTGTATGTATATAAAGTAACATGTTAACATGAGGCAGTAATTATTTCGAATGCACAGGCTTAATGGGCGACTTAGCATCTAACTTGGTGTGAGATTGAAAAACAAAGGTAAAATTTGATGTAGTCTTCTTATTAAACTACCAAGAACAAGCCAATACACCAGAATAAAAAAAGATTATTAAATAGAGTTTCTAAGTTTTTTAAAATTTATATTACTTTCCACCTGTCACTATTTTCAACATGGCCGTCTTAACAACATAGCAGGCTCTGGGCATAGCAGTGCACTGGCGCACCCTAGCAACACAACACACCTGGGCCGTGAGAAGGTGTCGGGGGGGGGCAAACAGTTCCTTCTCCTCACAAACTCATAAAGAGGAAAAAATTATACAATAGAAATTAACATTCCATAAAGTTAAACTTCGATGAATTCACATTACTGATACAGAAAACTAGATAATTCAAATGCAATAATAATTTTAAACATTATCAGAAATAAAATATAAATAATCACAGAGGATGATAAATTATCACTACTCGCATATAGATAGAATAAATTATTTAATGTAAAATATTCCCTTTTAAAAGTTTGAAATTGTCCAGCTTAATTCGCATTAATATTATTAATTTTGGAAGGTATCGTGGGTTAAAAATTGGTATAATGGCAATTTTAAATCCAATTAAATTTTCAAAATCTTTCAATATTCATTAACAAAATGTAAAGCATGATGCCTGTATAAGAGTGAGTCCTCTAGAAACGTGTGGCCCCCTTCAAGCATGGGGCCCCGTGCCGCACACTTGCCCCATGGCTCAAGACGGCACTGATTTTAAACCCGTATTGTTCTTGATTCACTCATGTTTGTAAACTATAACATGCTTCGTATACATCGTATAGTTGTCTGGAGAGAGGAGATTGGAAAAATCTGGCAAACTCTGCAAAAATACCAGATTAAACGAAGAGTTAGTGATGAACGCAGACACAAGGCCAATAGTCAATGCCCCATCTAATTTGTGTGAAGCTTCCTCAGAACAAAGCTCAAAACTTGTATACCAGGTAAACATATTACTTTTAAATAAATGAAATGCTAATATTTTTTAGGAAAACTTTTAAAAACGTAAATTGCTAAAGAAAAAACAACAACAACAACAACAACAACAAAAACAACATTATGAATTAAACTTGAAGACAATAACATCTTTGAAATAGCATGTTTAATTTAATTTAAATGAAGTATGCTCCATAATAATTTAAATTATCTCTAAAATGGTGGATAAATGTTATAAAAAATAATACTAGAAACTTTGACAAAGTGTGATTATTATAGTTATATCGCGCTGCATTCTTCATGCGATTGCATAGTCTTACTATCTGAAAACATAATGTGTACGAATGTAACTGAATCGTGTATTCATTTATCATATCTTCAGAAATTTAAAAGAAAAGCAAGCAATGAAACAAAACAAATGAAAGTGACTTATGAAATTGTAAATCATTTTTTAAAGAAGTATCTACGAATAGATATTTACATTTTTGAGATAATAATATTTGTATCTTTCGTTATGATATAGGCCTATTTTACCCTTTTCACTCAAGTGAACTACAAAGGAAACTTTTTAATTAAAAATTTTAAACCAAATGTTCCCTAAAATCTAAAACTAATATCTATTTACTAGTATAAATATCTTTAATATAAATTATGCATTTGATAATTTGCTATGTTCAATAAAAATGTACAAAAGAATGTGTCTCGCACCCGGTAAATATGTCCAAAAAAATGATAAAAAGTGGAATTCATTCATCTAAACAAGATAATCTGAACCGACAATCACGTTTTTTAAAAGAAAATGTTTATCTTTATCTAGGTTAAATATACTATAATTCAAAAGTTCAAATCTGTAACATAATCGGAGATGGAGCTCTTCTTTAAAAATGTACATCAACACTTGCGTACTCAGCTTTTCCTCACCTCTGAAAGGTAAAATCAGAAGTTGGTAAAATAAACACTTCGCAATTTTAAAACAAAACAATTTATCTCTTAATGCCTGTTACGTTTTTGTGATTTAAAAAATGCTTTAGTGAAAATGACGTCACTCAAGTACATACGATTATTCAAAACGTGCCCATCTCACAATTTTCACGCTCTTATAATGTGAAAACAGAACATCACAAAATACGAATTCTCAAATTAAATTTAAATTACAAAACTTCAACGACTTTTAGGGTATAGGTTCAATTATGTAAATCAGCGCA
Organism: Omphiscola glabra; assembly: GCA_964017045.1. Classification (NCBI taxonomy): domain Eukaryota; kingdom Metazoa; phylum Mollusca; class Gastropoda; family Lymnaeidae; genus Omphiscola; species Omphiscola glabra. The sequence goes on along the minus strand of OZ024804.1, from coordinate 15,447,487 downwards.
CACTGTTTCAACGCTCTTTAACTTTATTTTCCGACATTGCAACACAACATTATGGTTGCTTAAAAGAAAATCTTAATTCCATTTTTACAACTGTAAAATCGTCGGCTTTAAGATATTGCCACCCATATTAAAATGCTGCCATCGTATTTCCTCTCGCCTAAATTGTGTTAACCGAAAAAGGTTAATTAACAATGCATAAAATGCACTTCCCATTGTAATACGCAGCTCTTGCTGCCCGGAGTAAAATAATAAAACACACACATATTTTAATAAATTAGTTCAATCAAATTTAATTACAACATCCACTGGATGGTAGCCCCCTCGGTGTGTCACCAAAAACATTTCGCACAGCACAGAACATTGATAATATTCTAATGTCTCAACTCTTCCCCTTATTTCAACAAGTATTCCACTGCATTTTCTTTTTTTTTAAAAATCGTTTATCCAATTCCCTTTGATTAAAGTAGCTGGTTATTTATTTTCAAGTTAAGATTTATATCATTTTTTAAACTCTATAACATATTGTAAATTTGGAGATGTTGATATTAAAATGAAAAATTTGCAACTTCAAAGGGTTTGTTACTATTGAGACGAGGGGGTCAGTGACTGGATTTTGCAAGACTTTTCTTTGCACTTAAAAGGCTTAACAAAATGTTATTAAAATATTGACTTATACTTACACATGATCATGTCTAATATACTAGATTTAAATGGAAACATCTGAATATCAGGAAGTTTTTTCAAATATTAAATCACATTTGTTCACGCCGCTGAACTGTATTTTCGCGAAATAAAATAAAAATGTGAATCTAATTTTAAAGATTAAATTTTAACCCCTATAAACTGATTGGGTGTTTACATATTGTTACCCACATAAAAAGTGTGCCCATCCCCATTCCTGTCCCTTGACAGCATATTTTGAAAAATCGAAAAATAACGATGCCCTTAGTTTTATTATGTTATCCTTGCCAACTTCACCGAGTTTTGAGATATGAATATACTTTTTGCAAATATATCCATAATGTGTCAACGTACTTGAACGAATATTTATTTTTTTATTTTTTTGAAAGAAAAGTTAAAAATCTCTCTTTCACGACGATAATATTGGATTGAAATAAATTGTACGTACATATGTATGCATCCTCTCTCTTTTAACTGAAAGGTATTTTCAGTAGAAAGTTACTTACATTATTTCATTAGTCTTACAACTTTTTATGTAACGATTTTTTGGTGTGTAACTTATTTGAAATAATTCTTTAATTATTATATTTTTTCTCCGTTCTTAAAATGATGATACTTAAATTGTGATGAACACATAAATCAGCATATTTATTTGATTGGATTTACAATTTTTAGATTTTGGTAAAATAAATACATACAATACTAACAAATAATAAACTCTTACTGTATTCAAGAAACAAATTTAGTGAAGCATTTTTAGTTTTAGCAGCTATTGAAGACAAATTTACACTACGTTTGCTGCAATTTATTTTTATCAATAATGTTATTGGTTACGTTGCATGCTCAACCATAGCTCCTCTTTACTTATATTGTTTCAGGTAATTCAAAAACAAGAAACACACTTAAGTGAGTGATCTGTTATTAGTTTCTATAAGCTATTGCATAGAGATGTAAATGAAAATAATTAAATTAAAATGCATACAGAGTATGCAAAAAATAAATGATGGAGCTTATATAATAAATATGTTTATCTATCTATCTATCTATCTATCTATCTATCTATCTATCTATCTATATATCTATCTATCTATATATCTATATATCGCGCTCTCTCCCTCCTCTCTATCAATATATATATCTATATATCCATCCACCAACCCACCCATCCACCCACCCATTCACCCATCCACCCATCAATCCATCCATTCTTCCATTCATCCATACACCCACCCACCCAGCCATCCACCAACCCATCCATCCATCACTGAATCTATATATCTATTATATTAAAAGTACTTTTTTTCTCTTTAACTTCCTTTCTTTCAGTCTGACAGTTTTTGATGTAATATAATTTTTATCATGGGATTATCCTTTATTTTATAAGTAGTTAACAATATTTTGTTCATATTAAAGAAGTGTCCTCAACATCACCTCCGTTACATAGTTCAAAACTAAGATTTTCACCTGTGACCATTCACAAATTACTGGAACCACCTGAAAGGTATCCAGGCAAGCGTCAAGTTTGTTTTGTTATGGTTTAAGCATTTGTGATTGTTTTATTTTAAAATATCATATATTAAACATAACGTTCTGGTTACACAGTTTTAGAAGAGCTATTCAAGGCAATTTGAAATTTACAAATTACACATTTTTTGTTGTTAACAAAGATAAATTGTTGATACTTCAGATGCATCTTCCTACTACAAAGAGTACACAGCTGTAACATTTAACACTGAATATGACAATCATTTTTGTGAGCATGTCAGGGGAGTACACGTGAACAAGGATGGACTCGTCATTCAACATACCGGTAAATAGATGAGCATTAAAAACCAACCTACATTGATTTATTGCTTCAAAAAAATCCAGATGAACTATTTTAAAATTTCACATTTTTTAGCCTTTTGAAATGGTAAATATGATTTTAAGTATTTTCGAACTTGCCCTTGTCAAGTTCTGGATTTAATTAACACTCAATTAAACAAGACAATATAATTATAAAATGGTAAAAGTCATGACACCTCGCTATCCTTTTAAACCTTAAAATATTAATGCATAAAGTATTTATTAATAGATGACTGTATCACATGTTTCAATGAACTATTATGCGTTAATAATGTATGGGATAATTGATCCCTATCCCTAGTTAAATGTTTTATGATACTTTCATTTTCACAGGATTATACTTTGTGTACAGCAGTGTTAAGTATAATATGAACACTTCAACACAGGCACCACTCCAAAAGGTAGGTTAAAACGGGTACTTGTATCTTACTAATTTTTAGACATTTTATGGGGGGGGGGGGTGGGTTAATACTTTTTCAAACAAATGATATATAGAGCAGTATTACACGTAGAACAGTATAATATGTTGAACAGTATTACTTGTAGAAAGCTTATTGTAGAATATCATAACGTTTTATATGTGACATACTTCTTAAATGATTTATAATTCAGAGATCGCATCATAGAAATCTGTGTAAATAAGTTTCAGATAGAATTTACAGTTTAAAAAAAAACAACAACATATGAGCATTAGTTCCAGCAGTTTGCTAAAGCTGGGTCCAGCAAGATCCAAGCCATTAACCTTACAACAATGTCCAGCTCATTCTTTTTTTTTTGTGTCTTGATTCTGTATGTTGACGTGTTTTACAATATTGTGTGTTGTATATGGAAGACTAAATTATGGTGAGAGCTTTTTTTCTGACTTTCATCAATAGATTATCAAGACAAATTTTGCGAAAACAAATTTAATTATTTTTTTTTCATTGAACGTAAATTAATAATTATACTAGTATTCCTAGGTTCAAAATTGCATCGTAAAACTATGCTCATTTTGTGGCCCCACGTTTATGAACAATTAACACGAATTAAAGAAACAAAACGAGTAACCATTCATTGCAATTTTCCAAATTATATGTCATTATTTTAACTAAGTATACCTTACTGAAATGTTTTCTAATTTTACTCAGACTTCATTTCATTATTTGAACCGAATCAGTCCCAACAGCCCAGCTAACACAGGTGTGCTTCTCCGAACTGCTCAAACATGCTCAAACACTTGTATACTGAGTCAACAGTCATTGAATACAGGTATACAATATAGTAAATTTCCTAATAGAGAAATATTTTTATTACATATACACCCACTAAAAGAACTGTGACAAGGGCACACCATGAGACCCAGACACACACTGAAAATACTGACGCTAGCAAATGAAAATTCACACGAACAGATTAACGCCCTGAAACACTAGCATGCTGAAAGTGTATACATACATAATATATCCAATGCTATACGAATATGCATTCATACATATAGAACCCTTTGTTCATCATTGTTATTGAAATATTAGTAATAACAATTGATTGTTAAAAATAATATCGTCTTGTACAAGACGTCGATGATATTTTACAACAATAAAAAGCAAATCAATTATAGCTTTGTGTTTTCAGGAGGCATATTTTATCTCAGCCGCGACGATGTAATTAAAGTGTCGCTCACTGATCCTAGGAGTGTGGAATATAATAGCCAGGCTTCTTATGTTGGACTCTTTATGTTAACCGGGATTACCTGAAAGGACACACATTGGCTGCCAACATGTGGCTCAAAGCTTTAAAATATTGTATTTTGGAATGTGCATTTCAAGGTTCGATTTTCAGTACTGGATGGTACAGCCTACGGCGTAAAAAAATGCAGGACATTAATGGAGATGTGGCGTTCCTATTTATAGAGTGGCCTAGTGACTGACGAAAGAAAGAGAGACATGAATCTGCTTCATTTAAAATATTTTTGGACTTATATATATATATACATATATATATATATATATATATATATATATATAAATACATTATAAGTAAAGTTAAAATAAATTGTTATGCTATGAAATGATATTTTACAATGGTAAAATCTTTATCTAAAGTTCAAGTCTATACAAAAGAAATTCATTTTTTTAAAATATTTGACAAGATTTGTTAGTGTCTTTTATTGTTAAATGTAACTATGAAATAATGACTGTTAATCGACTCCCTTAAATATTAAATATTCAGGTTTAAAATATTTTAGAGCATGTACATTATTTTCAATCCGTCTTTCTTATTTATTTTTCTTAGTTATTTTTTTTTAATTGAAAACGCGAATGGAAAGCAACGAAAATATCCTAAAATATGTGTTTTGCCGGACGTCATTAGTAGAGACTTTTTAAAATTACTTTTATAAAAACAAATGACAAACCAAGTACCCAAAGCCGGCAGTTGGCTCTTATCTTCAATCCTAAAAATATATTTTTATTTACTTCTAATCTTTTTGAGTGGAAAATAGGGTCATTCAAGTATGAAGTGTATGATTTATATTAAGCCTTCGTCCATCCAACGAGCCCTATTTTGATAACATAGAAGTTATTATCATGTTGATCTTAATAATTACTAATATTAATTTTTACTTTGTCCTAAAAATGTAAACATGTGTAGTAATATTTCTTTATTTGTATATATATATATATATATATATATATATATATATATATATATAAATACTAGAAGATTACCATTATATCACAACGATTTTTAAGAAAATTATGAAAAGTCTAACACATTAATATAATGTTAGATAGCTTTTAAGATGCACTCTTGTGTGGACTTGTATGAATAAAGACCTGTAGTGTCTGCCTAAAGTCACTAGAAAGTAGCAGATTTAATCCCATCCATAGTGCATTTACTTCTCAGTATTGCCTGAAGAGATTTGTCCAAGTGTGAGAGGTGTAGCCATTGTTTCAGAAAGATTCACCAAGTTTTCAGAAAGCAGGACTCTTTAAAAAGTCACCCTACTCACCTTAACCTATTTTATACCAAAGGACATGCACAGCTATTTACTATACTCTTCTTCACGTCAAAGTCGTATAAGGACTCTATTCCCTGTTCTAAACTATTTCTTCTTTTGTGACTTTGCCAGCGTAAGGATGGCATTTGGGGCCAAGACACTTGAGATGATTGAGTATAAGTTAACATGAAAATTTATCCCATATAAATTTAATGGACTTTTCCAAAGATTTTGCATTTTAAATTATTATCCAAAAGAATTAATCTTGTATAACTTAAAGCAGTGAGTTTTTAGTTTGAATGGTGGACAATTTGTGTTTCAAAATTTTTGCAACAATAATCGCTTGAAAAATGTCAGCGTTTTATTAAAAATAATATCTGGGTACCATACAGAAAAATGAGTTAATGTTATCATTTGTTTAAAAAAATCCATAGATTTTATAAGATGGTTTATGATAATTGTTTGGCCTAGATCCAACAATGCTCTTATGAACCTACATTGTCTGAGCCTTTGTGTTAGTATGTATGGATAGAAATTGTTCATACACTCATTTAGAAACCTCTAAAATATAAACTTCAAACAATATCTTTAAATCTAGTTTCGTAACATTTGAGGAAAACCCTGGAGACTTAAAAAAATATGAAAAGTATATTAGTATAATCATTAAGCTGATATAGAAAAAAATTAAACTTTCTATAATAAACTAGACTCTTCAAAAAACTGATAAAAGATACATAGAGCGTGTTAATACCCAGAAATGTTTAGGAATATATAATAAAATTTCCAACTAACTTTAGATCCAATCAAAACTTTTAATAGTGTTCATATCTACTTAGAACAATATAGAACTTTCTTGGAAAACCTGTAAAAATTATTTTTAACTTAAAATTAACTTATGAAAAAGGACTTTTTTGGAAACATTATTTAAATAATGTAACATCATAAACAAAAACTAAAACGATTTTCTGTAAAGCTAAACTAAGTGCCCCGTTGATCTCAATTACATAATGTAACTTTTTATTTACAACCCAGAATGGGCTCTACTCGAATTGTTCTTTTAAAAAGTCAAGTGAAATTATTGTAAAATTGTTCCATTAAAATGGGTTGAACAATTCTAAAGATACAGCGTTTTAAATATTACGTATTTAAATTGTTAACTTTATTATTTTTTTAAAATAAATCTATATCTAAGTTCAAATTTATAAGAAATCTGATTTGGAGATGTAGAGATGAATATAAATCCTCTTCCATTTTTTACTTCGCCCTTCAAATGTAAAAACGAAATAGCGTAAAACGTTTAGTTAAAAATAATTATATATATATATATATATATATATATTCTAACATCCGGGGCTGTAATGCTTTTGGTTTTTGAGATATTGCTATGATGTCAATAATGAAATAAGAAGATTTTTTTTAAAATTCAACAGCCCCCTCCTCCCCCCCCCCTCAAAACCACCTATAAGTTTTCTTGTTTATGAAATAAAAATAATAATATGTTCAAATACATACTATGAGATTGTTATAATAAAAAAATATCATTTTAATCCATTTTAAAACAGTAATACACAAACTATAATAAATAATATCAATCCCATTTCTTTCCATATTTTAATTCTAACATTCAGATAAATGCTTGAAGTAACCATAAAATTATTATCTTAAATTTATTTCTAATAGTTATATTAATAATTGTAGACTTCAATATGTAAGTATTCAAGACTAAATTTACTTGCAGAAAAGGAACTTTTTTTTTTTTCCCGATTTACAATGTTCCCATGTCAGTAAAATGAAATAAATGTAATTAGCCTTGTTTTGAAGATATCCGTATTTAAAATAGTACTTATATTATACATTTGTACTGAAAATAAAAGTGCACTATGTATGTTGCACTAAATGGAATTTTTTTTTTATCGAATGATGAGGGCTAAACATAGTTATATTGGTTTTTTCTTATGGGGTAAATTCATTTCCGCTTTCATATCATTGGTGATTGTCATGGTTTTGTTAAGTAAACATGGATCGGATGACGTCACCGTGATTTGAGAGGAAAGAAATTGTTCAGAGTAAAACGATATATATTTTTTTTTTAAAAACAACTATATTTTTTTGACTCGATTGTCATAATTATGTATGACCAGTATGATCAAGATTCAGCAATCGTCGTAGAAACGTTTGTGTTACAGATAGACATCCAAGCAACTTTCGACTTATATAAAGTAGATTAAACTAATCCTAGAAGCTACACGTGTGAACTTATGAAACGTTATTTAAAGATTACAAAAAAATATGTATACATTTTTTTAATTAAACATAGAACTTAGAAAGATACATATTATCTGAGTCAATATATGTATATAAAAATGAATGTATGTCTTTATGTCTCGTATGCGCTCCCACGCCATCCACGCGATTGCGACAAAACTGTGGTTAGTTGTTGGCCACCTATCAGGGCATTTAAATTCGTCATTATACAACTTTTAAAATATTCCGTTTTCGGCCATTTACCCTAAATTCGTTTTTTTTCAAATATGAGCTTTGTAAAATAAAAATTTCTTTTGCGCTCCTACACCATTTATCCGAATTTGCTAAGATTTTGGTGAGATGTTGCGAACACGCCCGCAAATGTTTTCAAATCATAACAACTGTTTTAATATATTCCGTATTGAGCCAGGGGCCCTATGTTCTATTTTTCCTATATGATTTATACAAATATAATTTCAAACATAGCTAATGCATGAATAGATATATTTTTAATCATATACAAATAGCAACATTAAACTGTGTATGTGACATAATAAGTAGGTTTATGAGGTAACAATTCTACAATATTCCGTTTTTGGCCGGGGCCCTACATGCGTTTGACACCCTTTTATTGTCTTTATAATTATCGTATGCATTCCTATACCATTCATCCGATTGTGATAAAACTTTGGTGAATTGATATGCGCACTCCCGCAAATGTTTCTAAATTAGAACAACATTTTACAATATTCCTTTTGGGCCAGTGGCCCTAAATTCGGTTTTTTTCTGATAAGAGCTTTATAGCTATAATCTCATACAGAGCTATTCCATAGGTGGATTGAATTTAATCAAATACAAAGAGTGATATTTCAGTTTGTATGTTACATAGTAATTAGGTTTTAGATTAGTTCCACCATTGTTCAATATTCCGTTTTTGGGTGGGTATAAGTGCATTGGTGCTATAAAAATATAATTTCCATTTGCGTCCCTTTACCATTCATCCCATTACGATAAGAAGTTGGCGAGTTGTTGTGCGCATGCCCGCAAAGGTTTCTAATTTATTATAACCATTACACAATATTCCGTTTGGGGTCGGGAGCCCCTAATTCCATTTTTTCTTAATTGAACTATAAAAATATAATTTTAAACAGAGCTGTTTCATGGGTGAATGAAATTGAATCAAATACAAATAACGACATTTCAGTTTCTGTGTGACATAATAAGTAGGTTTCTGAATTAATGCAACCATTTTACAATATATCGTTTGGGCCACGGGCCTCAAATTCGTTTTATTTTCTTAAATGAGCTTCATCAATATAATTTCAAACAGAGCCATCAAAACAACAACTCTTGAACAAATGCCAACAGACAGCAATTTGTAGTAAGAGCAGTGAAAACACATGTTTGCATGTTTAGTGTAGAGAGTATTTTTGTTGTTTTTATAAATAAGCTTGAATTTTGTGACGTATTTTAGAATAGGATACGACGTTGTAAACGTGTTATGGTTTTTGATAGGAATGATTGAGTAGTTCTATAATAGAGTGTTAGAATTTCGGAGCTGTTTTGTTTTCTGAAAAGACTTTTGACATGAGTCGATGGTTTCTTATGTATTTAAATTACCCAATAGACAACGAAGGTATTGAACTATAATAACATCTAGATTTTAACGCTGGAATTTATGATTTATAAAGTAATGTGACCCTTATACCACTGGAATTGTACTGCCAACAATTCATTGTACTTCCTAACATGTGAAAAGTATTAACATTAAAATTTCATAAATTAATTGAATCAAATACAAACAGCGATATTTCATTTTGTGTGTGACATGCCAAGTGGTGTTAAATGGGAAAATACCATTGCCTATCGACATCTAATAACAAAAATCACATGCATTTGTAATATTCGTCACAAATCAATACGTTTGCTGTCAAATCATTGATGCCGCCTCAAACGAAATGCTATTGGTTTTTCCACACTTCAAGCGCAAAAGAAAATGTCATCACGAGCTTTGGAAACAGTCGAGCTACTTGAAGCAAGACTGGAAATCGCTCGAGTACGCAATGCTCAATCCAGACGATCAATGCACGTTGAAATAAATCTATAGTGCATTCCATTACAATAATAATTATGATTAAAGTCTTCATCCAAGCGTTGTTATTGGAAAAAATGGATAAATTATGCGTGTTTTGCAGTGACCTCAAATTTAAGAATGAAACAGCAGGAATTTGCTGAGCGGGTGGGAAAGTGAAATCGCCAGAATTACATTCATCACAAGAACCATTATCAACGTTGGTATCAGGTGACATAAGCCAATCGAAAATTTCTTGGCAAACATACGCAAGTATAATTCATGTTTCCAAATGACATCGTTCGGTGCAACAAATATCGTGCGCAAGAATTACATGCCAAAATTTAAAGTGCAAGGGCAAATTTATCATCGTGCAGAATCACTACTACCACTGCCAAACACAGATCACAAATTTCTTCAAATTTATTTCAGGGGGCATACTGATGAACAAATCGATCAACGTTGTCATATCAATACGGGCACTAAATGAGATATTGTCGCTGCATTGCAAGCTTTATTTTTGCAACACAACGAATTATTTCAATTGTTTTAAATTGCATTTGAACAAATGACGAAAGATGACTACACAGTTGTAGTTAGAGCAGACAAAACACCTGTCGGCCAACATGAAAGACAATACAATGCACCAACAATTGATGAATTGGCGATCGATAAAGTAGGCAAAGAATTTAACTCACGTGATATAATTCTTCATCGCAGAAATGGTGATGTTCAGCGAGTCTCAGAAACTCATCGTTCTTACGACGGATTGCAATATCCAATTTTAATTTGGCAAGGAGAAGATGGATATCATTTCAACATCAAATTGAGAAATCCACAAACAGATGAGGAATCGAATAAGAAAGTCAGTTCCATGAAATACTAATTCATATCAATTGATGATTCGTGAGTGTGCCGAAAATCATATCTTGAAATTTCGACAATTGTTCCATAAATATATTGTTGATATGTATGCGAAAATTGAAACCGAACGACTCCTCTACATTCGATTAAATCAAAGCAAGTTGAGTTCCGAAGAGTACATTCATTTACGTGACGCAGTTGTGAATGATGGCAATGTGAATCCAAATGAATTGGGGGAAATGGTTATACTGCCGGCCACATTTACTGGTAGTCCACGTCTCATGCATGAATACGCACAAGATACAATGTCATTTGTTCGTGCATATGGCCGCCCAGATTTTTTATTACCTTTACAAGCAACCCTAAGTGGGATGAAATACAAGAACTGTTGTTAACTGGACATCATCATCAGATCGTCACGATATTGCTTCCCGTGTGTTCAAACAAAAATTGAAATCTTTAATCGATTTTATTGTCAAGCATCATGTTTTTGGAGAGACACGCTGTTGGATATATTCCGTTGAATGGCAGAAAAGAGGATTGCCACATGCACACATTTTAATTTGGTTGATCGAAAAAGTCAAAGCAGATCAAATTGATAAAGTAATTTCCGCAGAAATACCCGATGGCGACATTGATCAATATTTATTAGAAATCGTCACCAAAAACATGATTCACGGTCCATGTGGCTTACTCAACAAAAATTCTCCATGCATGGCGGATGGGAAATGTACGAAACGATACCCAAGATATTTAGTTGCTGAGACTGTCATTGGCAATGACGGATATCCACTAGATCGTCGTCGATTAACTGAAGATGGTGGCAAATCAATCACTTTAAAAAGTACGAAACAATGATGTTGAAGTCGATAATCGTTGGGTTGTACCTTATTCACCGTTACTCTCGAAAACGTTCAAAGCACACATCAATGTCGAGTATTGCAATTCGGTGAAATCGATCAAGTACTTTTGCAAATATGTTAACAAAAGAAACGATATGGCAATTTTTGGAGTTGAAAAAGCAATACGCTCACTCGATGAAGTCTACCAATATCAGCTTGGACGCTACATTAGTAGCAATGAAGCAATATGGCGCATTTTATCATTTGCAATCCATGAACGCCATCCAACAGTTGTTCATTTGGCAGTGCACCTTGAAAATGGACAGCGCGTGTACCTTACATAAGAAAATGCACGCGCAAGAGTATTGTAACCTCCGCCAACAACGTTAACTGCATTTTTCTCATTGTGTGATAATGATATTTTTGCAAAGACGCTACTTTACTCTGAAGTGCCAACATATTACACATGGAATGCATCAGCAAAAAGTTTTCAACGTCGCAAACAGGGTAAATCATTTGAAAAACACTCAAATTTATATTCAACCGACGAATTAGGCCGTCTGTATACTGTACACCCAAACAATGCAGAATGCTTTTACTTGCGATTACTGTTAATCAACGTACGTGGACCAACATCCTTCCAAGAATTGAGAACCGTAAATGGTCAAGTATGTGCCACTTATCGTGAAACTTGCCAAGAATTAAAACTTCTGGAAAACGATGCTCATTGGGACACTTCACTTTCTGATGCATCGAATATTGCTCAACCACAGCAAAAACGCACTTTGTTTGTAATCATATTGACAACATGCTTCCCATCCAATCCAAAAGATCTTTGGGATAAATACAAAGACTACATGAGTGAAGACATTCTACACCGTTTGCGTGCAACGAATCAAAATCCGGACATTCCATTTATACCAAACGTTTATGAGGCATTGATTTCGATTGAGGACATGTGTTTGGCAATCGTTTAAAAAGCACTGGTAGAGTTGGGAATGACTGCTCCGAATCGATCTGCAAACAACCTTTTCCATCGAGATTTGCATAGAGAAACACACTTTGATATGGACGAATTGGGTACATTTGTTAAAAGGAAGAGCAACGTATAATGTATAACATAATTATGAATGCATTTGCAAGTCAAAGCGATGGATAATATTTCCTAGATGCACTCGGAAGCACAGGCAAAACTTTCCTAATTTCACTTATTTTTTCAACCATACGATCTCGAAAGAATGTTGCACTGGCAATCGCATAATCTGGAATTGCAGCAACTCTTTTGGAAGGTGGACAAAAACAGCGCATTCAGCACTGAAATTGCCATTGAATATGCAAATAACCGAGACACCAACTTGCAATATAAATAAACATTCTGAAATGGGTAAAGTACTTAAATCATGTCAACTCATTATATGGGACGAATGTACTTTGGCGCACAAAAGAAGCATTGGAATCGCTTCATCGTACACTTAAAGATGTGAGAGGAAATGAACAGCTCTTTGGTGGCGCACTTATTTTATTATCTGGTGATTTTTGACAAACTCTACCAGTCATACCACGCTCGACAGCTGCCGATGAATTAAATGCATGTCTAAAATCATCAGTTTTATGGCGACATGTACAGAAATTGATTTTGAAAACCAATATGCGTGTGCAACTACACAATGATGCATCCGCTGAACGTTTCGCAAAACAGTTGTTGGACATTAGGAATGGGAAAATGGCAATCGATGAATCCACACAATGTTTAACATTGCCAACAAGTTTCTGTAAATTTACAGCACCCATCGACGAATTGATTCATAGTCATAGAGTTTTTTCGAATATCGCGCAAAATTACAAAAATCATCAGTGGCTCAGTCCACGTGCTATATTGGCAGCCAAAAACAACGATGTCAATGCCGTCAACTTAAGCATTCAAAATGATATCCCAGGCGAAACGACAACGTACAAGTCCATCGATACTGTATTGAATCAAGACGAAGTTGTCAATTATCCAACGGAATTCTTGAATTCACATGACTTGCCAGGCATCCCGTCGCACGTTTTAATAATCAAACTTGGCGTGCCTATCATTCTTTTACGAAACATATATGCACCACGACTTTGCAACGGCACCAAGCTTTCAGTGAAAAATTAGATGGACAATATCATCGAAGCAACTATTTTAAATGGAACATTTAAAGGAGAAGGTGTACTGCTGCCACGCATCCCAATGATTTCAACAGATATGCCATTTGAATTCAAACGTCCGTAGTTTCCGGTGCGACTCGCATTTGCATTGACCATAAACAAAGCACAGGGACAATCACTACAAGTTTGTGGACTAAATTTGAAAAACCCATGCTTCTCCCATGGACAGCTATATGTAGCCTGCTCTCGTGTCGGAAAACCTTCAGATTTATTCGTGTATGCACCAGACGGAAAAACAAAAAACATTGTGTATTTAAAAGCTCTTCAAGAAACATAATTAAAACCCAAACACTTTCTTTCTTGAGTGGCATTGCAACGTATGCCGGGTACTCGCTAGTTTTATAATAAATGTAAAAGATGTACATAATTTGAATAGCAAAATAAAAAAAGAAATTAAAATGGGTAAGAAATAGTGCTTTTTGAGACATTTTTTTACTCAATAAATTAAACCAACCATTGAGTGCTGTTGGTTTACAAAAATGCTGATTGGTCTAAATTACAAACTTGATTGTGACAAAAGTCAATGTTGTGTGGATGACGAAATTTACGTCATGTTTCCCCGTGAATGAAGTTTAGCTGAACCCAACCGCATTTAGGGTGTGGCTTATTAAAACTAGTCTCCTTTGACCTTATTTAAAACTAACTAAAATCTATAGCCTGTATTATTAGAATTCTGTAGAAAATCTAGACAAATCAGAAAAGGAATACAATGTGTAAGCCCGTTCGAGAAATATCTCTGAAAAAGGCTACTTTTATGCCTAGAGAGATATTTGGCTATCACAGATTAAAGCAACAATATTTGCATATTTGCTGTTCACATTACGAGACGAAGATTTGTATTTGTATACTTAATCTCTGTGCGTGTACCTTCTTTTTCAAAATTGTATCTTTTACACCATTGTGTCTTTCTCAAGATTGTACCGGTACAAGCCATCATTATACTGTAAGTCATTATCTTTAGTTCTTTATTTCTTGTTTTTGATTTTGTAATTTATAATTAATTTAATAAAATTATTAAATTGTAATTAGCCCTAGTTTTGGGTATCGTTTCTTTGTTATTGTATTTAGCTTATGGTATCGTCTTTTGTTGCGTACTGTTAGTCAACGAGCCATTATATGAGATTTTTTCAGAATACCAACCTGAGTAAAGCCCTGGATATAAATATATTGCATATAAACATATATTTATGTATGGAACCGTAATGAAACTCCGGTATCTTGCAAACACATAAGCTTTTGTGTACGGTGAATACCTGCTAATTGAATGTATTCCAGTATTGAAAGGGCCGCTGAGTGGGGCAGTTCTTGTTGGAAATGGTTCTCTTGATGACGCAAAAGAGAATTTACAGTTGACGTTTAGTATCGCTAATCATAAAAGACAGTACGAACCGAGCTTGTAAAACGTGGTAGAATTATTCCGATAGAGAGTAAGACGCAACCGTTCAGCACAACAATGCTTTCTACTGTTACTACATGTCCCCACTGAACTGTTAGTGCAGGCCTGCGCAACTCAAAACTTGTGCGGGGCGAAAGAAAATAGTTCGTGGAGGGGTGGGGGTGGAGCTATTAAGAAAATAATTATACAGATTTTTCGTTACTTCAACGGGCCACAAACTTGGTGCTGGCGGACCGCATTCGGTTCTGCGGGCAGTATTTTGTGCAGGCCTGTGTTAGGCTATGTCACACTACGGTTTAGTTTGAATTAGATCCTTACAAAGAAGGCCAAATTCCCCTTTTAAATATAGACATGCCTTAACTCAAAACACAGAAATTATATTTTAGGAAATTCCCAAACCACTGTTTCATATTTCCCATCGCTTCAAATGTCCTTGAGGTTATGTCAGAGCCGGAAGAAAAACATTGGCAGTTAAAAATAGAACTACTGTGATCAAAACATATTTATTTTTAAACTTAACTAAACAACATGTCCTTATGTTACTACTTGTTGACTGGTTGTTTAGACTACTCCCTAAATACGATTTACGAAATAAAGACACAATAAAACAGTTGCTATAAAAGTAACATTTCAAAGTGCCACGCATCATCACGAAACATTTACATACATGAACTAAAAGTGCATGTCTTAGGTCGAAAACATTTTTTTTTATATGATTCACTTCCCTTTTTCAAAAAAATATAACGTGACGGACCTTAAGGACGGCACGTGATAAAAACACGGTTTTGTTGATAACATGTTATTGCTATTGTGTTAGTTATCAAGCTATATAAGGCAAAGCACATCTGCAGCTTGAAGTTTAAACACTTAAGAGCAATGATAATCGTAGTGTTTATTTTGACTTTAAAGCTTACGAAATTGTACGCCAATTATTTCTGTTTGTTTTAGTATTAATATCATTTCTATTTTTTTATAATTTAAATTAACTTTGAATATACATTGCCCATTCTATACATTTCTAATTAGTATAAAGGTATGTTCAGCATATATAATACAATGGATCGTTTTCTCGATGTTCTTGTCTAATTTCGAAATAGTAAAAAAGCAATTGAATTATTATTTTTAAAGGAAATGTTTTAGTAACGAACACCTTTCTTTTTAATGTTCTTACGGATAACTGGAAAAGAATACATCATTTGAAAATAAAAAAAAAAAAACTTATCTTTTAGTGCAGAGCTCCGCAACCGATGTGCTGCGACATAATGACAGATGTGCGGCGCAAAATGCCCTTAAGAGGTGAAAAGGTACATAAAATGTGTAGACATAAAAATTGGATAAAAGTCATGTTTTTGGAAAATGGGATTTCGTGTGTGTAATACCGATGTGTCAAACGCAACGATTACAGAGATATGTGCAATACTGACAGTTTTAATTGAGCAATGGAATGAAATAGTATACTTTCAGGCTTACAATGCCATTATGGATGTTGACTACATTAGGATGTTTAGTGTAGTTTTGTGTATGGAATTACTTTTGTTGTTTTTGGAAATTCTGGGAAAGACCTAGGCTGTGCACAGGTGTTAAAATGTTGTTTAGCTAGAATTATTGCGCACATCACCGTTACTGGGGAAAAAATGCTAAAAAAATGGAGACATGTCAGATATCCCATCAAAGAAGGTAATTCGTTTCGAAAATTTTAAGTTTATATCCTTAATCATCTCTTTTTTAGTTGGTAAACGGGGCTTTAAAGCAAGAATTTGGAACTAACCTTTTTTTGGCCGAGCTCAGCTACGAAATTTTTTTTGTCAGCTCCGCGCAGCTCCCATTAAGGGGTTGTTATAGGGATGGGCTAAGTGTTTACATAAATGTGTTTATTATTGTCGTTTAAACATCACATTCACTAGGCATTAGTGATGCATATACCAGCAACATAGTTGTACAAGAGTTGGGAAAAATAGTTGATAAAAGAGTGGAGGGAAAACATTAAAAGAGTGTAGAACATAGCTGATAAAAGAGCGGGGTAACATAGCTGTGGAAGAATGGCGCAACATAGCTGATTGCAGAGTGGGGCAATACATCTTCGAGAAGAGTGAGAAAAGTATAATTGGCAGAAGATTAGGGAAGCAAAGCTGGTAGCATTTAAGGAGTGGAATATATTATGGGTGGTAGAAAAGTGCAGTAACATAGCTGCTTGAAAAGAGAGTCAACAAAATTGTCGAACAAAATGACAAAATAACTGTAGAAGAGTGGGGCAACATGCCCGGTAGAACAGTGGGCAAATTAGTTGTTAGAAGTTTTGGGCAGCATGCCCAGTAGAACAGTGGGCACCTTAGCTGATAGAACAAGGGGCAACTTAGCTGGTAGAAGAGGGGAGCAACATGCCCAGTAGAATAATGGAGCAACTTAGCTGGTAGAACAATAGGGCAACATTTTAATATATCCTTTTTTGTAATTTTTAAATTAAAGATTACACTGTTTTTCTTTAACTTTATTTATTTAATTAAAATTTTGAATCACGAGCAGTGAGAAATTGTACTAGCTAAAGCTCTGTTCTGACTCCTAAAAAAAGACATTGCTCCACTCCAAAAGCATGATTTCAAATGCTGAGTCAAAGGGCAACTTCTTAAAGTTTTATGTTTTATTACGTATAAATATAATAACAGCTACATAGTCGTGGTGTATATATGTTTCCGGGTGTAGCCTTAAGTTGGAATGATCAGTGTCATGCATTTAATTCTCGCTGAGGCAACCTTGACTTCTGGTTATTTTGGCCTTATTTAATGATTCTTTCGCTACTAGAGCTCACTTTCGTGAATCCTATGCATGTTTTATCTCCACGTTCACTTTTTTTCCCCGGCTAGATTGGGGGGGGGGGGGGGTCATCGATAATCTTCCATGCAAATATTCCTAGTGTGCTTTCATTAATATTTCTAGTATACTTTATCTTATAAAGCTGTCGCGGCCGTCCAATAAGTCTTGCCCTATCTGCATATTCTCTGCAATTAATCTTTCACTTTGTATAACTCATCATTTTAAAGCTTTATGTTTGCGAATATACACAGATATCTATTCTACAGTCCCCAGTAGTAGAACACTAGCCAGAACATCCTCAGGCACTTCTTCTAACTCCTTGGTGGCCAATGTATCGCTGAAAGAAATTCACCACATTCTTTTTTAACTAGTTGTACTGCTGAAACAGGATAATGATTATTCCAATGCGTTGCGGAGAGAATTTGTTTTGGTATTCCACTGCGTTGCTGAGAGTCATTTCATTGGCATTACAATGTATGGTGTAGAGTCTTTTTGTTAACATTCCAATGTTTTCAATGAAAAGATTCCACCTATTAGTGGAAACAGAAAGAAGGATAACTCTCTCAGTAGTATCACAACAAAATAAAGCATGATGCATTTGCAGCATACGTGGGTTAACCACACATCCATTAAAATAAACTTTCTTGTTCTTTCTTTTAGCTTGTGTTTCGACACCCTCATGAATTCCAGACATCGTGACTTCATTTTGGTAACCTTGCACTCTCCATATTATTAAGTCTAGTCTATCTTGGGTATTATTTAAGTTTAACATTAAAGCATAGGTCCTCAACATTTTTCACCTTTAAAGGGAAAATTCATAGAAGCGTCTCACTCATTTTATCTTCCACTCGTGTATGTTACATATATGATCAACTCAGACATATGGTCAGTGTGTGATGGGCCCGTTTTGCTATCACACAAGATTTCAAAAGACACGTATGAAGGGTATTGACATTCAAGTTTATTGTTGAAGTTTTTCTGAATTTATCCCCGCTAAATCATGACCAGCTTTGGACGTCCACAAATTAAGCAATGCGACTGATCTATGGAAAACGCACTAGCCGGTGTCCTGAAAATGTTCTGTTGATTTTATGATGTTTCTAGCTCACGATTGTTTGGTAGATGTTGAGTTACATGAGTCTTAATGCAGACATAACAATAGAGATATATGTACACAGAAACGATAAGGCATAAAAAAATGATTGAGAGTATCGTCAAATTTCCTGATTTAAAACAAATAAAATATATATCTTTTTATACAAAAATTCAAAACAATTTATGACAAGTTATTATAATTTTTACAGGTTTCCTAATTGATCTTGACTATATTTACTTCGCAAAAGTCCACATTTAATCAATAATCCTCTCTATGTATCTGTAGATCTGTGGCATTGGCAATTTTATCAACGTTTACATTGTGCACATCCTTCACTTGCCTTATACTTGTAATGTTTCCCCCGGAGAAGGTACATTATTATGTGTTGTAGTTTTCAAAAATATATGTTTGCTATCTGTGTAATATACAATCTAATTTACACATTGTATGTAATCACGTTTGTCGTTTAGTTTTTAATTGTGTCAGATAGTACATAGCTTGTAAGTATGTCCTAGATTTGTATTTTGAAAATGTCATTGTTTCAATGCCCATGTAATCAGGATATTAGAACAAATTTGAAGCTTTAAATAGGTAACTACTAGAACATAATTTTTAATTTAAAATTTTTAAAACTCAATTTTCATCAATTAAGCTTACTTAGATGTAATTTTCATCAGAAATGTACTTTTGAAACGAAAATTACAAATGTTTCCCTCTTTGTGGCTTTACGGACTATATTATGATCATGTGTATGTTTTAATAATATAAATATTATGCTTGAATGACTTAAATATTAGTATGTGATTTTAATATGAATGTGTAGTATTATTTTAGAGCCTTTAATAATATTATTTTTTCTTCTTTGTAGCAAATACTTTTAGTCTTAATTATGGAATCGATCTTGAAAAAAAAAATTGTTTAAAATAAGCTTACCTTAAAGCCAGTCGTGGCCAGAATAATATATATATTATTTTTTCACCATTTGAACTCATGTTAATGTAGATGGTTAATTCAAATTTGGCCGTATGATCAGCATTTTTCCATTCTACTACTCTAATGTTAGATATTTCACATAAATTAAATGCATAACTTGACACGCACGCGTAATATTGATGTAAAAACCATGGACTAAGAATGTGTCCTAAATTTAGTTTTCTATATTCAATATCAGTTTGTCAGACAGCCAATCAATCAATAAATCTGTTTCTACAAGGGTGTAACGTAACTTCTTCTCAATTAGTTCTCAGTCATTAAATTGTAATTGAGTGGAATCGACCCTTCGCTAAACAATTTTGATGTCTAATTCCTTGTAAGATAACTCTCGTTTTCTCCCTTTTATGGTCTTTTCCCGAAATAATGTATTTATTAGACATTTCCTGTTACTTTTGATCTATGGTTTTTGCTTTCAAATTTTATTTTATTATACAATTGGATCATCTTGAATTCAATCTCAGAAATATTATAACAAAGAAAGAAAGTAATTATTCTGAGTAAAAGAGCTCATCCCAGTAGTAAACAAATTGTAGCAGAATTTTATACACATGCATAAATTAATAAATAACTGCAATAATTCCACCAGAATCACCCGCGAAAGAGAAAGTGCAACATATATATTTGTTATGATTCTTTATCATAAGTATGTTGTCAACGCACTAGCAATAAATTTTTCAACAAATTAGTTATTGTTCAATATAATTATAAGATATGGAACGTATGTGTATATTGTATTTATAACTGTGAAAGGTGTGTGGAAGGAAAAAATGTGGAGTGTCCGGCAAGCTCTGCCTAAAATCAACATCAAAACATTTCTCTCAGGCGGCCAAGGAGACCAGTACACTTTTCAATCCCAATTCCAATTCGTTTCATGCAACATCGGAACAAATTACTGCAATGTTAAACTTGGTAAATAAATAAATATAAGAGAAATTGTATTTATTTTTCGTATTTATTGAAAATAATGTTTATCCAATTTTAAGCATATATTGGAGACTCACAGGGAAAAAAATGTGATTTATAGGACGTGTTTTAAACTGACTGTACATTTTCACATACGTCATCTCTGAAACGTGATATTTAAATTATAAAATGTTTCACTAAAATGAAAAATATGTAGAATTAATTGTTTAAAACATGGGAAGTTGGTAATGTATAGCTCTTTATTTGTGTAAACTCTAAAAAAAAAAAAGTGGTTAGTACAATTTACATTTCCTTTGCATCTTTTATTTTACTTACAACTTATTAATATATTAAAATGTCGTTCCAGGTCAAACAAAAACCAGAAAAGGAATTAAGTAAGTGATTTCAAACAAAAACGTTTAAGTAAGTCTGCCCATCTTTCACGTCGTCCAGCCATCAGCCTATCTAAACATTGGATGCATTGATCCATCTATCCATCTATCAATTCATTTATTTTTGCCTCCAACCAGTTATTTTAATATTATTATATTATTTTATATTATACATTTATTTATGTATATATATTGTTCATTTTGATAAATTATAAATATATATATATTTTTTTTTTTTTAAATCTAGTCGCTTCCACAGTATCGCCATTGCAAGAAACAAAACTAATATTTTCTCCTGTGACCGTTCACAAGTTATTGCATCCACCGGAAAGGTATCCAGAGGAGCGTCGTGAAACTTCAACTTAGTTTTTCCTCTATTATATTGCAAAACTTAAGCGTTTCATTGTTTTATACAAATATATCAGATAAAGCTATATATACGGTAGACATTCCTAGAGAGCAGTCTATATGGTTAAAGCAATATACATATATTAATAATTTCTTTTATTATAATACAGTAGAATGTGCTTTTTATTGCAAGGTATGAATCTTACAACTACAAGGAATACACACATGTTACATTCAACGTTGAATATGACAACCCATTGTATGAGCATGTTAGGGGAGTACATTTGAACAAGGATGGAATCGTCATTCGATATACTGGTAAAATAAATATATGCTAAAATTAAGAATTGATGCATTTTGCAATGAGATTTTATTTTAGAATTTTATGTATTAAGGAACATTGGAAACAATGTAGACAGATCAGTTTCATTATGCATGATTGTACTTTTAAATAACCTTATGATTAGGAACTAATTTAATAATAAGGCCTACTTTAAATTTATATACTTAAAACATAATCGCATTTTAAAAAAACTATCTTATCCAATTTACTATAAAAACAGGATTATACTTCGTATACAGTAGCATAAAATATAACATAAACTCAACAGTTACTTCAACGAAGTCACTGCCAAAAGTAAGTCGATTATTTCACAATGTTGTTTCTGAATATTTATGTTGCTTTTTTTAAAATTTTAGCACAAAGGGTATTTTAGATTATTTAAAAGTATGAAATAATTAATTTTAGTTTTTTTGTCCCAATGTTAAATCTTATAAAAGTGATTTATATTCTAATTTAAAATTGTTTTATTTCTTTCTATTATTTCATTTAATTTTATTTCAAAGTAGTTTTAAAATACCGTGTGGTGAATGAAGAATAATTAATCAATAACTATAATAAACCCACAGTCCCAAATTACACACTTGAAAACAATTTGAAGTGTGTTGAAGCAGCAGAAATTCGCTATGTATTTGGTAGCCTAAATTTAGCTGCACAAAACTGTGTAATACCGTAATACATCATCGCGTGTAATGACATGATCTTAATGCCGATTTCTCAATGTATGAACATTTACAAATACCTCTACTGTCTTAATTTCAGCGTAAAACATTTAGCATTTACTTTTGTTTGAAATTCTTCTCTCAAGTAAACATTAAAACCTGCTATGTGTGACTGTGTATTGTGAATTACAAGGCTAAGTTTATGATTTCATCCATGAAAACCTATTATTTTTAATTTACTCTCAATGCCCAGGCTACATATCATTATGTCAACAGAATCAGCCCCTACAGCCCTGCTAACACAGGTGTGCTTCTTAGGACGGCACATACCTGTTACGGCAATTGTTCACTAAATCAAAAAACACTATACACAGGTATAAAATGTAATGATGATTATCTCAAAACCATTTGGATACATCAACTAACAGTTGCACGAACGCATTGTGATAGAGAAAACGAATCAGAGACAGGGGGCAATCTCCACAAGCAACAGAGACAACAAGACACACACAAAGGGACACGCACAGAGACACTAACACACACAGTATGGATACATATATATGTATCTTTAAAAGAAATGAATTCATTCCATTTTACAAAGCGATTTCAATCCTTCTATTAAGACATCACTGTTTGTCAAAGTTTGAAAAAAAAATTGATGTGTTAATGTTTTCACGAAAAACGTTGCTTTAATATTACCACACAAACAAAATCAAGCATAGCTTTTTCCTTTCAGGTGGAATATTTTATCTCAACCGTGACGATGTCATTAAAGTGTCGCTTACTGATCCTTCAAACGTCGAATATAATAACCAGGTCTCTTATGTTGGACTTTTCATGTTAACCGGGATTACATGTAAGGTTTAAGACGGTTTCGAAATTTTTGTAATAAGAGCCGGAAAGACAAACATTGTATTATTTGCTCTGTGTTACTGAAAGGGAAAAATGCATTTCCAAAGATTAATGGCGATGCAGTTTTATATCTGTGTTGATCGGTCCAATGACGGACAAAAAATGAGGAAAACTCTGAAAGTGATTTATATTATTATTTTTTTTTTACATAGCTTTTGCCATTTTACACTTCAGATAACTTCAAAGTATGCTGTTTAATATATTTTAAATGTTAAATGACATTAAATACTTTGTTGTTGTTGTTTAAAAAATAAAATTATATATTTTTTTATCATCGTGCCAATATTTAGCTAAATCTTATGCTTGAATACAAGAAACATTACTCAGATTCTCAAATAGTTTTCGTATTTTTTTACAAGATGTATCATCATTTCAGTATTGCCGAGTGAAATATTTAATAGCAGGTGAACACTTTTTCTGTAATCCGGCAGTTGCTCTATATATTTCTTTTTAAATTATAAATCTATTTAAAATACTCTGTCACGGTATTAATGTATTATTGAATGAATATTCTCACTTACATTACGTCTTTCATGAGTTTTCGTCAAATCCAGGAAAAAATAGAACATTTGGTATTTAGCTAACTTACAACTAACAAGTCCTTCGTTGGTTAACAGTAAGTTTCGCAATCATTTTGTGTTATTTAATAATTACACATTCATTTTAAATTGTTTTATCTTGAATTCGTCCAAATTATTGTAAAACCGAGTAGCTTGCCACCTAGATAATTCCATTTTCTTTTGTTACAAAAGTATGTTTTTTTTAAAATATTGTTTTTCGTTCTCAACGTGATTCCATTAAGTCGAGTAGAGCTATTTAGACAGATTTAATCACATTTAAATTTTTTTTGTTTAAATGATCTTTTGTTCAGAAGTATGATTTATTTGCTTTCAATTCATGGAATTGTCTTTTAACCCATGTATACTTAGCCAAACCATGACCAACTGAAATGATACAACATCTGATGAGAACCAACCCCCTTTTCCCCCCTTCTCTCACCCCAAAAATTGTGTGTTTTTTTCCTTCATGTGGTCGTACCCCACACAATTTAAATACATTCAGTATAGTTTTTTAAATATATTTTTTCCCAAATAATGTCACAACAGCTCAGAAATAACAATTCGAATTCTTTTTTTTTTTTTAAGAATGATACTGGAATCTTTAGTCATGTTAGACATATCCCATGTAAAAAAATGCGATGAGTAAAATGAAATATGTCAAATAGTTTGTGAATGAAACTCTTTAACATTATTATTTTTATACAAAGTTTCTTGATATCGTGTCAAGGTTCAGTATGTATGTGATGTCAATCAATCATTTCAGGATTGCATGCATCTGCTTTAAAACAAGTAGTTTCTAAATGTTATCTTGTCATTGGACACTTTGTCTGTACTGTTTTACTGAAAGGCGATATTTAAAAAAAAAAGTATATATATATATATAATATATACTTTTATTTTTAGCTCATGTTCGTTTACATAAGTGAACATTCATAAGTTGAATAGATATTACAATTTACAGCAGCATATGTCTTTTGACAAGTGACGATATTTTCTTTGCATTTCCGATTTCGATGAACATTTAATGGGTAATCCTTTAGATTCTTACACAAATGATATTAAAATACAAATTCATCACGCTATAAATAAAGCTAAAGTCGTCACCAATATGTTACCTCTAAGACGTTATGTTTTCATGTGTTTTGAGCAAAGAGATTAGTCATTCCAGTTAAAGTATCAATCATTACGCACTGGAAATTTACATTTCAATTGATTTGAAACGCCCAACATATATGTATGATTGTACAATGACCTGTTTTAAAGAATTTTTATATACATCTTTTATGAAATTATTGAAGTATGACTTCAAATATCTGCACGTTTTGTACCTTAGCATATTTAAGAGCGCGTTCTTTAAAGGTGGAATAATTATTCAGATATATATATATATTAAAATAATTTTTTTTTTACAATAAATCATTATATTTTTCTTGTATTTCTTATTTTTTTAACAAATTATAGAAACAAAACATCTGTGCATAACTGGAAAGGTCTTTTTTTTAATAAAAAAGTTTAATGGGTTTTCCTATTCAATGCCGGCATGAGAAGTCCTACTGCCATTCATTTGATGAGTATCATGCTCCTTTGGAAGTCGTTCTACGTTTTTTTGGGGTAAGAGTTATGACTTCGTTACACATCTGTTGTATGCAGAGATATGACTTCGTTACACATGTATTGTGTGCAGAGATATGACTTCGTTACACATGTAGTGTGCAGGTTTCAGTCATTGTTAAAAAAAAAATTATTTGTGCAAAGATCTGTCTTCTTTCCAGATTTATGGGTTTCGTGATCATGTGTTCGTCACACATTTATAGGTTAGAATTGCAATGCCTTTGTTATACATTCGTTTTATGCAGACCTCTCTTTTGTGATATCTAGAATCTGAAGGAAAAGTAGGTAAACATTATTTTTGTAAAATAATTTATACTTTATGACTCTATTTGTGTTACTTACATACAATTCATCGATCATGAATTGTATCGGCACTCAAACTTTTAAAAATGTCTGCAAAGGGGCAGTGCTGCCTACTCTTCTTCATATCTGTGCACCGTTGATGGTGTATCCACGCCATGCAAAAAACGGAAATACTTTCACACGAAAAGCCTCAGAAAAATTCGCAACATCAAATGGATGGGCAGGGTATCAGACTCCGATATGCTTGAAAGTCGGTCTGTGATGGATAGAAGAATAGCTTTAAATGCGATTTAATGCCTTATTAAAAGTGTTTGAAATAGACCAGGGCCCGCGTGAAGAATCGGCATAGGTGCGAGAATCGAGTCTTTTCTATGTTCACCAATGCTAATTCAACATGGAGAATGACAGCTGCTGAGCAGAAGAGCACGGGTTAACTATGCGAGAGAAAAATTCCACCCATCCCTTGGACCTACTCTATAATAACATTTTCAATCATAATTTTCCTCATCACTCATCTGTACACCCACCAACAGAATCAGAATCATATTGTTCCAGTGATGTGTTTACAATAAGATAATAATTCCTAATTTTTTAAAACAAAAATTGATTTTCTATTCTACATGAAACAAGTACTTATAGCTTGATTTAAAACAAAGACAGTCAAAATATGAGCTAAAGTATTTTAGGTACAAAGGCTATTAACAGGCAAAAACCAAAAGTATATACATTAAAAATAATCATTGTACCTCTGAACTCTTCATTAAAACACGATAAAGGTTTTCCCATATCCCCCTACCATGTCGAAGAAGAAAAGAAAGGATATACAATGAATACAGGCTGATATAATTAAAAAAAAACAACTCATGTGGATAGAATTTCAACTTGATTCAAGAAATTGTTTTAAAATCATCCAATTTTTATTTGTTTATTAAATATGATTTATATATTTATATCAGTGTAAATTGATGTACGGAACTGCTCCCTTCATTATAAGTATAGACCACGTAATCAAAGACGTAAATCTCAAACAATTTACTTGTTTTAACACGTGGGAGTTGTGTGAGAACTGTATTCGTTTGAATGTTTCAATGGGGCGCTATAAATAATCAATTTTTAATTTTTTTAATTTTTTAATTTAGTTTTATCGATATTAATAATAAGTATATATACGCACAAGTAAACTCAACAAAATACAATTTTAACCTATAAAAACAGCATAAAAAACATCACCAACAGCTTACCTGTGTTTGTTTTAATATGCTTCACTATTACAGACCCTCAACGGAACTTACCCAATTCGATAGTTTTTACAACGAAAATTTTAAAAATGTGTTATGTCCCAGGGTATGGAGGAGGTGGCACATCTCCTGTTGCACTTACTGCAATCAAAGAAAAGAAGAAAAAAAATCAGATATTAAAAGATTACATTCGGGGTAATGCAATACAAATAATACATTTCTTTTTAATTTTTTTTAATAACAATGTATTTGAAAAGGACTAAATTTGAAAACAAAAATAAAAATAAAAATATAATTATTGAGAAGCGCCTCAATGCGTCTTTAATAAACACCGGAGAAATAATTATGTACCAAGTAAAACTGATGCTAAGCAGAAAGTTACTTTTTTAAAAAATTTGATTACCTCTTTGGCTACAACAAATTGGGCGCTGACAAATATTTTCCTAAAATACACCCTTTAAACGCACTTAAGCTTTGTTATCATACCAGTAATCAGGATAATGACGCGATAAACAAATTGGAGTTGGGTTCAACCACTAACTCGTATACGACAGATCTTGTATTGCCTCAGTGCTAAATGTGTTCCAAATATCAATACATCCAGCTTGTATCTAATTATCTAGGCTCAGAGATAAGAAAAAGCGAATTTTGTGAAAACTACTTTTTAAGCGATTTGTAAGAAGAAAAAAATTAATTCTTTCATATCCTAATAATTTTAAAACATTTTCCTGGGATTTTTTATTTTCAAATATTTGTATTTATTTAAAATCAACACATTTACTTACACTTGTTTCTAATGGCTGATCTCCATTCGCGCTCTTCATTCACAACCGTTGCATAAAGCGGAGGAGCCATACTGGTTGTTGCTGGTGTTTGACCACTCGCCAAAACAGCGCCATAACTTGGCAGATCAGTGATGTCACCAGGCTGTCCTAACGATGGTATCCTACCGCCCACACAAGTCACACTGTTTAGTCCAGGGGCAGACAAATGATGGGACGAACCAGTGGTTCCATGGTGGCCAGTCACAAAAGAGGTCGTCACTGCGAATGTCTTACTACGACAGATTAAATCATGTGCTTCCTCTGTGTTGGACCGGTGACATATTTTGATACCAACGCCCAAGCATATCAATATGACAAGGGGGATAACTACAACAGCCAAAAACGTCACTCCAACGATTAAGGGATGTAAATCATAACCAGCTGTGGATTAAAATTCTTACATTATATAAAGAAATATTCATCACCATCTTTAGGGAAACTTGATAAAGACATAAAGATAACTAACGTAAGTGCTGACTTCAAGTTTACTTCTGTGTGCATAAAATAACGTAAAAATATTAAAGACAACAAAATAATAAACAAAAAATAGCAAGTTTCAGTGTACTATCATAGCTAAACAAGGAAAAATACCTTGTGTTTGTTGCATAATATATATATATATATATAAATAAATTATTTAAATAATAATAATTTATATACATGTTTTAGTTATTTTTTAAACATTATAGTAACGCAGAAAATCTTATTTATAGTATAACATATTCACGTTTATAATAGGTGAATAACGTACAATTTAATATACGCAATCTTTAGGAGAAGTTTATACTATCACCTTATTGATTTAAAAATAGTAAACCTCTACATCAAGTCCTGTAGCCTAAACGGACACATGACTTGATCTGACGTATTTGATTGCCTTACCCATTAATATTTGTCTTGTTATATGTAGAATGTAATCTCAAAAAATGTAAGCTTGTACTTAGCAGACCTTGTAGTGTTCTATTTCCATTAGATTCGTCTAAAAATCTATCTGTGCAGTTCTCTATCGAGTTGTTTTTTTTTTTTATAACGCTTACCTAATGTATAAAAACAATATAAACATGGGTTATGTAAAGCCTATTACATTTGCATTATTTGTTTTACTTTTAAGGGCATGCTAATTATTTCAAATACATTTAATTGGTATCCAATATATCCATATATTGTTTATATAGTTTTATGTTTTTATTAATATATTCATTTATAAATCTGATTTCTATTCAAGACTTTTCTTTTTATACTGTTTGTCTTCGTGTCTGAATATAACTCCATAAAACAATACAAAGAAAATAATTATTTAAAAATTAAATATTTATTTAATTTTACTAAAATATTATCCGTACTTGCATAATTATCCTTCACGGCGTAAAACTATTGTTTTATACATTTAATGGAAGTTACCATTGTGCTTGGTAATTATAATATTATATTTAGATGCATCGATGTGTATTTTAATTTAAATTAGTTCCAATTTTTTAAGCTAAATTTGATTTGTAAGTTTTTTTTCCATTTTATTTTTATTTATAGCAATCCATTAGAAGAAATATATGTTGTAGTTCCTTCATTTTAATACATCTATAATTCACAGGTAGTAGATATAAAAAAAAAACGTTTATGGAACATTGACAAGCCAAATTGAACTAAATCATAAGAAATTATAAGAAAACATCACAGGTGTATTGCATTTTTTAAACATATTGTTCAATACAAAAAAAACGACACAAAAAATTCTAACTTAAAGAAAATTGAAGTAACCTGCTTTGACCTATATGTATTCCATAATTTTTACTGTTAAAAGGCAATTATATTAAAATATAGATTTAAACAAGACTTATTTAAAAAAAAAAAGAATTCAGATTTACTTTGCTAAGAATTTAATCACACAATTTTCCCAGAATTAAATGAAAACAATTTCTACACGGTTATTGATTAAACAAAAAATTTAAATGTTGCTACACTTCCTCATAGATAGCATTGAAAAAATTAACTCGACACAGTACAGTGTATTCTTATAAAGAAAAAAAAAAGAAGTGAAATTTTAGATGCAGAGCTTACTATTATAGCAAAACAATAAAAACTTTAACATAAGTTTCGTCAGCTTTCTCGTTCCACTATCTTCTACAGCTGTATGATCACGCTGGATGAAATATTTACTTCCTTGAGTGAAAAATAATCTCTGGTTTTATTGTTTCCTTTTCCTAATCTAAAAATAAATTGGAAAAGTAAAACTCACGTGACTCAAAACTGAGCTCACTTAATGGGGTTTTCCCTGTTTAGTTGATGATGATGTGGACATTACAAACAACAGCTAATTTTTAAAATATTTTACTTTTAAATTATTTTGACATAACTATTTATTCCTCTACAAATCAATGCTAACATATATATTGGTCTAGCGGGAGAAGCTGATTGCATACAAAGTTTGAAAAAAACCGAAAAACACTTTACAATTTTTATTTTGGTTTCAAGATGTTTGCGTATTTTACCCGCAATTTTTTTTTAAAAGTTCATAATCAGTAAGTCACAATTTTATAACACAGTAACATTGCATAAATAAAACCAACTGATTAGCATAGAAAGCCTGTACTCTAGTAGGTAGATGTAGTATGATTTACTCAAGGGTTTTGTTTAAATCACTATAATAACTGCGTAGACTTAAACATAAATGTACAACATATTAAGGAAAATAACCAGCCGACAAGTAGGAAACATTAAAAATATTTGACGGTGGTAGTATATATACATACTTGAATCCTACATAGCTCTTTGTCTTCAAGTGTTTTTTTTTTAAATACATGGGAACCCAGGTAAGCTATTGCATTCTACATTCGATTTACATTAACAGTTTTACAGAATAACACATCATATAGTTATCATTGTACTTAAAAAAAAAGTTAGAAGGTTTTCGTTTTTAACAAAAAAATCAATAAAAATTGAATGGAAAATGTGTAAAATATTATGTGGCAAATAATTTTTTTATTATTGTGGGTCATGGATATCTGCAAATTGAAGATGCTTGACCTTGTACACCATCCTTTATTAACATAATCCCACATTGAGAATATACAGAAATAAATAAACCCTAATGAAAATCATTAAATCTTGCAAATACTTCGAAAATAGCAGGCCAATATTTTATCATCACCATATGTGATGGAGGGAAAGACGATAGTTTTTGTACAGATAGATTTTAGTTTGAATGCCACATGAGTGTAAGTTATACTATTAAAATCCCATTGTCAATATGTAACGGTAGCACCTTTCAATGGAGAAAAATCTTTTAGTAAACTTTAGCGACTCTTAAGTACGGTATAAAGGGGAGGAGACTACAATCGGGTTAGATAGAAGAAAATAATGGAAATAAAAATGGGGAAATACGGAATAAAAACAAAAACATTTTCGTCTATATGGAAAAAACAACTGTAAAAGAAAAGAATATTTTAAAAATTAAACAACCACTTTGCTGCAAGAGGAATGTGTTAGTGCATTAGAAGTTAGGGGATAAAAACAGGCTACAGGGGATGGGAGAGAGGAAAAATAAGTTAACTGATGTCGATGGTAGCAAGGAATGAGGTTTTTTTAAAAGTGAAGGATAAAATGATATTCATTCATGTGTTGTCATGATCCCAAACATCGGAATCAGTTTGCTCTCCTACTTCACACTGGCGGACCTGTTGGTACACATCACAATGGCAGTGATAGCCGAAGCCATGGAGCCCTCGTGGTCGCTTCCATTAAAGTGTTTTAACATGGGACACTTCTTGAAGGTGTTTATTACATCTCATCAAGGGGATCGATTCCATCTCCCCTAGTTACGACATCTCGCAGCGGGTACTAATAACGGCGTAGACAACATAGCGGCTAGTACCAAGGAATATTTCCCATAGCTGAAAATGCCCTTAGGGCTGGAAATGACAAAAGAACTAGTTTCACAAGGTCTGAATCCATATGGCATGGTCTCAAAGTCAGAAGGGGCAGCCTGGATGCGACTACGCCCAATGAGATCTCACGGATTCGTTTCTCTACTGAAAAAAAAAATGGATGAGGGGTTGAGAAAATGCTTACAAAACGTGTCCTGTATAGAAAACTGACATTGTATATTGTCAACTAAACACTACTTTTCATTGAAATCAACAAAATTTGAATGGAAAATTTAATTATCGCTTAGAATGACAATTGTCTAATTAGTAATTCTTGACATTTCTGGCAAAAAGTTTTTTTTTTTAAATATAAAGACCGACGTATAAAATATCACTAAAGTCTTATCAGAGTTTGTTTTAATATTTGGTAATTTTAAAAACCATCAAAGGGATCTTACCCACTATGATAGCTCCTATAATGAAAGTCAAATGATGGGTTCAGTCCCTGGGTATGGTGGAGGAGGCACATCAACTGTTACACTCACTGCAAGCAAACTAAAGAAATTAAACTCCATAATTTTGTAACATCAGTTATACATTTGTATTTGTTTTATTTCTATACACTGTTCTTTATTACATAAATGTATTTTATGTTAATGTCACGATTATGTCGCTTTTGCTAATATTTAATGAACAGCGCTGTGCGCCCAGCCCTAGGCTGGGGTACCGTGCTATAAGATATCTAATAATAATAATAATGAAATACAAGAAAAAATATTTCTAATCGTACATTTTATGAACAAGAAAAGAAAAAAAACAGAAGGCTAATGCATCCATGGTTATAACAAAATTGTAACTGACATTTTGAATACCAAATACAGCACCATTCCATATTTGTAAGTTTGTACAGACTAAGCCTATTTGTAATCAGATGTGGATAGGGATGCAATATCGAAATTGGTGTTGAGGATCACCACTGACTCGCCTGTGACGCATCTTGTGTTGCTTCTAGGTAAATTAAATCCAAAAATACCACAGAGAAGGCAAACATTTTATTTGTTATTCATGTGGGTCTTAACAGCTATCTACGTTTGTTTTGGTATGAAGTGAATGATGAACAGAGACCGTTGACGTATAAAGATTTAACATTTTGTTGATAACATTACAAGGAAAGAAGATTATGCTATTTAGAGTTTAATAGTAATTAAAATTCATGTCATATAATTTTCAAGTACCTTCAGATTGTTTTAAACGTATTTATTATTGTGTCGATATTAAATCAGTCACTATTTGAACCCATTCAACGCGGGTAGTATTTATAATGATAATTTGACATATGTATCAATTTGATAGTGACACTATGTATCAATTTGATTATGACATATGTATCAATTTGATAGTGACACTATGTATCAATTTGATAGTGACACTATGTATCAATTTGATAGTGACACTATGTATCAATTTGATAGTGACACTATTTATCAATTTGATAGTGACACTATGTATTAATTTGATAGTGATACTAGTATCAATTTGATAGTGACATATGTATCAATTTGATAGTGACACTATGTATCAATTTATAGTGACATATGTATCAGTTTGATAGTGACATATGTATCCATTTGATAGTGACACTATGTATCAATTTGATAGTGATACTATGTATCAATTTGATCGTGACATATGTATCAATTTGATAGTGACATATGTATCAATTTGATAGTGATACTAGTATCCATTTGATAGTGACATATGTATCAATTTGATAGTGACACTATGTATCAATTTATAGTGACATATGTATCAGTTTGATAGTGACACTATGTATCAATTTGATAGTGACATATGTATCAATTGATAGTGACACTATGTATCAATTTGATAGTGACATATGTATCAATTTGATAGTGACACTATGTATCAATTTGATAGTGACACTATGTATCAATTTGATAGTGACATATGTATCAATTTGATAGTGATACTATGTATCAATTTAATAGTGACACTGCTCCAACATCACACAGAAACTCGTCCCTCTGCCCCACCCCCTCCTACACAGCGACGAAGCCATGACAGCCAGTTCTGGCTCATAACAGCAAGATCACGGAACAGGAAATTCTCCATCCTGCCAAAGACAACTAAGCTGTAATTAGCTTCCAAAAGTAAAAGTTAAGGCGAAAAAATCTTCACACATTTGTGTTTGTTGCCTTATGCCTTACAACCCCCAGTCGTGGATACCCTCACTGAGTAGCCATAGCAACCAGGGAAATATCTCTTTAATACCAGGCATAAAAACTTTGCCAATCCCCTCTACATACATAGGAGCCAGGATGATCAATACATTGATCGTGAGCCCTTAATATTTAGAAGACGAAGTATATAGGCACACAACTATTAAGAAAAGATTTTGTGAAAACGAATAGCTTGAAGCCATTTCAAAATTATAACGAAGAAAAAACTGAATATCCCATTAATTTTAAAACATATAGTTGTTTGGATTTTGTGAATGTTTGTAAATTGTTTATTTTGGTAATTGCAAAATTTACTTACACATGTTTCTGCTCACTGATCTCAATTCACATTCTTCATTCACAACCGTTGCATAAAGGGGAGGCGCCAAATTGGTTGTTGGTGGCGTTAGACCACTGGCCAAAACAGCTCCATAACTTGGCAGATCAGTGATGTCACCAGGCGTTCCCAGCCTTGCTATCCTACCGCCTACACAAGTCACACTGTCTGGTCCAGGGTCAGGCGAATGATGGGACGAACCAGTGGTTCGAGTGTGCCCAGTCACAAAAGAGGTCGTCACAGCTAATGTCTTATTGTGACAAATTAAATCACTTGTTTCCTCCTCGTCTGATGGTTGACATATTTTCATACCGCTGCCAAAACATATCAATATGACAAGGGCGATAACTATGACAGCCAAAAACGTCACTCCAACAATTAAGGGACCGAAATCATAGCCGGCTGTGGAGTAATTTTGGAATTGATTAAATAAATATTCGTCATTATCTTTTGGGGAAACTGGATAATCAACAATTAAGAACGAACGTGATTGCCGACTAAACAATAATTATGTTACAAAAATGACGTAAAAATAAACTGAAATAAAAGCAAGTTAAAACTCGCAGTCAGAACTAAACAAAGAAAATTTCTTGCGCTTATTACCCTAAAAAATTACTTTGAATAATTTCATTACAAGCTTAGTTAATTTTTGAGACATCAGCAGTACCTCAAACAATGTATGTTACAGTATGACATGTTCACGTTTATGAACGAGCAACTAATAGGTTAATCCCTTTTAATTACATTACTGTAATTTTTGGAAAAAGTTTGTACTAATATGAAGGTGCGTATTCAACATCATAAACCATTGTGCCAAGCCCTTGTTTCTCCTTACATTTAACAGACACATGACATGATCTTAAGTGTTTGATTTACTCACCCATTGGTATCAGTCTTGTAATATGTAGAATGTGGTCTCAAAAATATGCGATCATAATGTAATTTTTTGCAGACTTTTTAGCGTTTGGTTTCCATTATATTTGTCTAAATATCTAAAGTCTGCAGTTTTATATTGTGTATTATTATAATGTATAGAAGTGTTTTAACTTAAGTATAAAATCAATATAAACATTTGATATATATAATGAAATACAAGTAACTTATGTTTATATACTTTTAAAGACATGCCAAATATTTAAAATAGAATTAATTGGTATCCAAAATGTATATATTGTTCAATAGTTTTAACATTTCACATTTGCCTCTTTAATTTTACAACAGCTAACAAATCATGTTATTTTAGTAATGTATTAATTTTTTTATTTGATGCATTGTTCTAGACATCGTTTTTTGTAAAAAGAACTTTTTTCTAATGAACACATATGCACTTTCTATTGATGCGTTAAAAAAATTTCTTTTTAAACTTTTTGTCTTCGAGTCAGAATATCACGCCACATCACAATACAAAGAAGATCTTAATTAATAAATAATATAATCTCTTCCTCCAGAATATGTTTACTCTGTAGTTCACAAATGATCTCTCACTGCGAAAAACTTTTTTTTTTCAAATATACATTTAACGGAAGTTACAATCATGCTTAGTAAGTGTAATACTGTTGTTTAGCAGCGATGGGTTTTGTTCATATTATTTACACATGAGTAAGCCTAATTTTATTTCAAGTTTTTCTTTCAATTATCTCTATTTGTGGAAAAGAAAACAATTTTTTTTTAAAAATCATAACATGAAATACATTCTATGAAAAACGATGTTGTAATTTCTTCATTTTGAATCATCTAAGGTATGCCAGTACTTCAGCTAGTAAAATGACAATAATTATTGAGCAGCCACTATAAATTATGTCATCAAAAAAACATAATAAAACATCACAGAATTATTGCATTATTTTTAACATTCTACTAGTGTTCAATAAAAAGACGTAAGGAATTAATCTATGTAAAAAAAAAACAACTGTCAAAGAAGAAGGAAATCCCGTGCTAAGACCTATAAACTAACACTTACTACTTTTTGATAACAAACAGTGAGATAAACATTTTGGACATAAACAAGCCTTTTTCTTTTTAAGAATACTATTTTTTTTTTTTAAATTTACTTAAAAATAATAACACAAATTCCAAGAATTAAATGTGTACACTTTCTACACGATAACTTATTAAACAATAGCTTTAATGTTGCTACACTTCAGCATAAATAGTGTTGAAAAATTAACTCGGCACTGTACAGTATATTACATTCTAACCAAAAAAAAAAGAGAGAACATTATTGAAATATTAGAAGCAGAGCTTACTATTAAACGAAAACACTAAAAACTGAACTCCAATTTCTTCTGCTTTCTCGTACTCTCGTATCCATATCAGTATGAACTGGCTGGTTAAAATACAAATAACTTCCTGGAGGGAAAAGTAATCTCCTGTTTTCTTGTAGATTTTTTTCCTAATCTAAAAATAACCTGGAAAAGTTTACATCCCGTGACTCAATGCGGATCTAAGATAATGGGGTTTTCCCTCAACAAAATGATAATGGCATATACATTGTATTAAATAATCTACATTTTAAAGAAATACCTAACCGACGTCGAGATATATTGGTCGAGTTGAGAAGTTGATCACATAGAGAGTGTTTTAATAAAACAAAAACAACATACAATATTTTGTTATTGTCATGTTTTTTTTAAAGAAATTCATTTCAATTGTTTTAAACAATTAAGTAATTAACGTATAATTTTTATTTTTAAAAAATTTCAATAAACCAACTTTTGACTAATTTTATTTTTCTCACACTGCCTAGCATAGCACCACTGCACACAATTATGTACATGTAATATACAAGGGCTTTTTAAAATTACTAAAATATATAAGTGGGCTCTAACATAAATGAACTAGACAATGAGGAAAATAACAAGCCGTCTAGCAGTAAACGTTAAACATTTATGACAGTGGTATACTACACATACTTGAATCCCCAATATCTAATAATCTTCAAATGTTTCTTTCC
Source organism: Omphiscola glabra (assembly GCA_964017045.1). Lineage (NCBI taxonomy): Eukaryota > Metazoa > Mollusca > Gastropoda > Lymnaeidae > Omphiscola > Omphiscola glabra. The sequence continues at coordinate 15,409,988 of OZ024804.1, read as the reverse complement.
TCAAACCACTGTAACTTTTCAATACACAAGAAACCAGGGAAGCATTCTTTATTAGATTTCCATATTGTACAGAAGAGCAAATCGAATAGTAATAATTTAATTTCGTAAATTGTTTAGAACTCTTTGGTTTCAGGAATGTATTTAATAAATTAAATGGAAAGTTTGTAAAATATTATGTGACATATGCTATTTTGTATTATTCTGCCTCACGGCTGTGTTTGCAAATTGGCAATTCTTCCCCTTTGTACATCATCCTTGATTGTTATTACGTGCCCTTCACCACTAGTGAGAATATACACATATAAATAAATCCTAATGAAAATTAGTATATGTTGCAAATACTTCGGAAATAGCAGGACAAAATGTTTGTCATCAGCATACTTCATGGAGCAAAAGAAGATTCTGTAATAAGCAGTTTATCGAGTTTGGTTCAAGTATGTTCCTCTTTTCATTTGAATTTACTAAAGTTAATTAGGCATGTATGTAACTAACATTATTTTTTTCGCATTGTGACAACAGCTATTATGTATGTTATTCTTTATACGACGTTGGTCATGCGACTATTGCGTTGATAGTTTAAAGTGGATTGGGAAAACTATGGTTTGATTGGTGTCAGTTTCATATGACTCAAACGGGAAAACTAAAGTTGTGATATTTCAAACAAGATGATTGTATCAAATGATCTATACTCAGAATAGGGATATTAACAAACCGAAACTCTCAGTACTTAAACGTTTTCTTTTTTACATTTTACAAAATAAAGCAAAATCTATTTGGACTAAATTAACTTTTAAGATCAATTTGTATGCAAGTTATACACTCTTTTTTTTATATAAAATGTATATGCACTTAAATAACCAATATTTTTATGGTCATAAATAGGTTAATAATTTCTTTTTTAGTTTTGTGTACAAATTCCCGTATCGAAACGTGAAAAAAATTGCTAATATGTAATGTTTGGTACACATTAAACGGAAAAAAAGGAGATAAGAATTAAATTATCTAGTCCTATCTTTTTACACTTATCTTTATCACTCGGCTGGTAAAATAAAATAAAAATCTAGTAGTTTAAAAAAAAAAACTGAACAATTATGTTTAAAATATCAAGCAATTATCTTACGATTTAAATATTTCACAAGTACGCAATGGTACGACACGATAAGATTTCTCTTGACGGACCCTGCCTTGCAAAGGATGAAAACCTTGGCCCACTTTTCATTCACACCGCATGCAAACGCGTCCCTGGGGTTGATTCAATAATGGCCTGATTTTGTAAACAGCCGAGACAAGATGTAGTAAACCTTTTGTATTATTGCTAAATTATTTGCGTAACAATTAGTGAAATAGAGCAGACTTGGGTCCAGGTCAATAAAAGCTGTAATTGAAAAATTAGAAACTTCGTTTCAGGCTATAAATTAAGTTTTATACAAATTAGAAAAAGCAAGAGAATTTGTTTTTCTAAGACTAATGGTTATATGTTTATGACTACAACAATCATAATTAGTATTATTATTAGTATCTGGACGTAAAACTCTAATTGTGTTTAAAAGTTTCGCATATTTCTGTGAATAATCTCAACAATTCAGACTTTGCTCACAGCAATAGTTATCCTAATAAACATATACCGTTTAATGCAACTGATATTTCAGAAATTAATATGTAAAATTTGGAACATTTGATATTTAGAATATAAAAAAACACACAAATAAAATGTATTGCTTAATATAATATTTTGAAACTTTTAATATATTAGATTAATGACGAACTTGATGAAAACGACTTCAAACACATTTTGAGACCTTAGATAACGTATTTGAACAACAAGATGTTTACCTAATATTTAAGTAATTTTAACTTTAAAAAAATTAAAATAAAAAATGTTTTTATTCAAATAAAGAAACATTTAAAATGTTTACATCTATCCATCCAAAGTAGCGCTACATCCCAGGTATAGTTTTGGCCTATCTCATCACATCCTTTCACTCAAACCATCCATCCCTGTGGCGCTACATCCCAGGTAGAGTTTTGGCCTGCCTCATCACATCCTTCCACTCAAGCCATCCATCCCTGTGGCGCTACATCCCAGGTAGAGTTTTGGCCTATCTCATCACATCCTTTCACTCAAACCATCCATCCCTGTGGCGCTACATCCCAGGTATAGTTTTGGCCTATCTCATCACATCCTTTCACTCAAACCATCCATCCCTGTGGCGCTACATCCCAGGTAGAGTTTTGGCCTATCTCATCACATCCTTTCACTCAAACCATCCATCCCTGTGGCGCTACATCCCAGGTAGAGTTTTGGCCTATCTCATCACATCCTTTCACTCAAACCATCCATCCCTGTGGCGCTACATCCCAGGTAGAGTTTTTGCCTATCTCATCACATCCTTTCACTCAAACCATCCATCCCTGTGGCGCTACATCCCAGGTATAGTTTTGGCCTATCTCATCACATCCTTTCACTCAAACCATCCATCCCTGTGGCGCTACATCCCAGGTATAGTTTTGGCCTATCTCATCACATCCTTTCACTCAAACCATCCATCCCTGTGGCGCTACATCCCAGGTAGAGTTTTGGCCTGCCTCATCACATCCTTCCACTCAAGCCATCCATCCCGTGTGGCGCTACATCCCAGGTAGAGTTTTGGCCTGCCTCATCACATCCTTCCACTCAAACCATCCATCCCTGTGGCGCTACATCACAGGTAGAGTTTTGGCCTGCCTCATCACATACTTCCACTCAAACCATCCATCCCTGTGGCGCTACAGCCCGTGTATGGCTTTGGTCTGCCTCACTTCTTCATTCCACTCAGACCTAACTGATGCTTTTCTTTTCAATACTTGGATTCCCAGCTGAACTGCTCTAGATCTTTTTCCACATCATCCATTCCTCTGGGGTTTTGGTAGTGTAACCTCTTCAATCTTGTGTTATTTTTGCATGGCATTCTTTCTAAGTGTTCAGCCTAGCGTAGCCCAGCCCCTTTTTTTTTAATTTCTGCGTCTCCTCGATATATTATATAAATATTCCGCCCTGTTCAAACCGCTAACACCTTTACTGTGCCGGTGCAGCTAAATCTTCATTTTCAGATGCTTCGATTGAAGTTCAATGCATCACATGAACATTTTAAAATAAAAATTCCTCTAGCTTTTAAATGTAGTAAACATCGATAATGCACTGAATAAAATTCGGGAATTGAAACTTTAGTTTAAAAATTCTCTAAAATTATTTTCTGGTTCAAAAGTGGATAATCTGAATCTTCTTAATACAAGTATCACTTATTTGGCTGAGATCCCAACTGACGTTTTTCTTTGTAATGTGACGCCCCATGAACAAATATTTCTCCAGGAAGCCATCTAGGTCGTCAATACATAAAGCATGCACTATAAAATATAATTGGAATTGAAAACAATTATTAATAGGTTAGAAATGTAAAAAATATTGACAATTCTATAGTAAAACTTGGGGAAGTCTACAATATCCATTAGCCATCTAAGATAATATCACTAACGCCTTAACTCTCAGATAAAACTTACCCATTTTGATATTTCTTATTGCTAAAGTCGAATGACGTGTTAGGTCCCAGGGTATGGAGGAGGTGGAACTTCATCTGCGACATTCACTATTATAAAGGAAGCAAAATCAACTTTGATATTTAGAATTTTCTGATCCAGATAATGAAATGCAAACAATAAATGTCCATCTGAACATATTATTTGATAGTATATTTTTGTAGCTATTACAACTGGTGTTATGCAGAAATGATAATTTTAATTTGTCCTGACTAAACATTTTTTTCCTCCATATTAGTAATCATAAGTATGATGTGATAAGAAAAATGAGGTTGAAAGTCACCCTTGACTTGCCGGTAACAGAATTTTGTATTGCTTCAATCCTAAATTTATTCCAAATATTCTTAGAGAATACAAACATATTCTTTGTTAGGCCTCTTGGTTAAAAGTTTTAGATATCTAATATGAGACGTGGTGAATAGACTGCATGAATTCAAGTGTATAAAAAAAGTATCTAAAGACATTTTAGATTAAGGGAACAAAAACCAGCATGAAAAGTCCTAGTCGTTATAAAACTTACTTCCCTTATTTTGAAATTTTATAATTTTCTTTTCCACATATATACATATACTTGATAACATTAACTTACACTTTTTTCTACTCGCTGATCTCCCATTACATTCTTCATTTAGAACCGTGGCATACAACGGAGGAGACATATTGATTGTATGTGTTCCTGGGAAACTCGCCGAAACAGCGCCATAACTTTGCAGATCAGTGATGTCACTGGGCATCTCTAACCTTTGTTTCCTACCGCCCATACAAGTCCCACTGTTTGGTCCAGGGTGAGACAGGGGACGTGATGAACCAGCGGTTCCATGGTGGCCAGACAAAAAAGAGGTCGTCACTGCGAATGTCTTACTGCGACAAATTAAATCGCGCGTTTCCTCTGTGTTGGACGGGTGACACATGTTCATACAGCTTTCGAAACACATCAGCATGAGAAGGGCGATAACTATTACAGCCAAAAACGTCAGACCAACAATTAAGAGATGCGAATCGTAAACGGCTGTAGAGTAAATATGTAACGTCAAATTTAAAAAAAATACATCAGGACCTATGGGGAAACTTAAATTAAAGGCACGTCAAATCAACAAATGAATGTATCGACTAAAAGTCTTCTTCTGTGAGAAAAAGTTTACATTCTTATTTTAATTACTTTAAGAAAAATAATATGTATTCTGTGAATTATTGAATTTCCTTTTTTATTTTGCTTTAAGACATCAGAAATACAGCAGAAAATTAAGTTATGTGATAGGTTCACCTTTATACCGAGGAAATAACATGTGAATCCCGTAAAATGTATCTAATCAAATCTAATGAACAAGTGTCTAATACTATGATAGTGTGTAATTAAATCTAATGAACTAGTGTGAAATACCATGCTATTGTGTAATCCAATCTAATGAACAAATGTCTAATATGATGAAATTGAGTAATCAAAAAGGAAACTCTTACATTAAGTCCCAGTTTCTATGTACATTACAAGGACATCTGACATGATCTGACGTATTTGCAGTACTTACCCATTACAACATTATGTCATGAATATACGCTAATCATGATTATTTAATTGCAGATTTTGTACTGTTTTGTTTCCATTGGACTGGTCTAATAGTACGCAAGTTTCAGTCTTTCATCTCTATTTTTTTCTGATAACATTTTAATATTTTTTACCTGAAATTTAAAACAAATATATAAACATTTGAAACAAATTTATGAAAAGAAAGTAAAATATTTTGTATACTTATGTTGAACGGCGTAACATAATTCCTGATAGCAGCTTTGGTCAATGACATAAAAAATTAGTCCAAACTTGATGTGCCATCCGCTGGGAAATGACCGTCCGATCAAATATATATCGCTCTGTGAAGAATCTTGATATGTCCTCCGGTCAAGTAAGAGACCCAAGAGTAAAGTATCTTTATGTGCTCGTCCGAAATATATCGCTGTGTGAGGTGCTCGTCTGAGGCTGTGTCTGTGTCCTTTCCGTGCGGCTGTTAAGGCCTTCCGAGTCCTTAGTGCTGTTGCGATCTTCCTTCATTAAGATCTCCCACGTTTACTGAGGGGGCAATTCGGTAGACTCCACGGTGTCTAGGGGAAAAATGGTTGTTGGGCAATACTATTGTTGGAAATAAATGTTTAAAAAAAACATCTCCAGGTTGAAAATATTTAAGTTCTTTATTTACACGGCTACATTGGATAACGACAGGTTCAATAAAGACTATATATAGATCTAAAAGGAACACTAGAAATATAAACATGTCCCAGGCAAAAAATGAGTAATAAAACATTACGTCAAGGTTAGAAATTAAATTCCATTTAAGATCAAAAACATGTCAAAATCTTACCACTACAGAAATGCTGTAGAAGATCAAATAAAGAATTTATTAACTGAATCAAAAATTCAAACACTGCATATTCTTCTCAAGTTGTCAGTGTCAAGAAAAAATAAAGGTAATTTTAGATACTATGTTGTGACTACAGGAGCTTGAACCACGTTACAAAAACATACAGAGAACCTTTCCCTAATACAGTGGATCGTATCGATGAAATAGCAACGCACAATATATTTACTCATATAGACTTAACAAGAGGTTTTTTGGCAAATACAAATTGAAGAGGAAGTTAAATACTTTAAAAAATTTGGAACACACGATGGCTTTTATGAGTGGAATGTAATGGCTTTTGGCCAAGTAAATATTTTTTTATTACATTTTTTAAAATGATTACTTGCATAATAAACTAGGTAATAAACATATCATGATAATAAATTTGATATGATATCAAGTCAGAGGCGTAGCTAGAGTGTTTGGCGCCAGGTGACAAGATTCGCGCACGGGCACAATAATCTACGCTACGCCTCTGTATCAAGTCCAGTGGTAGATAACCACATACTTGACGTTCTATCATGAATCATTTATAACAAAAAGTTCCAAATATAAAGCTCGACACATTAAACTTCACTGCAAAGACAACATGAAAGATTGTTTCATGTACATAATAAATGATGGGAACTGAACAAAGTTTGTCAAATCAGGATGATGTAATTTATTAGCTAGCGAAAATTGTTTTTGAAAATCGTACTTGAGACACTTGGTAGATATGAGGCTCTGAAACAATGATGGTCTGCAATAGAAATAACATATGCTGTCAGTTTCTTGAATAAGATTTTTCATTTTAATTTTTCAGTGTAAACAATTTACGCACAGTATATATTTTAATAGTGGACGAGTGTAAAATGTTAGATTACTGAAGTAATTAGTAGAATGATTATAGCAGTGTTTCTTTTTTTTTTCTTTTTTTAAATGATAAAATATGTAATGAAAGTGTTTTATAAAATACATTTCATCACTTGAGGAACCCATATCAAATGTATTTTTCAGCAGTGCTCAACATTAAAGTACTTTCAATGAGTAGTATCGATTGAGGTTCACATTTTGTTGATAATCATTTTGCTTGGATGATGTTATTATGTAAAATAATCATTGACCATGTTTATGCTCCAATATAAAATAATCATTTGCCTAGGTTATGTTGCTACTTAACATGATTATTTGGCTTTGTTATGTTACTAAATAATATACGTGTTTGGCTTTGATGATGTTACTATATAATATAATTATTTGGCTTGGTTATGTAAACAGTTTCAATTTTTTTTTTTAACTCGCAATCATTCAATGGAGCGTATCACAGATAGCATTAGGAAAGAAAGAATCACTAAGTAAAGACACTGCCGTTAAAGTCTTGCAGTCCCCGTACAGTGCAGCTGAGTGGACCTGCAAAGCCACTTGCATTATTAATATGTCTTATCTTCTAAATAACTGTATTACAAGCTGAGGTTGTTTGTCTAAACGTGTTTCTTTGCTGTTGACAGCTTTTTGTTGGGAACATTTTCCTTTTTTTTTTGTGTTGTCTTTTTTGTTAAGGGCTTCCTCAACTTTGTGTATATTTTGTATTCCTCCAGCCTGAACGCAGTCCACTCTCTTGAATAAATTATAGTAGCGACACATTTTTAATATTACACTTCCTAGCATTGAAATACTGTACACAATTACTGTCATATACAATTACATACGCGTGCATATAAATATTATACAAGTGGTCTTAAACAGAATTGGACTAGACAATGAGGAAGTAACCAGCCGACTAGCGACCAGTATAAACACTAAAGATAAATGTCGGTTATGGTCCCATTACATTATATGATTTCACCATTCCTAATTATCTTCAAGTGTTTGTTTCCTGAAACTAAAAAAAAACCTGTTTTTTAAATGTAAAAAAATATTTAACCATGGAAGCAATTACTATCTACATGTGTTTGATAAACCCAATAGCTTTACATAATGACAAATAAAAAGGTAATCATATTTTTTTCTTGAAAATAACATGTCTTACAAAACAGTTGTAATTAATAATTTACATTTCTTAACACACATTTTTAATTAATCATTTCGATTTGTTAAAAAACATTTTAATTAATCATTTACATTTGTTGCAAAATAATTTAATTAATCACTTCCATTTGTTACAAAACATCGTTCATGCACATTATTGTCTAGTAATCTTGCGTCAAGCACATCTGGATGAATGAAGTTGTTTACACAAGTACGGTCATTCGGCTTATTAGACAAAATAATTGCGGATGAGTTTTAAAGCGGATTTGTAAAACAACTTCTATTTGATTCGTTTCAGTTTCATCTGACTTAAACGGGAAAGCTAACATAGTGATAAAAGGCTCAGGTTTAAATCATTTGATCTATAATTAGACTATAGTCATCACCAAAACAATAAAGATCTCTCGTAATTTAAGCGTGTTTCTGTATATCATCTACGTAAATAAAGCTAAAGGTTATTATCATGTGCGCTACGTGAATGGATATTTTTGTAGAGGAGCCCATATAATTATGGTCATCAAACGTTGAATAAATATTTTAGGAAAAAAAAGGGAAAATTTGAAAGTGATATATTTCGTTGCTTTGAATCTCCTTATTGGGGACTTTAAAAAATAGCTAATAATTTAGATTTGGTTATCGTGGAACAGTAAAATAAATAAAAAGAAGCTTAGAATTGAGTAGCCTAGATATACATTCATACATATATATCGTAATGTTGTCGCTGATAAAAGGAAGAGGGACAAAAGTGATACAAATTATTCTTAAATTTGAAATTCCGAATAGTTTTCTTAAGATAGAGAAGAGTACACGTGTGGAGAGGCTAAATTAGGAAAACAATCTACCTTTGAAAGACATTGTCTTAGAACCAGTGTTTCTTCCAGGCATCTCTCTGGTAGTGGGGGTGGGGTGGAGCCGTCCCCCATCCCCTAGGAAGTCAAATGCCCAAGCAACTTGTGACTTTCAACGCTTACAATTTTGTTAGTGGAACAAATGAAAAAGTCGCAATGCTTGATATATTTGATGATACGTTTTTTAGAGCCCAATATCGTTGAAGGCTTACAATATTTGATTATAAGTATGGTATTCTTTTGAAAACAGGCCACTCCTCATTGTAAATCGAGTGTCTTCCATTGCTTTGTTAGCATATTTTGATACTTAATTTTTTACATTTTTTTTAAATAAAGTTTTTTTTTTATTCACAAGTTTAAAGACTTTGATAACACGTTCTTTAATAACCTTTACATCAATTTAAATGAGTATACATTGTAAGGTTTATAATTTTAAAGGTCTATAAATTTAAAGCCACTAATATGTTATTTAAAGTGGGAAGGCATTTATTGAAATGCCTATTAGGGATTTTGCCTCACACAAACTGAATTTAATCCGTTTGTAGCGCGCCAAGGGGTTCTCTTCCTGTAAATTGATACACCCTTGTGAGACTACTTTTCTTAAACTAATACACTCTTATGAGGCGTTGTTCTGAAACTGATACACTCTTGTAAGACTTTGTTTTAAAACTGAAACACTCTTATGAGACATTTCACTACAGGGCATGAGTGGCAAAGTCTTAATTTAAAAAAAAAATAATTCTCCACCCCTCAATTAAGTATAGTGCAAGTATGCACAATGGCTCAACTTAAAAATAATAAATACATTAGAAGGACATTGTATTCAAATAATGACAATTCTCACACTCCATTTTGTTTACATTACTCGTTGACCCACACGTTGTGTTGAATCTATAATGGCATAATGTGATTTTTTAATTTATTTTTTGGTATGCAGATGAAAAAGTAATTGACCTACTTTTTAGAACGTACAGTATTTGTTTAGTTATTTGATTTCAACATTGAACGAATAGCGGACTTGCAGCAAGACAATTGAACGTGTAAACAGAGAGTTATTCAACTGTTCTCCGCGTAGTAAATTAATTACAATTAGTTTCTGAGATAATGTAATATCCATATGAAAAAATTACAACTTTTACCACACCTAAAAAAGGCACTCCATAGTAAAACATAAAAAATAATCATTTCTAAGTTTTATATTGATTTTATTTTGACCGACATTTATCTTTTCAACTACGCTTATGAAGTTGTTTTCTTTATGTATTGGAAAATCCTTGCTCCCTTTTATCAAGTATAATCTTGAAACACAATATTTAACGTTCACGACCAAAAACCGGGGCAATATTTTTTGGACTACTTTATTTTAAGTGTGCAAACTTTAATGATTTTTTTTTTATTACCTTAAATATAAAAACTCTCCTTGCCAATTCAGAATATTTCAATATAAAATACGTGGATCATTTTTCAAGACTATGAAAATTGAACATTGTTTTTGAATTTTCAAGAATTTCGGTTTATCAAACTTATTTAGTGATGGTTTTACCTTTTACTGTTTTTATAAATGAAATATAGATTTGATTATGTTGAGACGATTTGCACTCATTTTCAAAGTGTTCTTTTCTTTCTTAAGTAAGTGGCGTTTAAAAAAAAATATATATATTATGAAAATATACAATCGTTTCTGTTTAGTTACACTTTACAACATATATTCGGTTAAATTTGTTATGCCAATTATGTAGTTGAATAATTTACAAAATAGATGTTATAATTATTTTTAGATAAAACATAGTTTAAAAGAAAGTATGTTTTGCTCTTTATTTATTTGAAACATCATGACTCGTTTATGAAGTGAAGGGGTGTTTTGTAAACACATGAAAAGTAAAGAAAGTGATAAAAATTGAAATATCAATAGCTTTGTAAGAGGTACCCCTTACAATGGTATTCTCGTTGAAAATAGATATTTAAAAAATAAAATAATAACTTGTATGAACATTTTACCGTTCACAGATCCAGATTTTAAAAATGTTAAATTAAATTATGCCTTTAAATTTAATGTTCATTTATAGGGCGTGCCATAAGATGAACATGTTTCAATTAAGCGCTGCAGAAACTAATATAATATTTCATAAACAATAAAAATATGTTCGTTATATTTCTTTTCGTGTTCTTTTATATTACGGAATTTTAATAATTGTTTCTATTTTTTTCGTTTATGTTTGTTGGTGTTTGTAGTCTGGTTGATGTAACTGCTGATGTTGCAATATTTAATTTCTACTTACTTCCAGCTCTTGTCAAATTGTTGGAAATTAAAGAGAAGAATTTCTACACATTTTACCAGAGAAATGTTGATATGATGACGTACCATAATGATACAGCTCTAAACGAAATGGCATGCGGCTTTAAGTGTGTAGAAAACTTAGTCGACTGCTACAGTTTTACCTTCAACTGGGAAACCAATACGTGCTCTCTAGGTAATAACGCGGTAGGCCCTAATAATGAATGAAGTGTTTCTTTATTACAAAATACTAAATCATAAATTGATAACTGGTTGTTTGCTGTCTAATCGAAAATAAGATTAATCGCATCAACATTCTTTATCTTCAAATAAAAAACGGACAAAATAGAAATGGAAGATTTTTTAGAATCATTAAAAAAATATTGTCAATTTTATTTTTTTAAATATTTTTTTTTAAAATGCAATTATAATGGCAATTTTAACTTTAAAATAGAATAAAATTTTAAATCCGTTGTTCTCTTGTTTATTTTGAAATAAAAGTACTCACATTTAATGGTAACTATAAGTGTTTTTGATTGGATATAGAAGCGTATTCAAATTCAAAAGCTAAATTCCTATTGTACTAATGCAGGACCGGCCCTGCGGTTGCTGGTGCCATAAGAAGACTTATGTTTTGCACCACTTATAACATATTATTATAAAAGTAACACGTGGCAAAGAAAAAAGAACTCATGCACCTACAAAGAAAGCGGCTGCGACTCTTGCCACCACTTCCAGTGCACGAACATACGATTGATGTAGCTTGACATACAAACATTCGGCAATCAATTTTTTTTAATTTTTCCATGGCGCCCACATGCAATAGTTTTTCATATTTTTTAAGATCGCCAATAGCGCTCTAAGAACGTGGCGCCCCGGGAAACTGCTCCAGTTTCCGTTACCTTAAGCCGGCTCTGTACTGATGTGTATTCATACAATTACTAAAATGCTTTTTCCAAACCTAATAATGAGCTCCACGTTAATTTAATATACGGGATTTAAACTTATGTAATTACAAATCAAAAATTAAGTTTCGTAAGTGTATGCTTTCTTAAAGGTACTTGGCTGCTTCCTTCTATGAATTCTCTGGCGGACCAAGTTTCTGTCTACACCGTCGGCGCCTTCTGTAACACGGAAGACAGTTACGTTGTGCTTCAAAATGGCTCTGAGAGTTCTTGTTTGAAAGTATCAAAAGATATACGTAACTACACCATGGCTAAATCAGAGTGTCAAGGTCATATAAGCTTGAAAAGACCATTTAATAAATTTGGATCTAACGTTATTTGCTTAGAATTTGACCTTATTATTTTGATAAGATACTATATGACATTTGAAATTATAATTGTAAATTTACCCTAAAAGCCAAGTTACTTCTTTGAGGGAGTTTACAAACAATGGCACCAGCGGTGGTTTGGAGCCGGTTCGGTCAGGTTCGTGCGAACCGTTAGTTCAAAATAATAAATGTGCCTAAAATCTAGAACAACATGCTCTATTTGACTTCAAACACTTAAAAATGCCTTGGCGGATGGACCCGAAACTCCGCTGAAGGAACTTCGTGGGCCCAGACGCCAGATCCCCTAATCGTAATTTGACTGACCGTGGAGGTGACTTATATGGCATAAGGGGACATACTAACTGCGAACCCTTTGTTACGAATTTGGCAATACACCGCTGAATGGCACAACTTGATATTTATAAATTAAAAGAAATAATGTGATCTTGTTTTTTTTAAATCTAAAACATTCAATTAAAATATATTAAGTTTGTAAATAACGTTTATCGTCAATTTATTATTTCACTGTACCAAAACCGTGAGCATTTTAAATTAGTACAACTATTTACATTTGATAACATTACAGCCAAAATATCAATTATCTTGACTCTAAAATTGTTTTATTTGCTTCCAGCAAGTGGGGCACACCTCTACACCATGAGAAGTGACGCCAAATACTACATGATAGTTCCCTTCCTTACCAGCTTCAATCAATTTGTTTGGGTTGGCCTCGACGATCTTGACCAGGAGGGTGTATTCAAGTGGGCGGACGGCGGCACTGTGTTAACGAATGAGACTAGCCAACTGATATTTTATCCAGGTGCATACGAATGAAACGAAGCACATTAAAGTTTTTTTACATTATAAAACTCAATGTTTTGGCGTGACAATAAGAACTGGATACTCTCAAATCCGAAAGTATAACGTTGTATACTTCCATACAATTGAGCTCTAGTTATTTTGGGGGAAATTTAAATAAATGAAGTTAGAGGATTTAATCGTAGCTATGTTTGTTGTGAATTCGATAGTAAATGTTATTAATCTATTCAGAGCTTTACTAATACTTAGTATCCATTTGAAAGAGATATACATTATATTTTCACTTATAGAAAATTGATTTAGACATTTTTTAACAAAACTGTTGGTGACGTGAGAAAAAAACAAATGACTTGCCCAACAGTTGCACATATGCCAGTATATGGATTCAGCAACGTACCCTATCAGAATCGGAACCAAAAATGGCTTTAAAAAAAATAAAAAAGTATATTGCCGGTACTTTATTATTTTTTTTTTTTTAAACTTTAAACACAAACTGTTTCTATGATAATGAAGCACGCGTATTGATTGCCAGCATATTATAACATATTATCGTTTATTTTTTCAAAATTTACTTCTTTCCAAATCGAAAAAAAAAATAGTTGTGTTTTTTGTGTACCTTTTTTACGATTGTACAATATTTAATTTGTACTCCATTATTTCTATTACATACATCAAAGGTGTGTTGAAATAGCAAGCAAAGGTCCATTCTAAATTTATCGTGCAAGGTCATGTAAACAATGATTTTTTTTTTTTTTAAAACGATCACGTGACGCACGCTGTGTTTACAGGAAAGTTATAGCTAAACATTGAGCCTAACCTGGGTATTGAAGTACTACAGGTCGGTTAAGTTAACGTCTTAGGTTAGAATCAACACGGGAAGCAGGCTACAGGTCGGTTAAGTAAACGTCTTAGGTTAGAATCAACAAGGGAAGCAGACTACAGGTCGGTTAAGTAAACGCCTTGGGTGAGAATCGACACGGGAAGTGTGCGATCAAAAAATACTCATCGATAAAAAAAAAAAGCATCTTCCGAATGGGATAAGCTATAGTAGTTTCAAGCAAATCTTGTGTTTCTTAACATTTCCGCATACAAATTCTCATTCTTTAAATAAATTGTGATCATAATCATACAATTTTATGTTGATTCATGTCTATGTTTGTGTGTGTCTTTACTTTCAGGCGAGCCGAACAACTTCAAAACCAACGAGGACTGTGTTTCATTCAATCACGAGTTGGGGCAGTTCAACGACTATATGTGTCATGTACCGTATAAATATGTTTGTGAAATGTTCCCATACAAAACTTAAGTGTACATGTCATAGTAAAATAAAGTTGGAAAAAAATGAAAAAAAAAATAATAATAAATGAATTATTCAATAGAAAAATACAAGACCATTACTTTGTCTATTTATGAATTTACCAACTTCAACAATAAATGTGAATCATTTTTGTTTAATTACAAGAGGAAAAAAAATAAAAAAAAAGTAAAATGATTTATAAAAGATTAATAAAGGATTAATAAACTATTAATGCAGTTGTATTTGAATCGATTGCTTATTCGGTTGCTAGAATACGCTCATCGAATTAAAAAAGTCTTGACACTATTGTTTCATATTCCGTTAATTTAATACAGTTTAAATTATTTTTTAAACATTTAAAAAAAATAGACCCTTTAACTTTATTTTCACTATTTACCCGTAAAAAAACAAATACGTGGAATGCAGATGCGTGGTATCATGGATTGAAAACTATTTTATACGAAAAATAGAGTGTCAAATTGATCACAAATGTTGCTTGTGCCACGTGTATGCCTTATCTTAAAATGAACTATCTAGCTGGAGATAAACGTGCATACGTTACATGATCAATGTGAATGTAGACCTAAACGCAACCGCCAAGAATCACATTCCTACAAATCTTTGAAAAATCGTTTACTAACATTGCATTTTCTTACACAGACTAAAACATACAGATTTATAAAAATTGGTCAATGTAATTTACATCGAAATGTGCAAAAAAGTATATATTTAATATATATAGGAATGAGCTATGCTTACCGTAACGCGAAATAACCGAAAATAGATAAATATCTTCAGATTCTTAAAAACGATCATAGTTATTTTCTATTATTTTACGGAAATCGAATAAATTTAAATGCGCAAAAAATATATTACATCCGCTTTTATTTTAGTAAAAATTTAACAATTATTATTATAAATTACAAGTACATTTAAAGTATCAACTAAGGAACTATATTCAGCAAAATAAAGGCTTTTGAAAGTTATGAAAAAATATTTTTTTTAAAAATATTTTCAAAGAATTCTTAGATTTATTGTCAAAACCCAAACACCAGTTGCTTTAGTGCTTTTTTAATGCGCTGTTAATATTGCGAAATAAAATTAATATTAATGTGTTCTAAAGACACAAGCAAATGACGTCATAGTCTTAAACACCTGCTTTAGCCAAAAATCTTAAGTTTCTCTGATAAAAGCGCGTTACAAAACTGATAATGTATTTTACCCTTCTTAAGAGTAAAATATAATTGATTGCTAATAAAACAAACACGAATTTTAACTTTGTATTTTTAACATGTAATAAGTTTTTACTTTTTATTCATTCCAAAAATATACTTTTATTAAATTTATAACGTTTAAAACAAGCTTAACCTTAAAATATTATTCTAATAAGAAAATGGCGCTTAAGTCAATCAATGCAGCGAAACTCCAAAACTAATTGCATTCAATAATCCACATACAACTCATCCAATTACGAACAAACCATATGAAGAGCGAAATATATTATTTGGGGTATAAAACGGACTACTATCCAGCGGCAGATTTTTATAAATTTTATTCAATTCTGGGAGGGGGTTGGTCATTTTTCCTTATGATGCATTTTCTTTTTACAAATATTGGAATGTTCATTTTTCCCCAGGCAGCACATGATATGTCTCAAAATAAAGGAATGAATTTGATATATAAATAACCTTCTTGGGTACATACGCATCGGAGTTAGGACATAGGATGTGTACATTTTTACGAAGATGACAATATATTTAAATCCTACAGTAATACATTTGGGAAAAAAAGAGATGTTACATTCTCTTTTTACAAATAAACCTATGTTTTACAAGTAAGAATGTCAATGGCGTTAACAGATCGTGGGTGCATTTATATAAGTATACCCATAAATATCAAAACTCAATCATTTAACACACTTGAAAATTTAATTTTTAAAAATGGAGATTGTTTTATATTTTCATTTTTTTAAAATGTATTCTTGTTTTTACTTTGCGAAATATAAATTGGGTGTGTTTTTAATGAGATTTACAATTTAAAAAAACAAAAAAACACTCAAGTCTGTTGAAGACGTGACAAATGATTACGAGATTCTTCTTCAGATTTTAAAAAAATCTTTGCTTTACGATAATATATAATTTAAAAAATCAAGTGAAACTATCAATAAATCAATTCCTTTAAAAAAAAATTAAATCATATAAAGAGTTTGTTGTTGTATATTTAAGATTATGTTTTCAAAATTTTTAGTTGTAGGAAATAGGGTATGGACATTCTTACTTGGATGACAATATTTTTAAGTCCTATGATATTCCAGTTGTGAAAAATAGATTCTATATTTTCATTTTACAAATGAACATATGTTTACCAATTTAGAAAGTCAATGACGTTAACAAAATGTAGGTAAATTTACATACGTATACCCATGAATATCAAAACCAAATCTTTTTAAACAATTGAAAATGTATTTTTCAAAATAGAGATGAGTTAAGATTTCCTTACATAGATATATAGATGGATAGCTCGATAGATGGATAGATCGATAGATGGATAGATCGATAGATGGATAGATTGATAGACGGATAGATCGATAGATATATAGATAGATAGATAGATAGATAGATAGATAGATAGATAGATAGATAGATAGATAGATAGATAGATAGATAGATAGATAGATAGATAGATAGATAGATAGATAGATAGATAGATAGATAGATAGATAGATAGATAGATAGATAGATAGATAGATAGATAGATAGATAGATAGATAGATAGATAGATAGATAGATAGATAGATAGATAGATAGATAGATAGATAGATAGATAGATAGATAGATAGATAGATAGATAGATAGATAGATAGATAGATAGATAGATAGATAGATAGATAGATAGATAGATAGATAGATAGATAGATAGATAGATAGATAGATAGATAGATAGATAGATAGATAAATAGATATATCGATAGATAGATAGATAGATAGATAGATAGATAGATAGATAGATAGATAGATAGATAGATAGATAGATATATAGATAGATAGATAGATAGATAGATAGATAGATAGATAGATAGATAGATAGATAGATAGTATCATCAAAGACCAGTCCCCTCCCCGCTAGTCTGACGTCCGAGACATACGTCACCATCTGCCACCCCTTAGCTACGCCTCTGGCCACTGGACAATGACATACATACAAAGATACATACCTACATACATACATACATGCATACATACATACATACATACATACATACATACATACATACATACACACATACACATACATACATACATTGTATGGCATCCTTCCGTCTTCATGAGACGATGGAGTAGCTATATTTTAGTCCTACACTTCGACGAGTGGCTCACTTGGTCAATCCTGGAATGACAATCTCGTCTGCATTTCACGCAGGAGAATGATGATTCCTGGTTAATTTTGACCTTCCGTGCCGTTCTTTTTGTTTCAAGGGCTTCGTTTCGAAGCACATCTTCTGCATTTTTCACTCCTTCGTACACTGCCGTTCGCCAGCTGGAACGTTGTTCGGCAATGATCTCCCATTTGTTGACTTCAATGTTCGTTTCCTTCATGCTCTTTTTGCAAACGTCCATATATCTCAGTCGAGGCCGTCCAATAAGTCTTGTCCCTTCTGCCAACTCTCCATACAACAGCATCTTTGGAATACGGCCTCCCTTCATTCTCCTTACATGGCATAACCAGCGAAGGCGCTTCTTGCTAAGAGCGGAGAATATGCTACACATTTTGGAACGTTCAAAGACCTATGTGTTAGTCACCTTGTCCTGCCATCGGATGCGTAGAATGCGACGCAGACATCGTTGATGGAAGCTGTTAAGTTTCCGCTTGTGACTGGTATATGTGGTCCACACTTCACTGCCATATAGGAGCGTACTAAGCACGCATGCCTGATAGACACTTAGCTTTCTTTTATCAGTTAGATTGAGATTATTCCACACCCGCTTATTCAGTTTAGCCATAGTTGCTGCTGCTTTTGCGATCCTGATGTTTATCTCTTCATCAATGGAGAGAGAACTAGATATATTGGAGGGAAGGTATGTGAAATGCTCAACAACCGACAGATTATGGCCCTCAATAGTTATAATTGGAGGGGACGGCGCTTCTTGCATCATGACATGAGTTTTCTGTAGACTAATTAACAATCCAAACTCTTTACAAGCGTGTGATAGACGGTTAACTAGCCGCCGCTGAAGACCTTCTTCTGTGTGAGATGTTAAGGTAGCATCGTCAGCGAACAGTAGTTCACGAATTAGTACCCTTTTTACTTTGGTCTTTGCACGAAAGCGAGCAATATTGAACAGCCTACCATCAGATCTGGTATGTATGTACACTCCATCTTCACAGTCCTTGAAAGCAAATTGAAGCAGCATCGAGAAGAAAATGGAGAAGAGAGTTGGTGCCAGTACACAACCCTGTTTTACTCCGCTGCTGACTGGAAATGCCTCAGAGACAGCGCCATTGAATGTGACTGTGATGTGCATGTTTTTGTGAAATGATTGTATGATTGTGGGCAGTCGTGGGGGACAACCTATTCTTTGTAAGATACTGAACAGGCCACTCCGACTTACAAAGTCAAATGCCTTTGTCAGATCTATGAAAGTGATATAAAGAGGCATATGCTGTTCACGACAATTCTCCTGCATTTGGCGTAACTAGAATATCATGTCTATAGTTGAGCGCCCTCTCCGGAAACCACACTGGGACTCTTGATAGATGCGGTTAGCCAGACTCTGCGATCGTTTTAAGGCAACACGGGCAAAGGTCTTTCCAACTAAACCAAGGAGAGAAATTCCTCGGTAGTTATTACAATCACTTCGGTCCCCTTTATTTTTGTACAATGTTACAATGTTAGCGTCTCTCATGTCTTGGGGAATGTGACCTTTTTCCCAACACAGACATAGGAGCTCACGTAAGGGCTGAATTAGTATTGTTTTTCCATTTTTGAGGACTTCCGGGGGAATGCCGTCAATCCCTGGTGCCTTCCCAACAGCAAGGTAGTCTATTGCTTTTTCGAGCTCCTGCATTGTTGGCTCTTCATCTAGTTCTTCCATTATTGTCAAGGCTGGAATGTTATTCAGAGCGGTCTCATTGACTACATTCACTGTTGCATATAGCTCAAGATAATGCTCAACCCAACACCGGAGTTGTTGGTTTGGGTTCTGAATAATTTGACCAGTCTTGGACTTGAGCGGTGCTATTTTTGAGGTATGTGAGAAGCTGATTGGATGCAGTTGCAAATTTCCAGCCAGTAAGTGTTGGCAAAATGACGGGCAGTCTGCTGGGATATTTTTTTTGCATTTCGGAGAGCCTGTAGTGTACAGGCACAAGGTGCATCCCTATAGGCAAGTAGGGCTCTTCTCTTCATCTCGGTTACGGGTTCCATCACATTCCAATGCGCCTCGTACCAGTCATTATTTTTATGCTCCATTTTACCGTAGGCGGACATGGCTGAATCGTACATAGCATCTCGTAATGATCTGGATTGAAACAGGTTCGGGATCAATCCGTATACCGCGAGTAAAATCGGAAAACGGAATCCGATAGGAATCCCTCCGAGATCGGGATCCCACCATTGAACCAAAGGTTTACAACAAAAAAATTATAAATGTGTTTTTATATGAGACAACTTAGGGATGGTGTTATTATTTTTTCCAAATGGCTCTTAATTTCAATGTTAATGAAAAGTAAGTAGAAGTAGTTGTTTTTCCGAATGCAATAACAGGCAACGTTTGGTAAATTGACTAGTATATATATATATATATATATATATATATATATATATATATATATTTAGTCAATATACCAAACGTTGCCTGTTATTGCATTCGGAAAAACAACTATAATGCATGACACATTTTATCTTGAGTTGCATTATGCCGCGTACCCTATTGTTAGTAGAGGATGTGACACAAAGAATGATCTGTTGATAGTATATTCATACAGTAACCCATTGTTCAACACACTCATTACGAGACCAGCACGGGTTGGTGCATTTTGTTTCAAGATCAAAGATTAAAAGCAGCAGCCTCTAGCACGCTGGTCCTCGGTGGGGTGTTTAGATCTCACCATTGTTAACTTAAGATTACTGATCTTTTTTTTCGGTATAATGGATTTGTTAAAAAATTTTGTTGCTAAATGCTTCTAAGACTTTGTCTCAAAATTTCTTTTTAAAGGATGTTTTGTTGTGTGTTTTTTTTCAACTGAAGGAGAAACGCTAAACACATTTATTATTAAGTGATTACAAAGAGAATGAACTAACTTTTTAAAAAAAATATCAAATAGGCTGAAACAGAAGTTAATCGTTAAAATTGTAAATGCTTTCACCGCACTCAGCATTCTTTCATTATAATTTCATGTAGACTGGAAGCCTTTTCCCCCAATCTGCAGAAAGACACATCAAATATAGCTTAATGGCGTTCGTGAGTAAGTTTCTGAATGCATACCAATTATTTTTTTTACATGTATTGATTTACATGTCTTTAACAAAAAAATTCCTTTCTTCTATTTTCATATATTTAGTACACTTGCAGTTTGTCTTTAAAAGTGTACTCAGATAGTGAGAGTGCTTAGGAGAAAAAATAAAATATGTTTACATTAAATATGGAACTAGATTATTTGTCTATATGTTAAAAACAATTAAATTAAGTCCAAAAAGGTAAAAAAAATTCCATTAAAAACTTTAGACATCGAACAAAGTAAGTGAAAATCTAAAGTGAGGATGTTATTAAAAGTGTGTTTACCTTTCTGCTGGCGCTTAGGCAAGTATGACTGTTTCTTTTTTTTTTTCCTTCTTATTCTCAGTGAGTATATTCTAATTAAAAATTATGCTAAATGAATATTTAGACAAATTTATACATTTCAAAAAAATTATATTTAAAATCGGTGATTAGTATTAAATGACCGAAACAATTTTTTTTTAGTTGTTTCCTTAAACATTTGCATATCTTTACGTTTTAAAGATGAAATGAAAAAAAAAAAAGTTAAATATTTGATGATTTCGACAAATTATAATGGAAAAAAATAGGTAGACTTTAAATAGCGAGGGAGAGATTATGTCACTCAGGGTGCATCCGTTGTGTAATTCCTTCCACTTTAGATGCTTTAAACTAACAATGTTAAAATAAAATTCTAAAGATTTAAGTACAACGTTCTTTGTTAATAACAGAGTATTGCACTGTCTCACCTTAATCTTCTGCTTCATGGCAAGTAGGAAATATTTCGAGTCACAATCCTATTTTCTTAAATTCACCAACTCAGGTTATAATACGAGTTTATAAGTTGATGTGTATAACATTATATTTATACTAGTATATCCCGCCAAAAATTTGCGACAGCAATGCGTGAACTTCCCAACTACTAGATGTAGCCCCAAATATTGGCGACAGCAATGTGTGAACATCCCATCTACTAGATCTAGCCCGTCAAATATTGGCGACAGCAATGCGTTAACTTCCCATCTACTAAAGTTACTTGACAAAACATTAACTCACGTAACGCACATTTAAGAATCTTAATTTTTGCTACACCCCTTCCCCCATGATACGTCACAGGAAGCCTTTCAGTCGGGACGGAAAGTTGGGACGAAATGGTTACCTAGGAGCGGCTTTCTCACAGCCGCGTAGCTAAAATCATTGGCATGGGTTTTGACCGCCATCCAAGCCTCATATCCATCATCGGCAACAAGTAATCATGTTAGACACTGCGACTCCAGTTGCGTTGGGAGTCATGCGGTCGGTCGTGGTTTTCTGCTCACCCTACAATTCCGCCATGCCACGAATAGGCAAACCCCATGTGGGCGCCCCCAAGTTTCTTCGGAGACTCTGCCGCGTTCGCAGCACGGTCTATGGTCATTCAAATGCAATGAAATCAGTCAGAGTTTATACAGCTTCACCAATATATATAGCTCACATAAAAAGACAAGCGGTATTAAGCAGGAAGCTCTTGACCGGCAACTCACGAAGAGCACATCAAAAAGCTGAGAAACACATTCGTCTCCGTTAGTGATGATCTTGTTCCGAGGTCACCAGAAGTCTTCTAAAAGAATGTGGCATTAATTTGGAGTTACTTGATTTAATGAATGGATCATCACTTGATTCAATGAATGTATACTTGAATCAATAAATAGATTATCGCTTGGGTCAATGAATGGATTTTCACTGGAGCCAATGTGTGGATCATCATTTGAATCACTGGATAGATCATCGCCTGAGGCAATGAATGGATTATCGCTGGAGACAATGAATGAATTATCACTTAAGTCAATGAATTGATCATCACTTGAGTCATTGGATAGATCATCCCTTGAGTCAATGAATGGATCATCGCTTGAGTCAATGAATGGATCATCGCTTGATTCAATGCATGGTTCATCACTTGAGTCAATGAATGGATCAATTAAAAATAGACATATTCTGAAAAACAAATTAATTAACCTCTTAAAAGTCCTTTTGAAAAAGAAATTATTTTTTTTTAATTTGTTTACAGCCTAAGAAGTTCATTCACTTGAAGCGTAACAATGAAAGCAATTCTTGTATTTGCTGTACTGTTGCGTGAGTAGTTTTCGATAATCAAATGTTTAAAAACAATTAAATGTACTTTTAATTTTAAATTCTTAAGCCGCAACCCAAAAACTGTCATCTTTGGCCACAGCGTTAAAGTTATGATCAGTACAAAATTTTATACAAAGGGTTTATTGCAGTTGAAAGCATTATGGTATCATACGATGTTGTCCATGTAAAGGGAGAAAACCGTGTTATTTTTTTTTCTAGACCTTGTCTTTTCTCATGTACGGAACTGATTTGCTTGTGTCTCGGGTGCTGGACAATGTCGTAGAGCACATTTGTAGCAACTGGCAAAGGTTTAAGCAGTACCCAAGGATGCCGTGTGGTAGCAGCTCTAAAAACATGGCCGAATACCAGGCTCATTTGTCCCTCCGTACCACATACGCCACCCTCCAGGCTGCAACAGAGATATATCCCTACAGTCAGGTAGAGTATCGTGATGACGAGCTAATTACAAGGTCAGAGGAAACTATACGGGGAAGGTCCATATTAAGAATTAAGTATTCTGGTGCCAAGACGCTGACCCTCTATCATCCACACATGCCTTAATATGTTCCTTCCCTTTCACATTTCGTCGACCTCCCTAGTTGTGCTTCACTGGATACAAAGTCCTGCATAATTGGTTGACCAGCGATCTGTCCAAGATAAATCTGAAGATGAAATACCACTTATTGATTTTCTTCATCCTTTTCTTTGTTATATCCAGTGACTTTATCCCGCGCCTACTCAGTACATAAAAAAAAAAGAGTTATTTAATTAGTCATACCAATGTGAATAAAAAAGAGGAAAGAATATGGCTTGCCTCAAGATGACAGTGGTACAACTAAACGCTACATAAACTCGTTTAAAGTTGTATAAGGAAAATATATTTTTGTGTTGCTGCTACTTTGTATTCTTTTATATAATGGATTTTAAACAATTGTTTATATGTTTTCATTTATGTTTGTTTTTTTTTTTTTTTTAAATATAGTCTGTATAGTGAAGCAGTTGATGGTGTTGTTAATTTCGAATGTACTTCCAGCTCTTTTTAAACTGATAGAGACCAAACAGAAGAGTTTCTTCAAAGTTCACCAAAGAAATGTTGAGTTGATGACGTACCATACTGACACAGCTCGTGATGAAGTGGTCTGCGGCTCAAAGTGTGTGCAGAACTTAGTCGATTGCTATAGTTTTATCTTCAACTGGGAAACCAATACGTGTTCTTTAGGTAATAAAAAGGTAGACCCTAATAATGAAGGGTTTCATAATGGCAACATACTGAATTGTACGCTAATAACTGATTACTTGTCTAATTAAAAGCAAGAAGACTCGCATCAACATCCTTGCTCTCCAAATAAAGAAGCACAAAGTAAGAATGGAATATAAAGATTTTTTCTTAGAAAATTATTTTTTTTACCATCAAACAATACTTTTTTTTCCCACTTTGATTTTCATGTTGATGAAATCGTGGGGAATTACGGCTGTTCATTTACAAGTATTAAAAACAACAATTTAAAAAATGCCAAGTTTATGTTTACATTTGTATAGCATTGTTGGTAATTTATGCTGATTTTAAAAAATATGACAAACGTATTTACATTTGACATGTGTTCAGTGTTAATGATTTGATATAGAGGTATAGGCTAATGTAACAACGCAATTACACTACGTCTCAACTATTAGATACACAAAATATAATTCACAGAGAGATGAGCGGTCCTTTACTCAAAACTACTACAGAGATGAGCGGTCCTTTACTCAAAACTACTACTTTAAAGTAGTTTGTGACAAGTCAGGACTTGAAACATCCCTTTTTACAACCGTTCTGTGACAGTTATAAAACACCCAAAGTGTCACTAAAATACACTTTCAATGACTCTATGCAATCCGTGCCATGTAATAAATTGAAAGCAATATTTTTTTTTAAAATTTTAAAATCTTGTAATACCTAATTAAATCATGATATTGTGAATTTTTTTTTTATTTCTCAAAGGTTCATGGCTTTTGCCATCTAAGACCTTATTGGGCGTACAAGACTCTGTCTACTCTGTCGGTGCCTTCTGTAACCTGGTAGACAAGTATGTTACGTTACAAAACGGCTCTGAAACTTATTGTGTGAAAATATCAAATGACGCCCTAAACTACACGATGGCAGCGACAGCGTGCCAAGGTCAGACAAGTTTACTTTACAATTTACTTTAGTATACTATAACGTTCTTGTATTAACATTAACTTTCAATTATTTACATCGTATCTATTTTATCATGCAGTTCCTGAAACTGAGAGTTGCTGAGTTGCTGAAATACTGACAGCTGAAACTGAGTTGCTGAAATAATTAAGTCCTGACAACTGACAGCTGAAAATAAGTTGCTGAAATACTAAAGTTACAGTTAATGTCAAAACCAAACTTAACGAACTGTTACCATTGATCTGGTTGAGCTAATAGAACTTCGTCAATAAACAAATAATTATGTACCGAATTACAGTGTTCACAAATAGTTTCCCGATTTGGCAAGATAACAAAATATACTTCTACTGGGAAAAAATGTTAAGAAAATGTGTTTTGATTAAATTTTACACATTCATTTTTTAGGATATGGATAAGAAAATATTAAAATAGCAATTCAACTAGAACAAAATTAAAAGTAAGACAGATACATTTTTTCGAAAGTCCAGACTTGAGAGAAGCATTTGTCTTGATGCAGATCGATGATATTAAGTAACTGTTTAATTATTCGCTCACGTTTTTAAAGAATTTGTTTTTTAAATTTAAAAATGCATGTTCTTCAAATTATTTTCCAATTGAAAAGGGCTGTGTGTGTGTTCTGTAACTCGCTTTATTGATCAGTCTGTTCCCAAGTGAAAATGGCTGTATTTGTGTTCTATAACTCGCTTTATTAATCAGTCTGTATAACTAGGGTTTGATGAGAAAAGATGAATTCCCCCACTAGAAGGTAGAACTAAAGTAAAGTTTTCTTCTAAAAGTCGCGACATCAAATATATTAGAAGTTTCTTTGCTGAAGCCGACCTTGTATAATTGTTTTGAGATAAACAAGTCTGTAAATAATTTAGGATATCCATATCCCCGTATTTTAGGTAAATTTAATTTCATTATAATAAACTACCTATTCTCGCCCGATTAGATGCAGCAACAGGCTTAGCCTTTGGGTCGTGTTGTGATTTATCGATTACTTCCTTTTTATGGTGTGTCAACATTAGCTTTAGGCTTAAACGTTAGACTTTTTTTTTTTTAATATCTGTTCTTTACTGTTTATTTCTTTGTAAGTTAACGTCAGATATGACTATTAATGTTAATATATTAATTAATATTATTTATTAGTGTTTAATAGAATATTCACATTTATTCGCAACCATAATCTGCGTATGTTTTCATCAATGGAGTTTCCTATAAATTAAATTGTGTTTTGTTAAGGATTTTTACAGTGATAAACTTATAAAATTTCCTCCACTACGCAACCTTTCCGAAATGTGTTTCTTAAATCCCATGAGCGTAACAGAAGTGGTCTATGTACCAAAGAACAAATTAAAAACATATATATAAAAAATTATATTATACTAGGGCTTAACTGGGGTGGGAGAGTGGGGTGGGGGGACAGTTATTTTAAACAGTGTCCGGCTGTTTTGAGAAAATACACGGTGGGTCTAAGTGTTACATAAAAAGAGTTAGCTTCTCATTTTCTATAAACAACAGTACTACAGACAGTACTACACCTTACCCGCCGGCTTTTAAACAAATAGTCTTTCAGAAACTCGTATAGACACTCCTATAGACACTCATATAGACACTCCTATAGACACTCCTATAGACACTTCTATAGACACTCCTATAGACACTCCTATAGACACTGCTATAGACACTCCTACAGACACTCTTTGAGACAGTCTTACAGACACTCCTATAGACACTCCTATAGACACTCCTATAGACACTCCTATAGACACTCCTATAGACACTCCTATAGACACTCCTATATACACTCCTATAGACACTCCTATAGACACTCCTATAGACACTCCTACAGACACTCCTACAGACACTCTTTGAGACAGTCCTACAGACACTCTTTGAGACAGTCCTACAGACACTCTTTGAGACAGTCCTACAGACACTCTTTGAGACAGTCCTACAGACACTCTCTGAGACAGTCCTACATACACTCTTTGAGACAGTCCTACAGATACTCTTTGAGACAGTCCTACAGACACTCTTTGAGACACTCATACAGACACTTTTTGAGACAGTTCTACAGACACTCTTTGAGAAAGTCCTATATACACTCTTTGAGACAGTCCTACAAACACTCTTTGAGACGGTCCTAAAGACACTCTTTGAGACAGTCCTACAGACACTCTTTGAGACAGTCCTACAGATATTCTTTTACACAGTCCTACAGACACTCTTTGAGACAGTCCTACAGGCACTCTTTGAGACAGTCCTATCGAAACTCTCACTGGCACTCCAAATGGCAGTCCCACAGACATTCACACAATATACCGTGGCTCTTTATTGATTAATACATTAGTTGCCTTCACCTAAAGAAAAAAATTCAAATATTTTACCTGAATTCAACCGTTAGACGTGGCGCTCGCTGCGTGACAGCTTTTTTTCACACAGTACTATTAATATTGAACATATTGAGAAGGGGAGGACTGGTTGTGAAAAATAAGCAGGACACACTAAAAGCAATATATTTGTATAAGAGATTCAAACCCATATAACTCACGAGCTTGATTCTTCACTTTTCTTCTATTCATCTGCAGCAAGTGGAGCACATCTGCTCACCATGAAGAACGCCACAAAATACTACACGGTGGTCAACTTCCTAGTAAACTACGATAGAGCTGTTTGGGTTGGTCTGGACGATATGGAAACTGAGGATGTGTTCAAGTGGGTCGATGATGGCACGCTGCTAACACAAGAGCTAAGGAAATTGATCTTTTTTCCATGTACATACGAATCGACGCAAGTATGTTGTAGTTACTAAGCCCATCCCCCTCCCCCTCGCCCCCCCCCCCTGTGTGAAGATGACACAATATACTGCTGTTTGTTTTGTTGTTTGTTTGTTTTTTGCTTTTTTAAAAATTATAGCAACACATTCATGTTCCAAATACGATTTTTGTCGAACGCTACTTATGTTAGTTTAAAGTTATATTAAACTAAGTAAAACTAGTATTTTTATTGTTTCAAAAAAGAGTAGCATCCCCTTGATGTCTATATAATTTAAGAAGTTTGATCATTTGCCTCCCCCCCACCCAACACACACCCCCACCCCCACCCACACACCCCCACACCCCCACCCCCACCCCCCACCCTCATTTAAAAAAATTAGTTAAACTTTTTTTTAAAGTAGAAAATCAATTTGTGAATTGACCAATATGTTTCAGGTCCTATTTTTAGCTTCAAATAAGTAAAACGTGAACAAAGCTTAAATTTCAAACATCCTCTGGAATTTTAATGTTCAAATTAGAGGATCTCAAACTGTACACCAAGTCGTCACGTGGAGCCACGGCTTCCTCACATGGGAGAGAACCGAGTCAAGATAGTCATCAATAACGGAATCAATATTTTTTAATTGCCAGAATTCGACATAGGTTGTCTTTGGAAAAGAAAGATGCAGCAAGGGCGCATTGACTCTTAAAAAGTTTGAGAACATGTGTTTATAAAAGTTTGAATTCAAACATGATATTAACACAATATATAAGCTATTCTATCTCTGAATTTCAGGGGAGCCAAACAACTCTTATGATGAAGACTGTGCTTCATTCTTCACCCACAGTCAGCTAATGGACTATCACTGTTATGTACCATTAAATTATGTTTGTGAAAGGGATCCATATAAATCATAGGACATACTGAAAAAAATGATGTATATACTGCCTGAAACGAATTTTAAAAAAAAAAAACCCACAAAAACAAGGGAAATAGCAGGCTACTCACAACAATTAATGTTTTGATTATGTTGTTGACATCATCTTTCACCTTCTGGTGCACTCTAAAATGAGTCTAATGTTAATTGATTTCCTTGTGAGCTATCATTCAGTTCGTTTTTTTGTATTTGTTTTTTGCTTTTTCTTTTTTTAGCAAAATGAAAATCGTTTAAATGTAAATAATCAATTTAATGAACACTATGCAACATAAATGAAACACACACGGCGCATTTTACAAGTGTTAAAAAGACACACATAACATATTATTTATAGATGTATACATATGTGTATCAAAATATGTTAAAAATTGCACTGCACATATTCAGATACGAACGTGCCTGTGTCTCAAGGGAACGCGCCAATCCCTCGCATTAAAATCACAAACTGAATATTTAAGCATTTGCCAAGCAAGATGATGAAATTTTTTTGGGAGAATGTCATAAACAAATTACAACTTAATCACGATAAAAAACAATGCGTATATTACTTTTTGTCGCATCTACTTACAGGTAATCAGCGCGCCCCATGTGTGCACCAGCGGGACGAGATAAGTAAATATGGCGGGAATTAATTATTTTGTCTTTAATCAGGTTCAGATATTTTAGGTACAAATATTTCGCTTTAATAATTTTAAAAAAAAAAATATTTGAAGACTTCTTTTTAAAAGGAGTAAACGAACATAGGAATTTTTATATTTCTATATCCTCTCTTTCGCTGTCTAAACAACCTCTAAGGAAGACAACCGTTGAAAAAACGATACATTTTTCAGAGTATTGAATTGACTTTTCCTTAACATTCTATGCGATATTTTTATTTTTTTTATTTTTGTATACAGACTTTACCAACGTCATTTTGTACCCTTTTGTATATCCCACCATATTCGTACAGTCTGTTAAGCTACCTCACATGCAAATATTAAGCTTAGTGTTGCCCTTCTTTAATATACTTCAAAATGTTATCTAAATACCATAACCCGCACTTAAGATTCGTGATGAATAGCAATGTGTCAATAACAATAAACATTTGTAATAAAAACTCACTATAATTTCGGGAAAATATAACAGGCATTGTACAATAATTAATTTTTTAAAGAAAAAGTATGTGTCCCTCTTATTTATTTTTTTATAAAAAAGAAGGATAATTACTTTTCTAATTAAATTGCAACTGAAATAATAAAATCACAGAGAAGTTGAAAAACTGAAAGAACACAAAACAAAACGAACGGACATTTCCGACGAAAGCCGGAACCGCAAGAAACGAAAAAAAAGCAAAGAACAGAGACAATGTATAATAACTTATCAGAGACAATATTTAATAACTTATCAGAGACAATATATAATAACTTATCAGAGACAATATTTAATAACTTATCAGAGACAATATTTAATAACTTATCAGAGACAATATTTAATAACTTATCAGAGACAATATATAATAACTTATCAGAGACAATATTTAATAACTTATCAGAGACAATATATAATAACTTATCAGAGAAAATATATAATAACTTATCAGAGACAATATATAATAACTTATCAGAGACAATATTTAATAACTTATCAGAGACAATATTTAATAACTTATCAGAGACAATATATAATAACTTATCAGAGACAATATATAATAACTTATCAGAGACAATATTTAATAACTTATCAGAGACAATATATAATAACTTATCAGAGAAAATGTATAATAACTTATCAGAGACCATGTATAATGACTTTTTAGAGACAATATATAATAACTTATCAGAGACAATATATAATAAATTATCAGAGAAAATGTATAATAGCTTATCAGAGATAATGTATAATAACTTATGAGAGACATTGTATAATAACTTATCAGAGACAATATATAATAACTTATCAGAGACAACATATAATAACTTATCAGAGAAAATGTATAATAACTTATTAGAGACAATATATAATAACTTATCAGAGACAACATATAATAACTTATCAGAGAAAATGTATAATAACTTATCAGAGACAATATGTAATAACCTATCAGAGACAATATATAATAACTTATTAGAGACAAAATATAATAACTTATCACACAATATATAATAACTTATCAGAGACAATATATAATAACCTATCAGAAACAATATATATAACTTATCAGAGAAAATAAGAATTATTTGGAAAGGGAAAACTAAACTTTAAAATTGTAATAAACAAAAGCATCTGATAAAATCTGAAAATCTTTGATCAGACATTTTGTTTTAAAAATACTTAAATACGAAAAGATATTTTTAGGTATTAATATGTAAGTAATGATAGATCTGAGGCAGATATCCTGCAATATTTTTTTTTTTAAATTGTGCGAACTCAATTTATTGGGTTCGAATAGTGTAAGGTCTTACAGCGGATGCGATCAAATGAACCAGTTCCAAAAGAGAGAGAGGGTAATTCGGATGTGTCTATGAACAAGAATGTCAAGTAAGTCACTTTCAGGTCAAAGCAGGTTGCATGAGAAAATGTTGTTTGCATCCGGTTTAGCTAACAGAATGGCAGCGATTACACAAAATACTATCTGATTAGCAGCGAGATTATGATGGTAACATGTCTGGCTAAGTTGAGTTCTGTCCACATTGTAATCAGTACGTTGTTTAAATGCATCATCAGTGGTAAAAAAAATATATTTTTAGGTTCGATGAGGCTACTGTCACGTGATTTGTCAAAAATGTCTTCGTTAGACTGAAAAAATCGACTTAGTCGAATTTGTTGTGAGAAGGGTATGGAAATCCTACATTACTTAGGGTTGAAGGATAAGATAATACGTAGCAAGGTATATAGCACTGATGAAGCAATGATGTGTTCGAAAAAGATATTGGAACATTAATACAATATAATCAAATAGAATAAGTGTTCATTTGAACTTCCACATTTAGTCAGATTAGTCGGTTACAGAAAGGTCATAGAAATTATTTACCAATTTTAGAACCCACCCCCCTTTTTTTTCCACGGAAAGAAATATGAAGCACACCCCAACATACACTTTAAAATTGTTAGAGACAACAATGACATATAATTTGTTATGATTAATAATTATAATTATATATTGAAAAGGCCGTTTGTTGTGGGTAAAACTGATTTTAATTATAAAATCAATAATACAAAGCTTTGTGTTGAAATAATACCAAATAAACATATATATTTTCAAACTAATTCCTGAGAAGCTGAAGGCAGTTTAATAAAATTTGCTTTTTGCATTGAGATTCTCAATCGAGAACAACCTGGATAGATGGATAGAGAGAGAGAGGGGGAGACAGAGAGAGAGAGAGAGAGAGAGAGAGAGAAAGAGGAAAAAAACATATCTAACATTCTAGTAAAGTTCAATTGTTTTTAAAAAAAATTCCATTCCAAGGTTTATCGATGTAGAAAAAAACAAAAAAACTCTCTAAGCGTCCACCTATTTCTGACACAGCCTTGCTCTGTTTACCTGCAAACACTTCTTACACCATGCATGCTGCATTTCGTCAATATCGGCTAATGGATCTCTCCATTACAGTTTAACTTAAGTGTAAAAAAAATGTTTTACTTACATTTTCGGTCCATGTTTTCTTTTGTTTTCATTATTTCAGCATGTTGTAAGATTATAGATCGACTGGTAATCATTGTTTGTTATGGAGACGTCGAGACAACAGCTGAATATTTAGTTGTCCGTAAATGTGTAAAGTAGAGACAACCCATTGCTCTCATAAATGCTTTATGATTTTTTTTTTGTATAAAGATGTTCTAGGGATTATTAGAACATTCAGAATAACAACACATAATAACATTTCTAAAATAATAATTTTCCCGCTAATATATTCAATTTTTAAAATAACAAAAAAAAAAAGTATTATTTAGTTATAGCTACAAATCGTACCTCTAACACACAAAAAGTGAAAGTTATATTTTGATAGATGAAAGGTGCACATATTCGTATAATTATTAGATAGTGTAAACGACTCCTGAGACTAAACTATGATTATGTTGGTACAAAGACTCCATCTTGCCAAGATGGACAACTTCGGCACCCTATCCCGTTGATATCACGTGTTATTCTTCCTTATTACCTGGATAATTCGCAACAAATGCTAATGTAGAATGGAACGCGTTGTATACAAGCCCGTAAACATAAATTATTAATCCGAGGACAAGGTGATTAATTACTTCAGTTCATTTAGTGTTCAGATTTTGTGTCTTTGCACAAAGTAGGATTTTTAAAAGTTGCATAAATAATCTCATAAAATTTGACATTTCGATGCTATTTATATAATGATGGCGTCTAGGAGGATCGACTGTTTAATTGTCTCGTGTTCTATTTCCAGCGCTAACGCATCCCTTTGTTTAACTTTTTATTCATTACTCGAGAAGACTATAAATTACGTCACCAAATAAAAATAATGACGATAATAATATTTGTATATCTGTATGTGCCTACAGTGTTATTATAAGTTTTCTGATTCGCCATATATTTATATACATATCTTTTTTTTTTTTTTTTGCTCTTTAAGGACAGGAATAACCAGCTAAAAATGTATAATTATATTTATTTCAAAATGAACTTTTAAAAAAATGTGTTGGTGATGGGCAATGATTTTTAAAGCCTCTGTGTAGTTCTCAAAAACAAAAAACAAAACAAAAAACCAACAAAATAGTTCTTTGGGGGGGGGGGGGTGTTAGTAATCTCACTGACGGAGCAAGCAATATGTGAGGACGTATTTGTTGTTAGATACATAAAAACAAGGATGGCTACGAACCTTTTGAAAAAGAAGGTACTTTGTGGGGTTATATTCCAGGACATTGTGTGGGTTATATTTAATGAGTTCGTGTAGTTATATTCTAGTACTTTGTGTGGTTATATCCCATGATATTGTGTGGTTATATTCCAGGACATTGTGTGGGTTATATTTAATGATTTCGTGTAGTTATATTCTAGTACTTTGTGTGGTTATATCCCATGATATTGTGTGGTTATATTCCAGGACATTGTGTGGGTTATATTCCGGGACTTCGTGTAGTTTTATTCTAGTACTTTGTGTGCTTATATTCCAGGACATAGTGTGGTTATATTCCAGGCATTCGTGCCAGTTGCAATATTGCTGAACGTATTATCATTAACCAAAAAGTCATCAATGGAAATGTTTAATTTTCAACGCATTGTACAACTTTCGTACGTCTTCTTTGCATCTATCAGTAAGTGTAACCTTACGACAAATTTATGCGTATTCCACAACACGTTATGTATATATATATATATATATATATATATATATATATATATATATATATATATATATATATATATGTACTTCTTAATACTTTAGCATTAATTGAATCTAACATTTTAAAAGACCAAAACAATCGTATACTTATGACATATATATACCTCAGCAATGACCAAAACAAACAATGCATTCTGTTTTAAAAATAAATTTGACGAACTTTAGCAATAGGTAGACTCTTCTCGAAGCATAAACATGTTTGTTCATATGTCTTTTTGTTTATAATGTAATTATTGAAGTTTTTATGGCTCTTCGTTCACTTTTTTTCCTGGGGGGGGGGCGGGGGGGGGTATTTGCTTCATAATGACGGAAAATTATATTGATTGCTCTTTATTTGTATACCTGCAGCACTGGCCGAACTCTTACAGATTAAGGAAAAGAATTTCAGAACATTTATTCAGAAAAATGTTGCCATGGTGACGCTCCTAAACGTGACAACAGACAACGAATTGGCGTGTGGCTTTAAATGTGTACAGAATTCGGTCGACTGCTATAGCTTTACCTTCAACAAAGTTAATAATGCATGCTCCCTAGGTAACGAAATATGTGTGAAGACTGAAATATATAAATATTACAATGAAGACGAAATGTGTGAAAACGTCTTCAATGGGGAAATATTGATCGTTTATTTAAAGCCAATACTTAAAATATTGTATATAAAAAAAAGCTTATAGCTAGTACATTCATATTGATGTTTGTTATATTAATACACACAAAATGAAACGTTTTTTTTTTTTTGTTGCTGTTGATAGAATTATGCATACGTTTTAAAGAGTATTTGTATCTTTCTTATAATGTCATAAATACTTTAAAACATTTTCAGTGACACTAATCTATCAATGACAGGTGCAAAGTTTGACGTTTCAGCAGCCTAATCTGAGGATATTTACTCTTTAAAACCAAAGTGTCCTCTGTATAGTCAGACTCAAGGTTTGGTAATGCAGAATGACTCGGTGGGCACCTATCGGAATCTGGTCTTCGGGCGGTATCCTCAAAAATCAGCTTCGGTGCCTTTTTTTGGGTGAACGCTGGCAGATCTTTCCGATGGAAACGTCTCGCAAATGTGTATTTGGTATCTATCCCCCAAGCGTATTGTGCAAGGCTTATAAACCTATTGATTCAAAGACACACGGGGCGTAAGGATTAGTACTTACCGTGACGCCTTGTTCAACCTGCTGAATGCGCTACACGAGTGAGGTAAAAGATGGCAATATAGCTTAACCGTTGTGAGAGTTGGGAGTGAGTGGGGTAGGAGATCCTTCCCACATAAATGATAGAAAATTGGGTTGTCAACTCTGATTTCATCACGATCTTCTCTTGCCATAGGCTCATGGATACTGCCGTCTGTTACTTCTTTGGGTGTCCACACTTCTGTCTACACTGTTGGCGCCTTTTGTGACCCAGAAGATAACTTTGTATTGTTACAGAATGGCTCTGAATTTTCTTGTTTGAGATTATCAAATGATTCTCTAAACTACACGATGGCAATGACTTCATGTCAAGGTAAGAACATTTTAAATTGTATTGTAATGTATTTAAATTTAGGTTCGAAACCTCAACTTCTACTGCTTTCTATCTTTTGTAGCACACAAACCTTGAGACTTAAATTCTAAGTGAACAACCCAGTGATAAAATACAAAAGTCACCCAGTTTTGATCCATTGGTTTATTGCATTTGATCTTGGGTTTCTTTCAATAACTGCATTATATAACAACAAAATAGTTGTGAGTCTAATTTACTTTCCTGATTAGAACCGTTCGCAATAAACGGCCTCGTTGAATAGTTTTATGATTCTTGTCATAACAAGTCAATTTATTTATCTTAACATCAATGACATTTTTACAAAAAAAATTTAACCAAGAATTCTTTTATCAATTTATCGATCACTCACTTCATTACTGTGAAATCTAAAGTTTGAAATTTATTAATTTGCATTAAATTCATTGCTAGTACATTTTTAGTATTAAAAAAAATTAAATCTTTGATTCACACACAATTTTTTGTTTGTTATCTCCTTAGTAGAGTTTATCAAAACTTTATCAATGTTTCAACATCGTAAATATCCTCTACAAGAGCAATAATCTCTTTGAAAATGTCCTTCCCAAGACACTCTCTTCATAAATGTCCTCCCCAAGTCTCAACTCTTGTTTTTAAATATGATAAGGATAGCGTGACAGTAATCAGTGACTCGTTTAGAAAATGTTAATTTGCAACAAAGAGTAAAATATTACTGTTTAAAAAAATAGATAAATACCAATCTTGAAATCGCAGGTCTCTTTATTTTCAGCAAGTGGATCACACCTCTACACCATGAAAAATGTTGCAAAATACAACATTATAGTTGACCTGCTCAGAAGGGTCAATAAATTTTTCTGGATAGGACTCGACGATAGCGACCAGGAGGATGTATTTAAGTGGGTCGACGACGGCTCTTTGTTAACGCAAGAGCTGAGGCAGCTCATATTCTATCGAGGTACATAACAT
The DNA here is from genome assembly GCA_964017045.1 of Omphiscola glabra. Taxonomy (NCBI): domain Eukaryota; kingdom Metazoa; phylum Mollusca; class Gastropoda; family Lymnaeidae; genus Omphiscola; species Omphiscola glabra. Next base: position 15,373,201 of record OZ024804.1, on the reverse strand, counting down.
GGATTGCTACCTAAACAGTGTAATCAATAGATAGCACGGCTATGAGGATGAAACAAACATTTAAAACATAGCATCCGCTTATAAGTTGTCTGACGATCAACGCCAATAAGGTTTTATTGTTCTGTGTGTTATTTTATTATTTTGTTAGGAAAATTTTGTATAATGGTCAGTTCACACGATCAAATTTCCCTTCAAGCATTTGATGCAATTCGTGTATGAAGCCTTGTCACAGCTTTCAAATTACAATTTGATCAAATTCACCCCAAAAGAAACCACGCACAAAATAGTGCGTTCATACAACAATTTGACGCGAAATTTGATCGTGTGAACCGACCCTTAAGAATGGGATTTTCTTTGAAAAGTTGTAGACTTTCTGTCGCTTCCTCACAAAGGAACTTAGTATTGTATACTGGAATAAAAGATGTTTCCAGCTGCATTTCGACATGTTGTTAGATTAGCAGATTTACAATATATGGGTAAATATTAGCATAGTATGTTCCATTAATGTATTTATTTATATGACTCCATATTCCAGGTGAGCCAAATAACTATCGCAATGAAGACTGTGTTTCATTCAGCCCCGCCCAAGGACAGTTTATCGACTACTTCTGTCATTTATCGTTGTATTATGTTTGTGAAATGTCCCCATATTAAAGGTAAAATATACCACTATCGAAGATTCGAGGAAAACATTTTAAAAACATGTATTAAGGTAGTTTCCAAATGGAAAAAAAAATATATATACGACAAAGAAACATAGTTAATTGAATTCTACGAACAGATTGTATTTACTATGAGCCTATTCTTCTACTCATGCCGCCGATATGTGCACTGCATCTAATGAAATTGTTCTTATTGCTAAATACTTACTATATTTGGTGGGGACGGTTCACGCCCGGGGAAACCCGGCGGCTGGCAGGTGTGGGTGAGCGCCAGGGAGGGCATAAGGAGCGCAAGCTCGACGGCCCGTTGACGTCATTTCCTAATGAGATATATATTGCTAAATACTTACTATATTTCTTTCTTTTTTTTTTCTTTTGCTTGTTGGTGTACCCATGAGATCTCGTCTTTTGTTCTTGGTTGTTGTTTTTTTTTTAATCAACTTTCAAGAAATCAAAATGCATGTTTGTGTGTGCACTAGAGGGACAAGAGAGGTAAAAATGCATGTTTGTGTGTGCACTAGATGGACAAGAGAGGTACAAACGAATGGTATTTATGTTTTAAAATCAGGTTCATTTTTTTTCAGTTACAACGGCTTAATTTAATCATTTGGTCATTTCCTTTTTGTGTCAAATGTCTTAGGCTCTGTACATGTAACTGTGCATGGTTTGCTTATGTTTTTTTAAAGGGGGGGGGGGGTGGGGTGCGTTTTATTTTTCGTGTTTTTTTTTTAATGTAATAAATGAACTATATTTTATTTTAAAAAATATTATATTTTCTTAGGTTTACGTCAGGTATAGCCAACATGTCATAAATTGTACACAATAAAAAAAATCAGCACTGAAGTATAGGTGTACTCACTGAGTGATAACATTTAATAAAACGTATGAACATATCTTTTCTGAAGTGTTTACAAATCTATCCCATTCTTATCTATGTATCGATTTAATCCAATCATTGCGACAACTCTCATTGCATGTTCTTGCAGCTCCTTCAGAAAATAATTGGATATGGACTCATTTCACAAGCGTAGTGTAAAATTAGATCACAAGACCTTCCCCCCCCCCCCCCCCAGCCAAAATCAAATGAAACACAATCTTCTGTTTTGTTGTTTTTAGGTTTACCCGGAAAAAAAATAAAGAAAAATATTTATCCCCAAAAAATGTATGCAAATAAATGTGTTTCCCGAGACTTATCAAAACCAGGTTTTTGTTAACTGATTATCGTCGGTATTGATCGTTAATTTAAAACATCCGAGTAATATTAGAAAATTGTATCTGGAGTGTAAAAAGAATTTTAGGTACTATTTCCAGTAGCAACTTCCTAAAAATATATTAAACATGAATTTCCCCCTACTCCCACCCAACATTTTTTTATTCTAGTTCTACCCACAGGCAAGTTGAATAAGTATTTTTTCTTGATAGTTTTTTATACATATTTCGAATTTTTTTATTTTTTTTTTCAATTAACATTAAGCTTTTTTCATATAATATTACTTGTTAATTGGATCTAAGAGCGAAATTATTTGCCAATGATATAGAATTAATAAACAAATATTTTTGGATTCAAAAGTTAAAAATCTAATTTTACTAAAATATTTTGTTATTAAATTGTTCACGTACAGGAAAAAAATTGTATTTGATTTTTTTTTTTAAATACTTGTGCAATTGTAAGTATCTTTGCCGAGTCTTTGCGCTGGAATTTAATACAGCTATTAGGTATTTTTTCACCTGAAGGAAATATCAGCTGACTCAAGTCCTGCTTCAGCTCAGATCCATTGCCAACCCATTTAAAGACATCATCCTGATCAATGTCATCCAGACCAATCCAAAGCGATTGATTAAATGGATTTGATAGATTTCTTTCGTTCTGATTGCATAGATTAAAGTCATGCATTTTGTCAAACCTTATGAAAGCTATTGCAAGTAAATAACATTTTTCTTCATTGCTTATAGTTTATAGATTCATACACTTTGCTGGATTAAAATGTAATTTGAAAAAGGTTAACATATTTAGACATATAAAAGAACATAATTTCCATTCTATGAATGACTGGAACTATCACACAAGAAATACATTTGTAATAACATTGCATTTTCAGAATATACGATAGTATTTCCTTCAAAGAAATGTATTGATAAATTGATGTTTTTAAACATGAATCTAATATACGAGCTTAGGACTTAAGGGAAAAAATTGCTGTCTTGATGTGGAGCTGTGAGTCTGATTGGCTAGGTCAATTGCATTCCTGATGTGGAGCTGTGAATCTGATTGGCTAGGTCAATTGCAGTCTTGATGTGGAGCTGTGAGTCTGATTGGCTAGGTCAATTGAAGTCCTGATGTGCAGCTTTTCAGAATAGAAATTCTCTGATTTACAAATTGTATTCATCACTAGATTTATTCACGGAAAGTTTAATTTAAGTTTATATTAGAGTGGACTGACCTTGACAAGCTGAACGAGCCGTGGTGAAGTTGGCCTCATCTGCCGAAACACTCAAACAAGACCTGAACATGTCATCTGAAAAGAGTAAAAATATGTCCGCCTCGTAGCAAGACGCATTCACGGTGTATGCGGGGATTTCATTTGTTGGGCCGTTTACAGAAGGTATTACTTGTGTGCCTAAGAATCCATTCAAATACGTCTTATAATTTATACTAGAAAATCTGACCGGATGTCATCGAGTTAATAATGGCAGGCCCTTTGTGATAATTTCCACCTGATATTCTTTAAGCGCATCACTGGTATGTTAAAAATAAGTATATATGTAATGATGTTTACGATTCCAACATCATTAAACGTTTAAGAAGTATTTTTCTGCTATATATTAAACGCATATCCGGCCCATTTTCGTGCCCACAAGGCCCACTTTTTTTTTCTATAAACATGACCTTAAATGACCAAATCTAAAAGATCAGTAAATCATTATATTCACGAGAGGATTTCATTGGTGGCTGATGTCTACGCTTTGAGAAATACTTTAGACGTCAAGTGCTTTGAAATTAATTGTTGGGCCTACATTATCACTTTGCGTGCCACTAAACTAATTGTTTTCTATAAAAATTGTAAAATCTTATCTTAAATTTACAACAAAATTTTCAATTTCATTTTTTTTTATTAAATCTTAACATAATTCTATATCCTGATCTCTTCTTTAAGAATGTATCCATCTTTTTGCCTTTATTGTGTGCTATATTATCTGAAAATTATAAAACAACAAATTCGTTTATTAAAAGAAGAAACTCTTATACGTTTTTAACGTCTGTTTCAGCCCTGAGTGTATGGCTATTATTTAATTATTTTTTTTTTACAGAAATTGTATTAATCTCATAAAAATATACCCACATTGCTTTCCGCAAAATAAAAACAAAAATATATGTTCATGTTTTTAAAAGAAAATTTTAATCCATGTCTATTTTGAAAATTAAATTTGTACTTGTGTAAAATTATTGGGTTTTGATATTCATGGAAATAATTATTTAAATGTACCTACGATTTCTTAATTTCATTGACTTTTCTTAACTGGTAAACATATGTTTATTTGTGAAATGAGAATATGCATGCACCTAGGAGGTTAATTATTTCAAATTCATTCTGAGGCGTATCTTGCTTGTGCTGCCTTGTGAAAATGAAAGAATCTTATTACTCCCTCCTCCTAACAGAGATTTCTTTTTAAATTAATAAAATCATCCAAATGATTGTAACACCCTTACATTCATATGATTTTTTCTTATTTGGAAGAGTGAGAAGGGCATTAGTGAATGTTATTTGGCTATGGAGTTTCGCTCCACAGATTTAATCGGCATTTTCTTATAAAAAGTATATATAAAGGTTAATTTTTTATTACGTTTTAAATTTAATAATTTTATATTTTTGGAATTATTAAATAGTAAAAAGTTATAAATTGTTAATTATACAACACTAAGTTTGTTTGTGTTTTATTATCAATTTAAAAAGTAATGAATTATATTTATTAATCTTACTATCAAGAAAGGGAAAATACAATTCTGTCACGCAATGTTTTTAATCCAAGAAAGTTAAGAGTTTTGGTTAAAATATGCAATGACCATAAAACGTCATTTCCGTATTTATTTAGAAAACTTAATTTTAATTTTATTTCGCAATAGTGAAAACGCGCTGAAAACGCCCTAAAAATACTGATGTTTGGTTTTCCCTATAAATGTGATTACGGTGTAATTCTGTGATCATAATTTTTTTGTTTAATATTGTTTCATAATTTTCAAACGCATATAAAATCCTTAAGCTAGTTCCTGTATTACTTTAAATGTATGTGTAATTTATAATAATTATACTTAAACTTTTACTAAAAAGAAAGGGGGATATATAATATATTTTACGAATTTTAATTTATTGGATTTCCGTAACATAATAGAAAATGACTATGATCCTTTTTTAAGAATCCGAACGTATTTAAATCTTTTAGGCGCCTAGGCGTTACAGTCAGACTAGCTCATACTTATATGTATATACATATATGACAAGATATGTAACGTCTTAGCTTATATAAGTACATCAATTGTGCTCTGGTGAACTTTGATTTAAATTTAACTAGTTTTTTTTTTTTAAAGACCAGTGTTTCTTCTTTCCCGCCGTCTTCATTGATTCGATAACTTGCATACCAATATGTTAACCCCATCTTCATTAAATGGATAATGTACATAGCTATATGTTTACCCTATCTTCATTGATTGGATAACTTAGATACCTGGGTAGCCTGCCAGTGGCGTAGCGAGCTCAACTCGCGCCCGGGGCACAATACCTTTTTAGCGCCCCAATACATTTTTAGCGCCCCCCCCCCTTTATTCGAAAACCATGCAATATATAGTAAAATATACCATTTGGCGCCCCTTTGTGAGTAGCGCCTGGGGCATGATGCCCCCTTGCTCCCCCCTCACTACGCCACTGTAGCCTGCATACCTATATGTTTATCCAATATTCATTGACTGGGTAAACTATATGTTTATCCAATATTCATTGACTGGGTAAACTGCACACTAATAATGTTAGTATAAATGTCGAGACGCTACATGCAATTACTTATTCAATTGTCTATATATTTATTTATTTGTTGCTTTAAACTAAATATTTAGTTGATTATTGAAACAATGGCACCCTTGATCCACGTATGTATTGCAATTGTTCCAAACTGGAAACTTTGAGTATAAGTAACACGGGGGAGGTCATAAAACTCGAACAAGGTCTTCGTCCACCATACATCGTATCCGGAAATTTGATCGAAAGAAATTTGGTCGATGGAAAATTGATCGACGAAAATTTGATCGAACGGAAATTTGGTCGAATCGTTTTTTAAATTTATACGTTAAAATATTGCGTCAAATTTCTTTTTGAACGCATTATTATGTTTTACGATATAGTATAGTGCGTTCAAAAAGAAATTTGACGAAAATTTTAACGCCTGGACTGAAAAGAAGATTCGACCAAATTTCCGTTCGATCAAATTACCGTCGATCAATTTTCCGTCGACAAAATTTCTTTCGATCAAATTTCCGGTAACCACCATACATATTTACCGATTATACGTTTTTATGCGCGTTGTATGATGACGGCTAAAACTATTTTAAGTAATTTAAAATTAAAGTTTTGCCATAAAGGATGAAGACTGGATTGTCTGTTTGTAAAGATATGTTACCAACCGTTGAACACATTTTGATGGCTCGTTGAATTTTTTTTAAAAAAGTTTTAACAACAATGATAAATGCTTTGAGCCCTGTATATTCGCTAAATACGTTTCTAAAACTAAATACTTTTTGCTGCATAAATTATTTAATTTTTAAAAATAATATTTCCATACTCAACAGTAAAAAAAGCCCAAAAATAAAATTTTAAAATGAAAACAATGGCAGAATTTAGCTCAAATTTTACTTACGTAGAAGAGCAATTGAAATAATATCTCTCTGCAAAAGCACGGTTGAAATGCGAAGGTCCATCTTTCACTGATACAAAACGACTTCTTTTATGTTTAAATGACGATCTTTCATTGATACAACATTTCTCTTAGGTTTAAATTACCATCTTTCATTGATAGAACATTTCTCTTAGGTTTAAATTACCATCTTTCATTGATACAACATTTCTCTTAGGTTTAAATTACCATCTTTCATTGATACAACATTTCTCTTAGGTTTAAATTACCATCTTTCATTTATACAACATTTCTCTTAGGTTTAAATTACCATCTTTCATTGATACAAACACAAAGTCTCTTAGGTATAAATGGCCTATTTTAAATGATTTAAGCTGGACTTCAATTATTTTTCAAATTTTTAAAACAGCGAAACGCTCTGCAACAAAGCCGCCAATGGAGAAAATGGCAACTGAAATGTAAAGCTCGACGAAACAAAAGCTTCACACGTTCACATAACTTGTTATACTATTTCCTTCACACGGCTTGAAAGCAAACCTTCCATTATTAACCGAAGCAAAAGGAACTGCTGCATTTATTATGGACAGCGTGTTAAATATGTAATTATTTGTTTAAAGGGCACATAATGAGAACAGTCAACGACAAACATCTTACGCCCTGACAGATTTTTGTTTACAATGTCGAGGACAAGTGAGTTCATCGAGATGTTAGTTCTAATTTTGTTTACAATGTCGAGGACAAGTGAGTCCATCGAGATGTTAGTTCTAATTTTGTTTACAATCTCGAGGACAAGTAAGTTCATCGAGATGTTAGTTCTAATTTTGTTTACAATGTCGAGGACAAGTGAGTTCATCGAGATGTTAGTTCTAATTTTGTTTACAGTGTCGAGGACAAGTGAGTTCATCGAGATGTTAGTTCTAATTTTGTTTACAATGTCGAGGACAAGTGAGTTCATCAAGATGTTAGTTCTAATTTTGTTTACAGTGTCGAGGACAAGTGAGTTCATCGAGATGTTAGTTCTAATTTTGTTTACAATGTCGAGGACAAGTGAGTTCATCGAGATGTTAGCTCTAATTTTGTTTACAATGTCGAGGACAAGTGAGTCCATCGAGATGTTAGTTCTAATTTTGTTTACAATGTCGAGGACAAGTGAGTTCATCGAGATGTTAGTTCTAATTTTGTTTACAATGTCGAGGACAAGTGAGTTCATCGAGATGTTAGTTCTATTTTTGTTTACAATGTCGAGGACAAGTGAGTTCATCGAGATGTTAGTTCTATTTTTGTTTACAATGTCGAGGACAAGTGAGTTCATCGAGATGTTAGTTCTAATTTTGTTTACAATGTCGAGGACAAGTGAGTTCATCGAGATGTTAGTTCTAATTTTGTTTACAATGTCGAGGACAAGTGAGTTCATCGAGATGTTAGTTCTAATTTTGTTTACAATGTCGAGGACAAGTGAGTTCATCGAGATGTTAGTTCTAATTTTGTTTACAATGTCGAGGACAAGTGAGTTCATCGAGATGTTAGTTCTAATTTTGTTTACAATGTAGAGGACAAGTGAGTTCATCGAGATGTTAGTTCTAATTTAATGTAAATCAACGTACACCTTGGGTTGTACCATTTCAACAGTTATGGAATGAACTAAAATGAATAATAATATAACAATTTTGGAAACATATAGATTTGTAGTTGTTTCTCGAATCTTATGATTTTTTATTTATTTTATCGAATAGTTTACTTTTTATGTTGTAAACGCAATTATATGTAACCATTACACAACCCTTGTCTCGCACCGGAACTATATGTAGGATCTGTGGGTTTGTGTGTTATCACAAGTTAAAAGGGCTAACATCCAAGGGAAAATTTAAATTGGCTATTTCAAAATTAACCCCGCTCCAATTTGGATGGTTAGTAGGGATTTTAAAGTCCCAATGAGTTCGGTTGGCCAAAAAATTGTAGTTAGGACGTTTTTAGCTGACCGATGTTCAAAGTGACACTTAAACACAATGGGATAAAGCAAGGTGGGGTCACTTCATTGGATAAATTGTATGACTATATTAAGACCAATAAAAATGTTCACAAAAGTTATTAAGTCATTTTTCGCGGTGCGCAGAAAGTATGCGAAAATGAGTTTTGAAATATTTAAAACTTTCGGTATGGTTTCGGCCGCAATCAGAAAGTTACCTTCGGTCGGTCTCCAAATGGAATAGATATGTGTGGCTTTAATATATCTAATGGAAAAGGCAAATGAAATTTTAAATTTCTTGGATATAATTTCCGGTAACCACCATACATATTTTATCTCCTAATTAAACGTTCAAAAGTAAAAAGAGTACAGTTAACTTTTCGTATTATTTGTCGTTTTCCTCTGTACAATAAATACATTTTGATGGTGCTGTAGATACACTCAAATAAATAACTTGTTAAAAATATGTTTGCACAATTTGTACGCGTAAGTACAGACCCAGATGAAACAGAAGATCCACAAAACACGTGATTGCCATTATTGTTTCTTCTTTCCCCTGTCATTTACACAACTTGCTTTTAGCACTATTATAAAATAAATATTTAACACACAACATTTCGTGGATGGGACTCGTTAACTTTGGACAGCAACTTATCTAAGAGAAGGAAAATCTGAATTCAAACCCGGAGATGGAGTCCCGAAAGGCGGATAACATTAATATAATTAAACATTCCGTAAACTCCTGCGACGCCACTGGTACCAAGATGTAGCATCTACATTATGTTCCTTTGGGATTATCCAGCGGCGTGGGGAGAGGCGATTTGCTGTTGGGAACCAACTCAAAATCATAGAAGAATAATCCCAGGCCTTGTGGATTTCGTCCTGCGACTTCCACACCATCGTCACATTGTGACGGGCGTTGCCAGCAAAAAAATAATTAAATAACATTGAAAAATATACTTATTTTTATAAATGTCATTACTTTTTTTTAATTTATAGCAAAACGAATATAAAAATATTTGAAATTGTCTACGTCTATACAAAATTCATTTTTAAAATCTATGGCTGGGATTTAATCAATGCATCAAGCGCTGCTAGCAACGAGAATTATTTCCACCATTTTATTTTGAAAAACATACCTAAAAAAGGTATTCAGTGCTATTTGGAAGTATAGTATACACTACTCTGGGTTTTATTTGGCAACGGTGACCTTGGGCTTGTAGCACACATTTCCTTGTATATAACCTTTACTTCTTATGCTTATTTATTTACTTCGGAAATCACTCGATTCGGCAGATATAAAATCGTTATTTTAAAGCATTTTTTTTCCTTAACAGTGTTGCTCTTTTACTGGTTACCGGCTTATATATATATCTTTATATATATCTATATATCTTTAGATATATATGTAAGAAGGAGCCCACGTACATTTAAAAAAAAAATGTTTGTGATTTTTAAAAATTATTTTACGGAAACCGAATTAATTTTAACTTGATAAAAGAAATATAAAATTTTGTTTGGTGTACATTTTGAATAGTTTTTGAGTTTTTACATAAAGTTGTTATTGAAAGAGACTGAGATTTTGTCTTCCAAAAGTCAAGCGCTTTAGAGCTAAGATATGATATTAGCTCTCTAACTGTGGACCGTTTGATTTTGCTATTATACTTTATGTTAATGAATGCTGGTCTTTAAATGATTTGTTTTAACCTTTAGTATATTGGTAAGACGGACAAATTGTGTAGCCAGCGTGAAGAGTTCGGATAGCACTTCTTTAAATTCTCAGCTGTAAGATAAACGTCTTAAAGACAGGTAGTGGTCTCTCAGCGTATTTTAGATTTAGGAACAACAAAAAAATCCTAATTTAGCACTTAGCAAGCAAAGTCATGAAAATAAAGAAAATAAATATCACAAAATTCTTCATGTTTAGGCAAACACCCTTGGTGAAAAGTGTTATTGATTCAAAGCTTTTTTATGCTTGGTCTCGTGACATCAACCTTACATGTAACAGCGTAAGGCAATATTCATTGGCCAACTAACACAGAAGTTATTTGTTTCAGAACGACCAACGAGATTGATTGCCAAGCATTGATGTAGTGTCTTTATGAGAATTTATTTTTCAAAGCAAGAACAAATAATATGTTAAGCAAAGAAATACACCCATACGAATTATTTTTTTGGATTTTTTAAAGCCTACGATTGTAAAAATTTGAGGTAAAACAATTACGGGATCAGTTGTTTTTTTTATTGAAATAGCGCATGTGTCCTTAATTTTTGCTTGCAAATGAAGTTTTAATCACAATTTTACGGATCTCTTGCGGAAACATTGCAGGATGAAAAACACAGTAGTTTAAAATACTTATATATTTTTCCCACATGAAAATGTAGTTTTTTTAATCTCTTTTAGAAACGAATGTCCCATCCGTTGATATTTGGATTGTATTCTCTGGGTAAGATACAACTGTTTTTTCTGCCAGTCTTATCTCTCTGTTTTGAGATTGCGTTTCTCTTTAATTTCAGATGCCACATCTATATTGGTTTGTGTATGATTCTATTGTTTCGTCTCCATTTTTCAATCCATTGTCTATATGGGTGTTGCTTGTCTAGCATTCTGTACATTTCAACCATCTCGATCTCTGCTGCCTCTCTCGTAAGATTTAGTGGATCAATAAATACCACATCCTTCTGTTGACGTAAATGTTAGACCTCCGGAGATGAGAAATGAAATGGAATGGGCTGTCTTTGTACATTTCTTAGAGAGTCTGTACTGTCTTGCTGCCAATTGACTGTGGCACAAAGATGTATTTTAGAAATATACAGTATGAAAATATAAAGTGCTCTTATTTATTTAGCGTAAGTACTTCCAAAATTAAAAATAAAAATTTTTGCTATTAAAAGAACAAGATTAAAAATAATTAATTTTTTCTTGCGATTTTAAAAACCAAATCAAAATTAAAGAACTATGCCTAAGAACCGAAATCAATAAATCATACATAGGTTTGTTCCATGGTTGGATGATCAGTTTGAATATATCATTAGTGTAAAACTACTTTGGAGTTTGTTTCCTCTTTGAGAAACTCATACCGTTGAGGGAGTTATCAATTAACTCTTGCCAAATAAATTCATTAAAAAAAAATAAACAATACATTCTTTACAATGAAAATACTATTTCTTTTTCTTTTATTTCTTTTTAGTTTTACAACTATTTATGACTTTACTTTATGGACAATTTACTAAATACCCTCACCGTGAAGCTCAGTGAATGCACACATTATTTTCTGATTTCCCCTAAAACTAATGGAATTTTCAAAGAATGGCGATACCTTATGAGTAAATACTAATCCGATGATTTTTTTGATTTTTTTTTTTGTGTGTTTAGAAAACCCTTTGTCATTATGACATAATAAGATATTCGTGACTGATGGTTTGTTAAGTAAAACAACTAGTGTAACAGTTGTTTTTATTTATTTAAATTCCCATACTATTAGTTCTTGCTATAACGATAAAATGATATAATCGATTCCGTGCTTTCAACAGAAGATGCAAAAGAATCCTGATAAACATATGTTGAAGCTAACACGATCAACTAACATTTGATCAGATAGTTCTGCACAAACCAAACGCTACAACGTGGCGTTACAAAGTTCACAGCGTCTTTAACATTGAAGAGTTAAAGAAACAAGCAAAGCCCTAATATAATTGGTTTTCATGCTCAGATGTTATTATAGAAATCATCTTTCGTTTGGTTGATTGGAAATATTAATTTATACCTCTTTGGATTACACCTTTCCTTTTATTTTAAATGACTTTTTTTAAAGGAATACATAAAAAAAAAATTAGAGCAGGCAAGGTTGTGCTAACAGTCGTTTTGTTTGTTATTTCAATATTGCGTGGTAGAATGTGCAGCTGCGTGACCTCCTTTATGGCATGACAGTTTTTGCGAAACTGGGTAAATATGAAGAGAAGTTAAAGCTGATTTTAAGTTGTACTAATAAGGATTTATGAGATGAATAATTAAAAAAAAAAAAAAAAAAATTATTATTTTAATTAAAATTATTATGCTAATGTTTCAACCGCTTCTACAATGAAGATTGTTTTCACAAACCAATTCAAAAAAAAAAAAAAAATATTTCACACCAAACACACTTGCGATATTTTTTTTTAAAAACTCTTTTAGCGCAGTTATCGGGAATTTTATTTTCATGAAATCAGTGACGTCATATTTTCCTCACCTTCCACTTGGAAAACAGAAAAAAAAATATTTTAGGGGTTTGGGGTTGAGTTTTGAGGCTGAAGAATGTGTTGTCATTGACACCGAGTCTATGTGCCAAGTTTCAGCTCGACAGGTTGACGGAAGGTGCTGACATAAATCTCATGAAGACTGATTGGGCCTAAACATAGGATATGGACACAAAATGCCATCATACATACATATTAAATTACATCATACATACATACATACATACATACATACATACATACATACATACAGACAGACAGACAGACAGGCAGACAGACAGACAGACAGACAGACCGACATACATACATAAATACATACATGCATACATACATACAAGCATACATACATACATGCATACAGACGGACGGACAGACAGACATACCTACATATATACATACATATATACTACATATATACATATGTACATTAAAAATTGATTGTTGTTAAAAAATAAGATAAATACGATTGTTGTCCCTGGGCATTTCAAAGAAACTTAGATCTGTGACTTATAAACCCGAGAACGTTCTATCATAAAATAGGCAGTCTGCAATTGTTGCGTTTATTGCTCAGTGTGTTGTTGTTGTTGTTTTTGCTCACGCACTACAAGTGTTTTACAGCAAAGGGACTCATTTCACAAAGGAAATAGAAGTTGTCATCACACTTGACATCAAAGAATGGCCAGAATTCGATATGGGGGCAATATCCAACGCAGTCTTCCTGGCCCAAGTCATTGTCAGGCTGTTCTGAAACGTAAAGTTGCAGAATATGTCCCCGGGTCTGATGTGTCTAGTGTGACTAGTGTGTCTTACGTGTTTAAAATGTTAGTAACACTTATGAAATGTCAAGTGTGTCTAATCTGTCTAAGATGTATAGTGTGTGTGATATGTTTGAAGTGTCTAATAATATGCATAGTGTGTCTAATGTTTATAGTGTTTTATGTGTCTAGTGTGTCTTATGTGTCAAGTGCCTAATTTGACTAATGTGTCTAGCTAGTGTTCCTGATGTGTTTAAAGTGTCTAATAAATTGTATAGTGTGTCTAATGTTTATAGTGTTTTATGTGTCTAGTGTGTCTAATGTGTCTAGTGTGTCTTATGTGTCAAGTGCCTAATTTGTCTAATGTGTCTAGCTAGTGTTCCTGATGTGTTTAAAGTGTCTTATGTATCTAGTGTGTCTGGTACTTCTAGTGTGTCTTACTTGTTTATTGGTGCTTATAGTCATGATGCCTCTAATGTGTATAACCTAATGAATCTTCTGTCTTATATATCTTAGGTATCCAAAGTGTCGAATATGTCAAATGAATATTCTAGTATTTCTAATATTTCTAGTGGGTTTAAGCTGACCAGTGTGTCTAATGTGTCGAGTGTGTCTAGTTTGACTTGTGTGTATGCTTTCTATAATGAGTATAGCGTGTCTAATGTATCTCGTTTGTGTGTAACATGTCTAATGTGTCAAGGGTTGCTAATTTTCTCACACGTATGTATCTAGTGTGTCTAATGCGTCTATTTTTTACTATGTGTCTGTGCTGTCTATTGTATATGATGCGTTTAATGTGCCTATTGTGTCTAGTGTATGTAGTGTCTCCAGTGCATCTAGTGTGTCGTATTTTTCAATCAAGTCAAATAAAATTTCCTCTAACATAGCTGGATAAAACAATTAACGTTACTGGGCAATGCGAAGTTGGGGTATATTTGTATAAAAGCTCGACAAACACAATCAACTTGTCGTTTGTTTGTTTGTTGTTTTTGTTTTCCACTTAATTCGTCATCTTTAAATTTGATCGAAAATTTCCCCCCCCCCGGGGCCACCAAATATATGTACATATATACAAACAATAGAAAACCATATTATGCCAGAGTAAATTAAAAAAAAACATACTTATAATTAGCTCCCCAGAAATACTGAGAATTGTGTGCCAGTACACAGCAAGTGTTGAACGTAAAGCCTCGATGAAATAAGAATAATTCAACCCTACCAGGTGCAAATATCAGAGTTTGAAGTCCGCTGTCCAGCAGAGACCCGTCATCCGCCCACCGGAAGATGCCTTCCTCTGCGATGTCATCCAGGCCTATCCAAGTGTACACATTGCTTGGCTGAAGGACCGCCAACGCGATGAAGAACTTCGTCACCGTTTTTATGGTGCTCAAGTCAGCTCCCTTTGCTGAGGTAAAGTAAATTTAAACTATATCATGATTAGGATTATTGCCCATTTAATTAAGATTTATTTTAATATATTGAGATTTACCTGGTGAGTCTCATTATTATGTATTCTTGAAATGAATGTATATATTTTAACTAAATAATACACTTTGCTGAACACCAGAGGCGATTTTTCAACTTTTCTAGTAAGAAAGATATAACTGACTAAATTAAGATGATATTTTTGTAAACTCATGATATTTTGTATATGAAACATCAAATATGGTTTAAATTTTTAAAAAAAAAAATTTGTTATATAATTTAATATATATTAATTATATTTTTTTAATTTATATTTTTTTAAGTTCATTTTTGTGCAATTATATCAGAAAAGGTGCAGGATTTTCATACTTAAGTAGATAATTATTTACGCATTTAAAGATGCCTATGCGTGGCTTAAAAGCACTCATGCAAGGGGTTTGTTGTCCATGCCAATAAGGAGGTCATTTAGCCATTGCTTGTGCATTTTGGGAGGCTTGAGTGTTCTGCTTAAGAGTTAATGAGCTGGACACGACTGTTTCTTCAAGGTTGAACGCTTCAAAGCAAAATGTTTCCAATAAGTTCAAATCGTCGTCAGTTTTTTTTCCCAGTTCTTCTGATCTTTGATTCAGAGGCGTTATTTCACTTTTATTTTTAGTTTAAGGAGAGGGCAAAACCAAAACTTTGTCGGCTAGTTAAGTTGTTTATTACTGGAGGCGCTACAGTATATGGCACTGTAAATAAAACCTTAGAATTTAAGGGGGGGGGGGGAATGCCCCACCCTATCCTTATACCCAAATGACGTCCTTCTTTTGTTTTCGTGAGGGACATTTGCCTATTACGTTTTCCTTGTCTTTTCTTTGAATATTTCTTAATAGTATTACGTTGGATTTATATTTATTATGTAAACTCTGATTTGGTGCAACATTAAAACCACAGAGGGAAACTTTTCAAAGGCAGACCTAGGATTAGATGGATGGATGATGTGGAGACGGATCTACAGCAGCTGGAAAACAAAACATGGGAAAAAGAAAATGCCAGCTAGGAGTGAGTGAAAGGCTTGGGTAAGAAAGGCTAAAATCCTACATGGGCTATAGTACCACAGGAATTGCCTGAAATTAAAATGTACATTACTTTTATTTGTTATTATGTTGTACTAAAGAATATTAGCCGAAATTTTGACTTGTTTACTTCTTCGCATAAATGATTAAAGGCTACAAATCATTTACGCTTTGTTTACATACATGTTTGTGTCTTATTAATCAATATCCACTGCAATGTTTGGACAATTTTCATCTGCATGTAAACTTTTAATTTTCATTTCGGATTTTTTTGTGTGTGGAAAAATGGTTTTTCATTTAGGTGGGGGTGTCAAATTCCAATTATATTTTCGGTGTGCATCTCTTCTTTTTTCATTGTTATGTTTTTAACTTGTCAAAGATACACGGATACTAGTTTACATTATTGTAAATATTGTGATTTAACGTATCTTATTATATCAGTTTACAAAGAAAATAATAATTTAGAGATCCCATTTCTATTTGGTGTTTCATTTATAAAACACATTTCGATGAGGTTTATGTTTACAATAAATGAACTACCTCGACATCGCGTTCTCGTCTTTGTGTAGTTCTGTTCATTGCCTTACCTCGACATCGCGCTCTTGCCGTTGTATAATTCTCTTCAATGTTTGACAGCCAAAGACACGCACTTCTGGAAC
Organism: Omphiscola glabra; assembly: GCA_964017045.1. Classification (NCBI taxonomy): domain Eukaryota; kingdom Metazoa; phylum Mollusca; class Gastropoda; family Lymnaeidae; genus Omphiscola; species Omphiscola glabra. The sequence continues at coordinate 15,356,539 of OZ024804.1, read as the reverse complement.
CGTTGAGTTGGATCAAAAAGTTGTTTGTCGTATTGCAGAAAGCACCCACCGTGTACAGCATCAAGCTTGGGTTCAACGATGTCAAGGTCGGATATATCCAAGATCCTGTATCACATTATAAAGAGCAGTAGGGTGTATGTGAAAATGGAAGTACAATACGTTTTGTGGGCCTGAATATATATATAGAAGAAGAAGAAGAGAAAAAAAAAGGAAAATGACGATTTGGAAACGTCTTGATACTTGACAAGTAACTCAATTAAGCATGACTATATGACACATATTTCTAGGATATTAAAACAACTTCTAAATTCCTCAAATTAAATGCAAATAACGTTTTTTTAAATTTTTTTTTAAATCTAAGATGGAATGATACAAAATCTACGTCTAAACTTTTGTTTAGACTTTAAATTTGCATATAATTTTAATGTCTTACTTCTACTAATTTTTTGTGCCTCATTAATCTGTTTGAGTATCTAGGATAAAAATAATCTAGTTAGTTAGGTACTTAGTTTACATATAAACTAGCAAGTCAGGTACCAAAGTTACCTATTAACTAGCAGGTTAGGTAACTTGGTTACACATAAATTGGCCACTTGGGTACTTCGGTTACAAATAAAATAGCAAGGTACGTACCAAGATAACATATAAACTAGCCCGTTAAGTGCCTAGGTTATATATAAACTAGCCCGTTAAGTGCCTAGGTTAGATATAAACTAACTCGTTAAGTGCCTAGGTTAGATATAAATTACCCCGTTAAGTGCCTAGGTTAGATATAAATTACCCCGTTAAGTGCCTAGGTTAGATATAAACTAGACCGTTAAGTGCCTAGGTTAGATATAAACTAGCTAGTTGACTATCATAGATTATATATTATAAATATGGTAGTTCCTTGCCCATATAACTAGCAAAGAGTTATCCATGTATGTAGGCCATCTACACGATAGTTAGTTATTTACCTAGGTTGCAAGTACTGTTCTGTAGGTCGTAAATGAAGCTGTAACATACATCGTTCATCTGGAGACACTTCGAGGCACACCAGAGGCGATTTTTAACTTTTAAAGTTTGGAATGTGACTAAATTCACTTTCTGGGAAGACACTTTATAAAAGGCGGCAATTTCTGTGGCAGCAGCTGTGCTGTCTTGAACTAGACACGTATAAAGAAATAAAAATGAATTATTTGCTGCAGCTCATTCATATTTGCCTTTGTCACATTTTTTTTCTTTATAATATATATATATATATATATATATATATATATATATATATATATACTATATATGGCATCATTCCATCTTGACGAGACGATGGGGTACCTATGAAAAGTTTATCAAATTTCTGGCGAGGCTGTTCCTAGTATGCCATTCTCGGATGCACCTCTCACAGGAGAACCTTCACTTCTGGTTAAATCTGACCTTTCGTAATGCCCTTTTTTATTCAAGAGCCTAGTTTCGCGCATCCTGTTGCCTTTTTTGACTCCGTACGTTCCATGTTGGAAGCGAAATGGCGGAGGCTTTCTTCTGGTTTTTTCCCCGTTACTTACAACAAAAAAAAGCTATTTTGGTCGTGAAGTGAAATCACCAGTGCAGCTACTTAGCCTGGGCGGGGTTTTATGGAGCATGATGCCGCCCAAAGCAGCAGTCCTCCACTATCCACTTAGCCAGTGGATCCAGGTGGATCACATATCCCAATACAACTTGGTACTAACTGCGTTGCGGGAGTCGCCGAAATGACATTGGTATTAGCGTCAGATTTACTTCGGAGTATATAGCATAATAATGACTAGAAATATCCTGCCAAACAATGGTGGCGGCGACGAGTGAATTGCCCATCCACTTAAGTTACTTGACAAGCGTGCATTCAAGAAGCGCCTGTAAACGATGCGCAATTAGAACAAACTTCTTGAAATGTTATTTTGTGCGCGTTTTTTTTGCGCACCTATTGAACGCAGGGTTACAGCCATATATGCTATAGAATATAATTATTTGTGATGCTTCAATGTTGTAACATACAATTTGGTTAATAATCAGAGAATTATTAGGAAAATATCATCACCTTTTTCTTTCTCCTCTCTTAGGTGATCACTTTGTAAACTGAGTTACGGATTAAATATGTATTAAATTCAATTACTTTTTACCAAAATATCTTATATACAATAAGTCAACGTCACGCAGTGAAATATAATTTATTTTTCTTTTAAAGTTTCAACTTTAAGTATATTGTACGCTTTTCTTTTTTTAAAAAAACCATAAGAAGCCCAAACATAACGCTAAAAGAAAGAACACACACACATATTTTAGACAACTTACCAAGCAAGCCCAACATCAAGCTGAGAAAACACACACACAACTGCTTCATTTCCTCTCCAATTAATGCTATTGGGAACAGTGAATATAAATTACGAATAAAAGGCTAATCTGATCCAAAATGTGATCCGTGTATGTCATGCCCGGCATTAGGACGTTATATATCCACGCCACAGACCGGTGAACTTCTTACACCAAAGAACCACTGTTGCGGTTTTGAAACATTCAATGTTTTCGTTCTGCTGTAATAATACGGACGCAAGAGATGCCATTGCCTTCGATAGAGTATACATTTTAAAATATCATACTAAACTCACGGTGACTGCTAGAACGGTTGACGGTAACATTCTATAGGCCTACTAACACTTGTTCAAAGATTTATTTTTGAAACGAAATATACCACGCGTAATACAATATTTGCATTTTTTTTAAAACGTTGGAATAAAGTGAAATATATATTTTTTCAAATTTAGTTATGAGGTTAAATTTTTTTACTGTTTTAAATGTGTCGTTACTTGTAGCAAATAATGGGAAGAATTTTTAATATCCTTTGTTTAAATTTAAATCTCCTTTTAAGGTGGCAGATATGGAAAACTTTGGTGCAGACCGAGTTACAAAAATTATTTAAAAAACACAGTCGTGTTGGCTTGTTCAATATTATCTCGAGCCTTGTGGAGCACTGGAGTCCTACTTTCTGGCATGATAGTTCTAAAATAGGCGAGGAGTTATAAAGGGAGTTATGAGGGTTATAGTAAGCCGAAGAATTAAGCTTGTATAAAGCACAATTTAATTAATAAGACTCAAGATTTCGAAATACATCATGTTCCGGGATCTAGCATGCTGAGAAAAGAAGGTTTTATCACGTTTAAAAGATCAAACTCACTGATCTATCTGAATAATGACCGATAGATCAGCTATCCATAATACATTAAGGACTGCGCTCAAGCCTTGTGAAGGAAAATGTAGGACGAGGTATGTGGAAGCTTGAATCGAAAGAAAGGACTGTAAGAGAAGAACGTGTCGGCTAAGAACCCTCCTCGGCAGAATGAAAGTAAAACAGGAAATGAAAACCTAGTTAAATGCTGGCTTTCTTTTTACAGTGTTCGCCATTGTTATTGCCGGAATTTGAATCAGTTATGTAACAGGTTACAGCTTTGTACAAAAGTTACAATACTGAACTTCGTCTTGTTGCAAAAACTATGAATAGATTAAGAAATCTCTTAGAATAGCGTTTGAAAACTTGCTTGAAATGTAAAACATAAAAAAGTTGTTAAAAAAAATGTTGAGGATGTGTGTGTTTGTGTTTGTGAAGCATTTTAAGCTGCTTAATAAATTCAATGTAGATATTGTCTGCTTATTATTGACTGAGCCTGTAATTTTGATTAAAATCATAACCAACAAGCCGTTTGACTTGACTGTGTGCACTATTTACCTTTGGTAAAACCACAAATCAAACACAATGAAATCTGCAACTTTAGCTATTGATATATATCTGTCATTAGTTTGCTTTGTTTGCTTCTTTAACAAAAATGTGATTTTGACCAAAGCTTCTAAAGTTTTGAATAGTTTAAGTATTTGACACATAAAAATCTATTTTTAAAGCATAAATAGCAAATATTTTGTTAGTGTTTGTATGAAAGCTTAGTTTTGTTTTATTTCACGTTTTTTTTTTTTTAAATTGATATAAATATACAAAGTATTGGAACATAGTTTATTCTCTAATTTATATTCAGTTGTCCATGGTCAATAATTTTAGATAAGTTATATTCTCTTTCTTTCATTTGTTATTCATTGAAGAAGAAGGCTTTTTGCCGATACGTTTTTTTTTTTTTTGTTTTTTTATGTCATTTTTTTCAAGTTTTCTCTTACAGCGATTTCATTATTTCGATTCATTAAAGTTTCTTGTTAATGTGAGATGTTCTTGAATCATAATGCCTCCAGCCCAAATCTACATTATTTAAGTTCGTAAATAAAAAACAAAACCGAACAACAATGGCGACCGCCATACTTTATCTTCCCATCTATTAAAGTTATTTGACAAAACATGCATTCAAGTTACGTATTTTATAAGAATCCTAATTAGCGCCAACTTCCCTATTTACGGTACCTCTTCGCACACTAATGTATGCCCCTGAACCGTATTAATAGTCTAATGTCCCATCCCCTTTTAGACCACAGATCTATTAAATGATATTTAAATTGAGACCATTCCGTAAATCAAAAGAAATATTACGCACCAATTTCTCTTGCGATACTTGTTAGAATTTCATTTATTGGAGTTATCGGGAATTTTTTGTCAAGCATTGTGGAACTCACTATTACACCTCTCTTTCTTTCCTAAATGAAGAATTATATGGATTGATTTTTCATTTAGAAATATTTAAAGACAACAAAAAAATGTGACACATAAATGTGTTTATCATTTCCCACAACCTCCATCTTAACTTCTTCCAATAGATTTGGCTATTGTAGAAGATAAATGGGAATTAATTTAACATTAATTTTATCCTTTAAATTATCTGAGTTATCTGCATCAACAGCTATTTACATTTTTAACTTTGAATTTGCTTTCGTTCCGTGCTGGGGTTTTTCATTTCCTGGGTTTTGCTTATCACGGAAAACGGGAATAGAGATTTACTCATCCCGATATACCGTGATTTCTGTAAATTTGCTTAAAATGTTTTATAAAATGTATTGAAAATAAAAAGGAGTTAATTTGTATAGTTTTTTTAAAAACCAATATTGTCCAATAATATGTAAAAGAAAAAATAAAGGTTATGTGAGAGGTTGGTTTCTTTTGGTACTAGTTGCTTTATTTTTCACTTGTTAAGTAAATGTCGGATATAACCGGCTGTAGAATGTAAAACAACGTGACACTTTATGAGTTTTCTATTCTTTACAGGCCGCCATTTTCTACTTTCGCTTTCACTACTAGATGTTTACAAGCAAATATCTCCACAACTTGTAACAAAGACTTCGTTTGGAATAAACTAAAATTAAAGAAGATTGAAACGTGTATCTTTATTTCGCTATGTCCAAATATGTTGATTTCGGAAGAAAGAAGCAGAAAAAAGTAAAATAAAATAAAGTATTAAAAAGTTAGTTAGACACATGTAACACTAGATTAAAATATAATAAAAATAATTGTATACACTTGACTTATTACTGAATATGTTGATATGTGAACTTAGAAAAAAAGAACAAATTCCAAGGCATCACGGTGTTACGGTACGAATTTTAATTTTGTAATTATTTTGTTTTTAAATACGAAAATATCGAAACATTGGAAAGCGCATGCGCATTCAAAGGAAAACCAACTGAAGCATGAAGCAAAATCCAATAGACAAACACAAACAGGGCTAATTTTAGATGACTTTAACCCGCCCATGATGGAACGCCATCCCGTGCTGCTTGTTGCCATCTCTTATATATATATATACGTATATTGCTTATGGTGTGACATGCTTCCTCTTACCCCAACTCCACATGTTATATAAATAGCACGAGTAAAGATAAACCTGCCTCGCAGAGAACGTCATGCGAGACGGTTGAACTCAAGTAATTTGTTGAATTTCTTTAGTATTTAATGAGAGGCGTTTATTATATTAATCAATAAAGAGCCACGGGAATGGTATAGGACTGTCTGCTATCCTATGGTTTAAAGGCTGGCAGATAGAGAGTAGGACTGTCTGCTATCCTATGGTTTAAAGGCTGGCAGATAGAGAGTAGGACTGTCTGTTATCCTATGGTTTAAAGCCCGGTGGATAGAGAGTAGGACTGTCTGTTATCCTATGGTTTAAAGGCTGGCAGATAGAGAGTAGGACTGTCTGTTATCCTATTGTTTAAAGGCCGTCAGATAGAGAGTAGGACTGTCTGTTACCCTATGGTTTAAAGGCTGGCAGATAGAGAGTAGGACTGTCTACTATCCTATTGTTTAAAGCCCGGTGGATAGAGAGTAGGACTGTCTGTTATCCTATGGTTTAAAGGCTGGCAGATAGAGAGTAGGACTGTCTGTTATCCTATTGTTTAAAGGCCGTCAGATAGAGAGTAGGACTGTCTGTTACCCTATGGTTTAAAGGCTGGCAGATAGAGAGTAGGACTGTCTGTTATCCTATTGTTTAAAGGCCGGCAGATAGAGTGTAGGACTGTCTGTTATCCTATTGTTTAAAGGCCGGCAGATAGAGTGTAGGATTGTCTGTTATCCTATTGTTTAAAGGCTGGCAGATAGAGTGTAGGACTGTCTATTATCTTATTGTTTCAAGGCTGGTTAAAAAAAATGTAGCTGTAGAATAAAATGCTCACCTGTTCCACGACATCAAAGTGGTGAAATTGTGGCGAGACATGTCTGGACATTTACTTTAGTTTACGGAACGTGTTCTTAAATTTTAAGTAGGAAAATTTGCTTAGATTCTTTAGCAAATTGTCAGGCAGTGCTGGCACCGGTTTGTCTTAAGCCTACTATACTCTAGCTGAACATACGGCACAACTATCCTTGCATGACGTTATTGGTGTGTAATGGTAGAAAATGGTTGTACTGGTGGCTTACTGTTATTTTAATTGGGACAGGGGTGACTCGGGATCTTAATGCTTAGTTAAGTATCCCCATTCCCATAAAGGTTGAATATATCTTGCTTCAGGTTGCTCTCTAACTTTCCAAATTGCTTCTGGATCTTACATGCAGTTACTGGCCTTGCCTTGGTTGTCTAAGTTGAGTTGATGCAGCACTTGAATGGATTTGTTTTTAAAAATTAAATTGATGTAGCTGTCTCTGTTGGAGATATGCATTGCTCATTTCAGCGTCAACTAACACGCTACTGGGTTTACAGATATCGTGTTCATACTGATAGAACAACGAGTCTGTTGTACAGGCTTGTCATCAAACAGAGGTTATTGCACGAACTTGTTCACCAAGAGCCATTTAACTTGTTGTTTTTTTCCTTTTTTGTAATCCCTTGTTTTATTCAACAGCGATCTTCAGTTGCGGAACTTTCGTCAAGTCAATTCATTCTAAACGATCGGACGTTTTCCTTGTGCATCTAGTTTCTTACCAATCAAGGATAAACTCTTGCTAGCAATCATTGAGATCGTTAGTAATGAGCATTAGGAAAAAAAACTGATTTGGGCGTGTTATGAGGGATGACGTCTTCCGCGTGCATGACCTCTTGTCAGTCAAAGCCGTGCTGGGGGCGGCTAGGAAAATATCACTTTGTTGACATATTAGCTACTATCGTCCGTTTCTGTCGAACGTGATAGAATGATCTCGAGAATGCGGGAAGCAGTAAGACTGCGTATTCCATTTCGAGAATGAGCATCTGAAACTGGGTATAAAAGGGCTAAGATTATATGACGGGAGACAGATAGTTTCCTTTCCTTTACCACGAGATGTGCTGTGTCATTATTTAATACTTTGTTGTGTGTAGATTTTTCTATTTCCTCGTTGTACAATTTTGTGCTCATTGTATTTTTATATACAGTACCGGTACATGGCAAATCTGTAAGTTTATAATTTTAATCATATTTCTCTTGCTGTTATTATTTGATTGAAGTTCACAAATTAAAAAGTTATTAATTGTAATTAGCTCTGGCCTTGATTGTCGTTTTATTTGTTATTATTTTAAATTTTGGTATCGTCCTTTATTATGGACTGTTTCTAGAACGAGTCATAGACAAAAGATAAGAGATTAAATTAGCCATTTATAACGGTCCCTAATAGGGCGGTTGTACATTCTTTAACAGTTGTCAGTTTAATCGACTGCATATAATTACACGTTATAATATCACTGTATAATATCATGGAATAATATCAAGGTATAATATCACAGTATAATATCACTGTATAATATCATGGAATAATATCAAGGTATAATATCAAGGTATAATATCAAAGTATAATGGTTACCGGAAATTTGATCGAAAGAAATTTCGTCGACGGAAAACTGATCGACGGTAATTTGATCGAACGGAAATTTGGTCGAATCTTTTTTTCAGTCAAGACGTTAAAATTTTCGTCAAATTTCTTTTTGAACGCACTATACTATAAATTAAAACAAAATAATGCGTTCAGAAAGAAATTTGACGCAAAATTTTAACGTATAAATTAAAAAAAAACGATTCGACCAAATTTCCGTCGATCAATTTTCCGGATACGAAGTATACTATCACTGTATAATATCATGGAATAATATCAAGGTATAATATCACAGTATAATATCACTGTATAATATCATGGAATAATATCAAGGTATAATATCACAGTATAATATCACTGTATAATATCATGGAATAATATCAAGGTATAATATCACAGTATAATATCACTGTATAATATCATGGAATAGTATCAAGGTATAATATCACAGTATAATATCACTGTATAATATCATGGAATAATATCAAGGTATAATATCACAGTATAATATTACCATATAATACCGTTTCGTAATATTTAAACTTTGTACCGAAGCAAACTTAACGATCGCCATATGTATTAATAACCCTTTCATAACAATAATATTAAGTTAATAATCAATTTTTTAAATGTTATTATTATTATTATTATTTCTTTATTTGTTTAATTTTTCTAATTTTTAAAAAAATGTTAAGACACTTATTACACGATGCGTGTAGTGTTTTCTTAGAATAAAGATATTTCTATTTTCATTATACTACAGCGTTATGTAAATATGCTTCCCACAGGGATTATTAAAACCCTAATAGACACGCCACTGAACCTTCGTCATCAATCATTTCTTTTAGGACAACCTATGACGTACAACCCATTGATGAAGTAATAGAACAACCTAGCCGTACGTCCGTTCTCAACAGTTTGCCCTCACAAGTCGCACCACAAGAGTGCCACAAGTGTCTGCCATGAGTGTCAAAGCTGAACTGATTCTGATACAAATTCCTTTTGTCGTAGGTCTTTATGTGTATGACGTCAGTGACGAGTAGCTTGAAAACAAAATGTTGTAGTTTTTAAATAGTCGAAATGGTGTAACAAGACGGTTCTCAGTTATCGCACAGTAAGCCACAAAATTGTAAGTGTGAGTGATGAGGAGGGCAGTATACGTGTATAAAATGATTGCAGTAGGGAAATATTACAATGCAATTGAATTTTCTTTTTTTCTTAAGAAGCACAGACGGAGAAAGTGATTCTTTCAAATTCCAAACAAATGAAATTATCTATTAATGAGAATATATTAGAAAAAATGTTCAACAGTCGTGGAAACTTGTAAGCTTATAATGTGGCTTTCAAATTGCTTCTTTGACTTTTTGCCTTTGCCCTATTTTTATAATTACTTGTAATTGAATACTATACAGTTCAAGCAATATCCCTTGTGGCCAATTGATTCTGTCAATGCATAAGTCAGTCTGCATCGTCTTTAGAAGGCGATCAGATATTTTATTGGAAATTCATTTAATTATTTTTTTATGTTTTTGTTTTTTACTGGCATCCGTCCGTCACAACGTGACGATGGTGCAGACTTCGTCCGTCCGTCACAACGTGACGATGGTGCAGACTTCGTCCGTCCGTCACAACGTGACGATGGTGCAGACTTCGTCCGTCCGTCACAACGTGACGATGGTGCAGACTTCGTCCGTCCGTCACAACGTGACGATGGTGCAGACTTCGTCCGTCCGTCACAACGTGACGATGGTGCAGACTTCGTCCGTCCGTCACAACGTGACGATGGTGCAGACTTCGTCCGTCCGTCACAACGTGACGATGGTGCAGACTTCGTCCGTCCGTCACAACGTGACGATGGTGCAGACTTCGTCCGTCCGTCACAACGTGACGATGGTGCAGACTTCGCAGGACGAAATCCACAAGGCCTGGGATTATTATTTGTTAGGATTTTTAAGCTGGTTCCCTACACAGCAAATCATCTCTCTCCACGCCGCAGGATAATCCAAAGGAACATATTGTGGATGATACCGCTTGGCACCAGTGACGTCGCGGGAGTTGGAATGGTTCATTGTGTCAGTGTTATCCGCCTACGGGACTGCATCTTTGGGTTTGAACTTGGAGTTTCCTTCTCTTAGATGACTTGCCATTTAAGGTTAACGAGTCCCATCCACCCATTTACATGTATATTGTATTTGTACACGTATAATAGTCGCCTACATCTGATTCAATAGGAAAGATCTTTGCCATCAAAATGATAAAATAAGTGAGTCTTGTTATATTCACATATAACAAAAAAAAGTGGTGTGAACATTGTGTCTAAGTTCATAAGTTAATGACCGAAATTATATACTTACATTCATTTTTTTGGTCTAATTGATTCGACAACTATTAAAATAATTTAGCGTAGCGTGAGATGGACTCACTTTCCCTTTACCAGACATGTTTACCATTAAACTCTTAAAATCGTACAATATCATCATAAAATCGTTCAATGCATTATCATAATAGTAAAAATACACACATTATATATTATTTATACACCTCAAAATCGTACATTGTACGCCAAAATCGTAAGAGTAAACAGGTCTGCTTTACTGATGAGTAAAGTGTTGTTTTTTCATTTAAAAAAATAAATCTTGACATGAATATAACACTCATTAAAAACTAGGACACTTACATGAATGTAAAATGGCAGAGGAGTGAAAGGGGTGCATCACCAAAATCCCAGAGGAAAACGGCTCAAAGGGAGAACCTCGGCTTAGATGGATGGATGATGTAGGGAAAAAGATCTACAGCAGTTGCGGATCCAAGCATGGAAAATAAAAAGCATTAGTTAGGTCTGAGTGGAATGAAGCAGTGAGTCACGGGTATGGAGGGACGGACTCATTAAAATCAAGAAGTTTGGTTTTAAATATTAAATGAATGTCTAGTACAGATAAATCTGCCGTACGATATGTCAACTGCTATGAGCGAGATCCTTTCTCCCCCCCCCCCCCCCCCCCCAAACTCACGATTTCAATATCTCAACAAAGTGAAGTAAGAATAAGTACGTTTAAAATTAAATACATGTATAATTACTTATTTAGTGAAGTCAGAAATAAAGATTGAGTGTTACAGAATTGGCTTTAAGCTGTATTTCATATGTTAAAAGTTTGGTTTTAACTGTATTTTGTATGTTAAAAGTTTGGTTTTAACTCTATTTTATATGTTACAGAGAAGAGAACGCAAACAGGACAAGAGTGTGTGGATGCTGGCAATGTCCATGATTTCGGGTCAAAATACACCAGGCAGTTTGTGTCAGAGCTGTCGAACACTGACTGTGATATCTTGAGAACATTTTGAATGCATAATGATGTGCGGCTCCCACAATATTTTCCTAGGAGATGTAAAAATCATAAAATTTATTTTTTTAAATGTCTCACTCGTAATAAAAATAGTTGGCGGAACACCCACACTCAGCCCACCCCTCACCCCCCTAAAAAACCTCCCCCCACCCCCATATATCTCTCCGCAAGGCTTTCAGATTTTAAAAAAAATAAATATATTAAAAGAAGCATCGGGTGGTGTGCATGTGGTTGGGGATTGGAGACAAAAAAATAGATTTTGTGACTTAATACTTGAAAAGAAATTATATCTGTGATTAAGCACCGTTTGACTGATCTTCTCTGATTGTACTGTTCCGTCTCTAATTCTTATCGTACTATTATGACTGTACTATTCTTACTGCACTACTCTGAATGTACTATTCTTACATTACTACTGTGACTGTGCTATTATTACTGTACTATTCTAACTGTACTACTCTGGCTGTACAATTGATAGTATACCACTCTGCCTGTGTTTTCATTACTGAACTATTCTGACTGTAGGCCTACTATTCTGACAATGCTATTCTGACAGTTCTATTCTGACTGTGATACACTTACTGTACAATTCTGACTCTACTACCTCGATCTGTGATATTCTGTTTACGCTACCCTTATAGTACAACGTATTAATATTGCTTCGCTTTTAATTAATATGATGAATAAATCGTGCCTGGAAAAAAATGAATAATTCCCCTCTGGTACTTGTTCATGTTATGGTTCAGTTCACATCAGCCGCTTATTGGACACATGCAGAGTTGATGGCAAGTGAAAGACGCACAGACACTTGTGTTCTTATTTTCTATCAATGTTCTCTCTCTCTCTCGATCTGTGTGACATGGGCCACGCGGCCATCTCGTACCACTAACTGTACCCGCAACTGTCGTGTGCCATCTGATTCGTTTAATGACGTCACTGAAGGGCACCTTCAAAGTGCATAGATGTGTCTCCCCCAAATTTGATTGCTGGCTCCGACATTAAGGTCGACTTCAAGGTCCGGTTATGTGATATTCGGTGGGGGGAAAAGGGAGTGGACGTGTTATATGTAGGACCTCCTCCACCCTCCAAGCTGCATAAATATTTAATTAATTATTCCACCATAGATTGTAATGGAGCCTAACACACGGCGTACTTTTATAAGCCCTTGAGGTCCAATGTATTGTTTGATGAAGACTTCAAAGTTTGCCCTACTGAAGTATGTGTTTAATCAAAAGTATAGCTAGTGCATTAGAGTGTTCAAACTGCGCCATACGCTCAGAATACATTCATGAGAGAAACATAGCGCGTTATTGTAAGAATAGGAAATGGCGACAGAAGAACAATTTGACGCAAGCCAATATTGTAAACTTTTAGATGCGTTTGATTTGTGTTTGTTCCATGCAAAAGAATAGGTCATTAGTAATAAATTTCTTACAAGTTCTCTCCTCATTCTCCCGGACCTCTGGCCTCCACTTCAACCCCCACCTCTCTACCTCCTCCTGAGACCCAACGATTTCCTCGCTCATAAGCACACCCATTCCCTACACAAGCCTATCCCCACTCTCCCACAAGCCAACCCGTCCTCACCCAAATCTTATCGCTCTGCTCGCAACACTGATCATTTGCGGTTTGAACGTTTGGTTTTTGCGTATAGAAATGTAAGAATAAAAAATACTAGTACATCTTTGTGGGTGATGGTTGTTTCAATTCGTTTTTGAAAGAAGAATGTCATGCACTGCGTGGAACTGAAAATTAGTATCAAGAGAAGAATTTCATGCACTGCCTGGACCTGAAAATTAGTATCAAGAGAAGAATGTCACATATTCCGTGGTCCTGAAAATTAGCCTTTAGAAAAGAATGTCATACATTCTGTGGAGATGAAAATTACAATAAAACAACTGAATTTTATTTCGAAAATTAAAGAGTCAATTAACTGTATTAAGCTCATAACATAACTTATTCATGTGCGTACCTTGACTGAATGCCGTCCAAAAAATATGCACCTAACGCACATCCCTTAATCATGCATGTAACCCCCAAAAGTGCTCCCCCGAGCGGTCGGCTCCGGATCAACCCCTTATATACGTCATTTAGTTCTTAATTATTTTATAGAGAGACAGAAAAGTGTTGTCTCCAGTACTGTTGGTTAAATGGTTGGATGACATTGCTGGAGTAGGTGCTCTTCATGAACGCAATGAAAGAGGAAGAGACGTCATTCAACCCCATTCAGCATTCATATCGCCTGGCCTGCAGATCTTAACAGAGTTCACTTCAGATGTATTGTTTTAGATTGGTTGACATGCATCTATCATACACTTGTCAGAATGTCAATTCCGCGATAAATGGGTTTAAAAGATCAATAATTCAAATGTAGGAAAGCCAAGGTTTTGACACTGCGCCCCAGCGACCAATTGCAACATAGCATCGAGTAATGTTTGTCTACTAAACACCCATAGTCTCTTATATATATTTTGCTTGTGGTGTGACTGTTTGCATTTCCGGATAGCGCGAAAAATATAATTGCCATCGACTACACTAAATATTTTTTCTTTTAAATAACGCAACTGCTTTCGAAGCTTAATATTTTCTTTTCTTTTCGGACAATGAAATCGTCTCAATTTATTCATGGTGTAATAAATATTCGGTTTCACAGTGGATGGCACATCAGAATATTTAATGTAGTTCATGGGCGTGAAATAAAAAGTGTGCAGTGACTTATCATGGGGGTTGTGTCGGAGTGAAGGGGTGTAGCTAAGTTTGGGATTCTTAAATTTGCGTTACTTGACGTCAAGTTTTGTCAAGTAACTTTAGTAGATGTGAAGTTCACGCATTTCTGTCTCCAGTGTTTGGCGAGCTATTACTAATATGATACATTAAACTATCATGCGCTAATCGCTTGGGGAGGGGGGGGGAGATGTTTCAACGAATGGGCTGAAGCTACGGTTCTTAAAATTTTTGTAGCACCGCACGTCCTCTAGATTTTCAAATAATTCGCGATCACATAAAGGCATTGTAATAAAAATGAAATAAATACGTGTGAAAATAAGTCAGTTACATTTCTTTCTTTGATTGACCTAATCAACATTTATAGGCCTTCCCACACCCCGTTCGCAACCCTTTCTGCACCCCATGTACAACCCTTTCTAGACCCTATGTACAACCCTTTCTACACGCAATATACAACCCTTTCTACACCCCACGTATAACGTTTCCTGCACCCATGTACAGCCCTTCCTAAAACCCACGTTCAACCCTGAGTGAGAACCACTGGAGTAGAGTTTTGATAACGTATTTGGTTCATCAAATAATGTGTTATGAAACTATTTGCTTTACCTTTGCTTTCGGGTTTGTTTATTTACACCAAATAGGAACACCCTTCAACGAAACACTTTGTGGCTAATGGGGTGCGGAGATGGATAGACACAGAAAGTGACTATTTCATAAATAAGTGCAATACCATTGGACGCAGTCAAAGGTCATAGTGTACAATGCAAAGCATGGGCTCTTGGTATTGGTTACAGTATAAAACTATTAAACGCTTTAATTTTTTGAATCGCCTTAATACTCAATAAAATTAAATCACTTCGTAAGATCAAAGGAGTCTGCTCTACCGGGAAGAGGCTTCAATTGAAAATCAACTTTTCTTTTTCCTTCCCTCCCCCACCTGACTTCAATCATTCAGACATAAACACGCTGATTCATTCTCTAATAGGGGATCTCAATAATTCGATACAATTAGCCGCGTCTATTACGTCTGTACGAAACCATTCAAAAAAAATTCCAGACACCACCAGACGACGTCATGGAAATCACTATGGGCCAATCACTACTGTCTCCCTGAGAAGCTCAGATCGTACACCGGCGCCTACGTCAGAGGGGCATACACAAAGGGGGGGGGGGGGGTCGACCTCAAGCCGTGACGTCACGTCAAATGGTGTTTGTCCAAACGCCTGGCCGCTCTCGTCGGGATAAAAACCCCCGTAACCAGTTAAGACCGCCTCACATATTTAAGTGCGTGCGAAGACTATCGTTCATCTACGTGGTACATAGTCTCTAGTCTTTCACAGGTGACCTGAAAAAAGAAAACAGACTTTCTACTTGTTTTTCTCTCCTGTGGATTTAACCCTGTTTATTAGTCGTGCATCAAAGAAAGAAAGGTGACCAATCCGCAGGTATGTTTTTGTTTTTACCTGATGGTTGATTAATTATAGTTTACTAGCATTTTGTTGTCGTCGTTATACTCCTAATTAAGATTTTACATTTTTAACTTATTTACAGCAATATATAAACATTTATAGATATATAGATAGTCGCGTTGCTCAGGAAAGGTACGCTTACTAAGAATTTGTTTTTTTCCAATTTTTTACTAAACATTTCTTAAAAGAAGCGATAAAAGAACGTTTGATATTTTTTATGATGATCAGTCGTTTGAAATTATTTTGTTCCTAGACAATCAGGATCAATCAAATGTTATTATTGATCTGCTGTTTTTGAAACTGTTGTACTACGCGAGCACTAACGGACAATAAACGTAAGAGAAACAACATTGCTTTGAAATTAATTTGCGAGAAATTATTGTAATGTAGCCGTTACACGAAAAACATATCTATGGGCTTTTAAAATTTGTATGTCGCCCCTATGTTACCAGTCTTATCATAACACGAATCTCGGACGACGCCATGCTCAATGTGTGTATACACGACAGACGATACTCACATTCACTATTAGTTGATTTATAATTTAAAGCCCTATTGTGATCTTTTGTTTCAAAACAATTACACATTGGAGTTGATTTTTTTAATGATTTTTTTTTTTTAAAAACAATTCCATAGAGTTCAGGAATTAGGGCAGTGTTTCTCAACCTTCCTAATACCGGGACCCTTTAAATACAGTTCCTCCTGTTTGTGGCGACCCCCATACAACAAAATTATTTTCGTTGCTACTTCATAACTGTAGAGTATTTGTGTTTTCCGATGGTCTTAGGCGTCGTTCGACCCCCAAAGGAGTCATGACCCACAGGTTGAAAACCGCTGAATTAAGGGATACCGACTTTCTTTGGGTTCAAGTTCATTAAATACTCTTAGGATATGGGTAGGATATATGACGTCACCCCAGCTTTTTAATTTTTCTACGGCATCATACATTCCAGGGAAGCGGTAAGATATCTTAACTATAGTTTGAACTGTTTTAAGAGCCGTTCATTGCGTCCTGGGCCTTGTCTCTTCGTTGCCTTTTTAAAAAAAAAAAAACTCTAAAAACAATGCTTTAAATTATATGGTGTGTCACACGAACACAAATAATGTGCAGCGAACACATGCTGCTCCGTCGCCCCCTTACGGATTCTGATAGAAAAATAACATAGGAAGTCTTCTCTCTTCCGGCCAAATATTTAAGCATCGCTGTTCGAGAAAGTTTGTTTAGGTACTATGTCATAATTTGTACATGTTTACATTTAAGTTTAGTAAGGCGTTTGTTTAAGTTGTGGCTTCGTCTGTCTTATTTCTACGAGTTCTTACTTCACATTTCATGGGTAAGGTATTTTTATATGAGATATTCACCATCGTAACGCCCTTTAAAAATAAGCGACGTTGTCCTTAAATTGGTTCGCTAATAGAAGGTTTCCTGATTGTCCTTACCCTGTGCTTGCTATTTTTAACATTATATAACAGTGCAGCTAGTGGCGAAGCTAGTGTTTAATATTCCCCACCCACCCACCCATACACACAACGAAAAAACTCTGCCTTTGACCCCAAAATCCCCCCCCCCCCACAGCCCTCGAAAATGCAGACCATTAATATATATATATATATAGCGCCTGCCTGGGCCGAACATTCCCCTCCCCCCCCCCCCCCCTTTTCCCTTCCTACGCTTCTTGTTATAACTGAATCAAATTTTGCAAACGTAATCTGAAAAAAGCATCATCATTGAGATCCAGTAGTCATTTTTTGGGCATTTGGGCATGTGCCCTTCCGCCAAATCTAAGAAATAAATGCTCCGCTTTGTAATTTACTCCTGGTTTCTTTTATGTCAGGATATCATATACTTCCTTAATGTTTATAAATACACAAACCGAAAAAAAGAAAGTTATATTCTACGCGTGTACTCGACACATTATAGGCATAGACCTAAAAATCACCCTTCATGTCCTAACATTGTGGAGCTGATCTAAGCTACATATTGAATTCAGATAACTATACTGTAGAATTGATGTTCGAAATCATACTCATTTAAAGTTGCCGATAAGTATATATCTTTTCTAGCCTTAGGCCAATCAAACCGTTTTAATCATTAAAATAGATTAATTTGTATAAACAAACATTAGATAAATCTAGGTCTCTCAGCGCTCCAGGCAGTCACACAATGAAATTCCGCCAGTCAAGGAGATGAAACACTTAACGTGTGTCGCATGAGTAAGAAATAATCAGGGTCTGTGTTGAAAAGGTGGGGTGTCAGCAGATAATGTCCTATCGTTTTGACCAAAGCTTTGTGGTCCAGCTAAAGTTGGGCACTCCACCATAAATAGATACGTGAAATCACTAGCAGCTAAGTAATTTCAGAAACAGGTTACTAGGTACAGGCGCCACGCTGGCTTGGTGCCCCGGATTTGTGTAGGATTACTGTTAACGTCCAGCATGAGAAATGACACGCCAATGACAATGTAGTAATACTGCATTAGAGATTACGTTATTGGAATCTAGTGGGGTAAGGACATAGTGTTGGAAAAAACACAACAAATGCATAGGGTTAAAACAAATGAATAAAATTGGAATATTCTCTCCACACTTCTGTGTGCACGATATTTGCTGGGGGTGTCAGGGGCGTAACGACAATCCATGCAAGCCTCTTTCCCCACACTTCTTCAAAATAATTAGATCAGTTTTGTCGGAGATCGTTAGTTTCAAATAAATATTTATGTGATATAAGAACTGATTCTTTTTTTTAATATAAATATATAATTAAATTGTTTGTGATAAATAAATCCAGAACATTCTAGTTTGTAATCTAGCTTTGGCTCTAGGGCTGCCTTCTTTAACACAATCCCAAAAGTTGAGAGTGCATTGTGACAAATATTGTAATTAGTGGATTGTCGACATATCGGTTCACAGAACTTTGTAGAACAGTGATAGTGAACTCTCTTTTTCGATTTATTTTATATCTACTTTGCTTTAAAAATAATAATAATAAACTAAATTATATATAATTTATTTTGGTTGTGAAATTTTTAGTTTTTTTTTCCTTATTTATTTAGTTACTTGTTGAAGATAGATTGTGATTAAATTTCCAGTCTTTTCTATCTTGCAAGTTCAATGGTTGTTTCAGATGGCTTACATTCAGACTACTATTATTCTACTTTCAATATTTTTCAAAAATGCTAAAATAAAGGCTAATATTTGTTAAACAAAATTATTTATGTGTTAAATTGATATTAAATGAAAGCCAGTTATAACTCACTCACTGACTATCCAAGAGATCGCAAGACCAACAAAATCTGTGAAGTTAAAAATTGACCACGATGATTCCTCGTATAAGTGTGCAATGAAACTTATTTTTATTATTTTGCTTTTAAAATTCATTTTCAAACGTCCTAACATGACTTCTAAGGCCAAATATTTTTTTTTTTTTTTTTTTTAAATCCATATTTTTTTTTTTTCGGGAGCGTGTTTTTGGTTTGTGTTTTGATGTCACGTTTCATGCTTGTTTTGCGCTGCATTTGAACATGCGCTATTTATATTTTGCCAAATTATAAATATCCAAATAGAATACGTATAGTTAAGTTCTTAAACCGAGGTATCTTAAGGTTAAATATCACCAACTATTAAAGACACTTTAGACAACCGAGCAAGTCAAGTGACTGGTTGCATACAACTAAATGTCAGGGGTGGTGGTGGGTACAAAGGGATTCGGCCCCCAATATCTGATCGTTCTTTTAACTCCAACCAATGACCAGTTGCGTATAGGAAGGAGCCGCATGGGGGGGGGGGGAGTCTGCTCCGGAGCGCCACAATTAAATCGCTATCAAAATCTATTACAGAAAATAAGATTGTTTTAACAAAGCCAATCCTAGTTACTAATTGGCTGGTCACTTAAGATTTCAAACAACGAAATCCTCTATATTTAAAGTACTTCAACTGTTAACATATTTTTATTTATTTTTTATTGTCTGAAATAGCTTCGTGAATTAATGATAATCAAAGTATATTATATATGTATGTCTGCGTTTGTGTGTTCATTCATTAATTAATGTATTCATAAATTAAATATGACACTTCAAGTCCAAGACGCCTTGTAGACAATACTAGAGCCGCGCACTGCACTACGGCGGAATGGCTTACAATTACTTTTAGTAACGCTGGCAGCTGTCACTACTGACAACAACCGTGTTTCGCCGTGACAATCCATTCGTTGCACTGGTGTAAGCGAGCCCTTAGCATTTACGATTTTAATGCTATAAAGGTCATCCTATTAGTATTATTTAATTGAGTTTGTGCGTACAAGAAGATGATGGTTATAAAATTGCTAGTTGTGAGTAGCAATGTGTGGGGACTTCTAAACAATAACTTATGCATTTCTTTTTTTTTTAAATATCACCTTCCCCCCCCCCCCTCACTTTGTCACGGTCTAACGTAATCAAAACAGAAATTATCAAATTTCTTTGTTCCTACACGGGCCACGCCTGGCAACGTCTAAAGTATGGGGTCATTTAGTGACGGTCTGACGTAAAGCCACTAATTGATTTGAATGCATTGACTTTGAAGGTTCACCTCTGAGGTCGTGAATGGAGTCGTGGTGAGAAACGGATGTTAATAATGTGAATGACATCGAACCACCGTACGCACTTTTTAAATAAAAGGACACATCACAAAAAAAAAACACTGCTTTTCCCGAAACCCAACACTTATCCATATGTTTGATGAGCAGATACATTTTGTGTTTTCAAACAATCAGAAAAAAAAATATATTTATAGTATTGATCCCCCAAAGGAAAACAAATGCTTGTGCAGCTTCAAATGAGAATAAGACAGTGTCATAGGGAGGGGGGCGGGAAACAATGGGCGGGGAGGGGGGGTGTGGAGGACGTGATCTGCTACGGGCGCCTTTTTTTTTAGTTCTTTTTTGTCTATATAACTGAGGAGCGACATGCAGATGGTTTTTTCCCGTGAAATGGAATGGCAAACAGCTTGGCCCAGCCTGACAAACTTTAACTCTAGCTACGCCATTAGAAGAATCACATCACACAAAACTGTTTCAAATTCTTGCTATAGGTCACCCACCTTCACAGTTTAGATGTCGGACACAACCTGGAGAAGATCTGATTCTACAGATCTCCATCTGACAAGAGATCTTTTCTTTTAGGCTTCAAAATACCTTCATAATCCTCCACGATTTAGCAGCCCACAATTCGTCATGTGTGACTGACTCTATACATTTAGAAACAATTTTTTTTAAAAAATAAACATTAATTAAAGGGTTTACCGTCTTGTAGTTGCAAGAAATGACGACATTTTATATTTTAAAAACATACGATCCTCTAAATTTTAATTAAATGGAGACATTATTTTCAAGACGTGAAGTTTTACACAATTATAAATTACGATAAAATTAATCAAGATGAATCGCAAAATAACTCGTAAAATTGGTAACAGAGACTTATTAATGATTTGTTGTGACTCAAGATATAATATAGTATTTTAACTTTTGGCTGTCTTCTTTATCACAGTTCTATGCTTTTCACATTTGCATAATGCAAATTTAACGTTCATAGTGAGACTTTTCAATGTCCTTATCTTCGAAATTCAGTTTATTTCAGAAGCCTTTTGACTTGATTCCATTATAGAAACCTCGTTTAGACGTTAGAGTTCAGACTCTTTCAGATATAAACCGTTCAGTGTATTTTGTATGTTCTTCTTGGCTGGTTTAACTGGACAAGAATAAATGTAAATCAATTGTTTTTATTGTCAAATAACATAATATTGAGACGTGCATACAGATTGAACAATTGACAAGAGCTGTACCAACGTTTTATGACAAGAGCTGTACCAACGTTTTATGACACGAGCTGTACCAACGGTTTATGACAAGAGCTGTACCAACGGTTTATTACAAGAGCTGTAACAATTTTTTATGACGAGCTGTACCAACGTTTTATGACACGAGCTGTGCCAACGTTTTATGACACGAGCTGTACCAACGTTTTATGACACGAGTTGTACCAACGTTTTATGACACGAGCTGTACCAACGTTTTATGACACGAGCTGTACCAACATTTTATGACACGAGCTGTACCAACGTTTTATGACACGAGCTGTACCAACGTTTTATGACACGAGTTGTACCAACTCTTTATGACACGAGTTGTACCAACGTTTTATGACACGAGTTGTACCAACGTTTTATGCAAAGCGGTGTACATACGAATGTGCAGTTCACTTCTATTTCTTGTTTACCTTAGTTCGAAAGTTTATGAAACATATTTCAGATTTGTAGGTAGCTCCTTGTTCTGGACCGGTTCTACTCCTGGTTTTAACTGACAACTGACAATGTGTCGGTGGGCTGGTGAAGCGTTGTTTACAGTAATGTGTGATATAATTCCTTTTTTGGTTTTGGAAAAAAAAAAAAAGGGGGGGGACGTTTACGATTTATTTATTTATTTTGAGTTAGGGCTCAAGAGAGCATGATATATAATTATGGGGGAAATGTACTGAGAAAGAAACAATTTTAGTGGGTTCTTTATTTTTTTAAAAATGTGAATTTGGTTTTTAATGTGCATTAGGCTAAAAATCCACTCTTCAATTCTTGTGCTCCCCCCATTTTGGTTTGGTATGTTGATGAGTAAATCATGATACGGATCTTTTTTTTTTTTTTTTCTTTTTTTTTTTATTAGGTTAGAAATGTTAGCATCCGTATTTGGCCGTATCCCAGGTCTACAAACACATTGTATAACCGTGTGCTAAGGCCGTGCTGTGAGGTCAGCTTTGTCTTAAAGGTTTCACACACAAGCACATAACAAAACAATAGACCCTTTATCCTATTGGAGATAGTAGAGTTCACATAGTAGGCCTAAACTCTTGTCTGTCACACAATTTGAGCTGGCTGTTTTTACGCCCGCCGGCGGTGTTGGAAGTTAATTAATGGCGTAAAGTTCCTTTGATCTACGAGCGCTGGCTATGCTGGGACAGGCTTTTTGGCTCTCATTACCTATTTGAAAGTAATATAGAGAGTCTAGCTTGGGAAGCTAACTATTTCAAGACCCATAAGGAAAAAAAAAAGTATATGTTAATCTAGTGCAGTTGGTAACTTTGTCAATTTGAAGATGTTGCTTGTTTCCTATAAAGATTAAATAGAGCGTGCATTTAAAAAGTCAAACTTTTTAACGTTCTTTCTCCAACTGGTGTAAAATAGTTTAGAATCTTGCAGCACTTTTGACTGAATTAAAGAAGAATTATGTTTTTAAGCAATATGAATTTCCCTTAAAACCACTCGTCCTCCCAATATTTACAGTTATTTAGTTTTTGTACAGCATACTGGTTTATTACAACAAACGTACCTTTAGTCAGATCATGTTTGTTATGAGACCCACCCCTCTCTTTCTCTCTATCCTCCCGCCATAAATCTTTCCATACTCCACTATTTAAGTGCTTAATTTACCTAAGCTGTTTGCGCGTTCTCGAGCTGATATTCACCCCTGGGACCCCCCTGAGGCGTCACTGTTAGATGCACCCTGATGACGTGGGCACGTCACGTGATATTTCCGTATCATGTTGACAGGCGACGATGTGTGGATATTTGAAACCGCTGTATCACGTGGTATTCTCGGTCTGATGCCTAGGCCCCGCCTCGTCCTACACTGGTAGCTGGCCATTGGTGAAACGGAATAGTTTGTTCATTAGTGAATAGAGGTTTAACTAGGTTACGAATTGGCGGTAGTGAGTCCTCGAATTGCGCTAGTGTTGGATTGTAGGAATTATAAAAGGTTTTCTTTTTAACTACAGACTGTAAACTACTTTGAAATGCACTTTATTGCCATATAAAATTGTATATTTTATAATCAAATCTCTTGAAGTAATGACTCGTGTATAAGTAGAAGAGAAGGGATGGGGGTCATTTGAAAAAAGACGATTGGTGGTCTTTTTAAAAGAGGGGTTGGGGTTAGTATTGACATTGTGACCGGGCACATGATAATGTTGTTTTAAATATATATATATATATATATATATATATATATATATATATATATATTTATAAAACTAGTAATCGAGCGATTAGGCAAATATTATGAGGGGGAGGGTAGGGTTGGGGCTGTGGGACATGAAGAAGTCGAATTCGCCTGGTCTCACTCTATCTTCTGGTATTAGCTTTGATAATGAGCACCGCGCAAGCGTAATGAGTATAAGCACAATTAAGGCTATTTAAAAGAAATATTTTTTTTTCATGAAGAAATGGAAGTGAAATTAAATAAATTAAATAAGGAACAAATAACTTTGAGATACATTTTAAAAATAAAGAAGGCAAGTATTAAAAAAAATGGTAAAATGCACGTACAGAAAAATAAAGACTGTATTTCAAATGTACGAAAGATCAACTTGAAATAGCCCAAACTCAAACTTTGAGAAATGTATATCTTACACTGTTCAGTCAATAAGTTAAATGTGAACAGGAAAAAAAACTGGATATAATTTTATGTAAGACAGCGATCAAAATGAAAATTACATTTTAAAAAAACCCAATGTCAAATCCGCAGTTGTTAATAAACTCATGCATCTCTTAAAGGTTCAGTGAAGCGGAAATAAAAGGTATCACTTATTTCAAATTATACGAGTATGAGAGCCAATGGGTTTTCTTTAAGAATGGCTCATTAACACCAGAAATGAAGCAAACCCATTGTTGGGATCGTGATCTTTCGGAAATGCCTGCCACGGCTATGTAGATTTCCAGCACTGTCATTTCCTATACTAAGAAGGCTTCATTTCAGTTTTAAAACTAGTTGCGTATTCGTTAAATAGTTAATCATCTTTTCTCACTCCGTGTGTCACAGATTAGGAAATGGTAGCAGAATCCACGTTGAAGCATTGGTTCTGGCCCATACTCGCCCTCGTCTTCGTCGTCCTGTCCATCGGTCTCTCCATCGCCCTCATCGTCGTCTGCCGGCAGAGAGACGACCTTCAGAATGGCGTGGCCCCCGCCGCTGCAGCATCGGCGGAGAAAATTCCGGTATGTGGCGCCACCAACATCAATGGCAACACCATCAACCTGACTGAGCCCGCCGCGCCGACTCTGTTCCACGACTTGACGATCCAAGAATTGAAAAATGTAAGGCTATAAATTGGCACCTTATTTAACTTAAATGTATTTATAGCTTTGTCAGTAGTAAAACTATTTTTTTTTAAATTCCTTCCATTCGGTGTGCAAACGAAGTACTTTGAACCCATCCATTTTTTTTCGTTCCCATGAAGAGGTGACATAACCTATAAGAAATTAATAAATAAATACAAATTTGATTATAATCAAAGTATCTTGGCTTCTATATGTAGCACATATAATTGTATATGAAGGATTAAGTGTTCCTGTTCTGCTCTCAGTTACGCAAGTTCGTTGAAGACCATCCTGACATCAAGGCCGCCAAGTCCAGCACAGCAAAGGTCGGCTCCAGTTACATTTATATGATGGATCTGATTGTGCCACCCAAGGCGGAGGTCTTGAAATATATGAACGGAGAAGGTAATTTTTTTATGATTTAAAGATTTTGAAATGTAGGTGTACACTGTGTGATTATATGATATTAAACAGAGGACAGAAACCTTAACTTAAAGTTTCTCATTTAAAACGCGTGTACATATCAACTCCAAGCCAAAACCCTGTGACATAGCATTTAAATAAAAATCTATAATTCATCAAAATCCAATTTTTCGCCAATGGTGTTTTATAGGGAATTAAGGCATCCTAATCTCTCTGATTCGTAATGGTTAATAAACAATTTGTTTTTAAAAGGTTGACTATGTGTACCAAAGGCCCAACTAGCAGTATTATAAACAACGTAACACAGATGTGAGCCATTTTTTAGTGTAGATGGCTCAGGAAAAATTACTTTTTTAAAATATTTTTTTTTATTTTTTACGAGCCTCATGACTATATATTAAAATCTAGAGTGAATTGCAATAACTTGAACAAATAAGAGGTGGACTTTTTTTTTAAAAAAATTGAAACAATTATTATTGTTACAGTTTGTCAATTTTACAATGCGGTCAATGATTTTCAAAGGTGTTCACAGATGATCAAACACAATTACACATATGGCACACATACATTCATATGTGGAAGGTCTTGCGGGCCGGATGCAACTTTTCATTGGGCTGCATGTGACCCGCGAACCGTGGGTCCACTCTTGATAAAAATAATGTTGATTGACTTTCTTTTTTATTTTTGTTTTTAAACAGAGAGCACAGCTTCCCGAAGTGCCCGTGTCATGATGCTCAGGGGTGACCTGACCCCACCTGTCGTCCAGGAATGGAAGTGTGGACCACTTCCCGTGGTCTTCAGCTGTGAGCTCTTGAGGAAAGAAGAAATTAATGCCAGGAACCCGATAGAATTCTCTGTCAGGTACTGGTCGTGTTTTCTCTGTTCTGTATGGAAATATTTTTTAAAAGATACTATTTGTCGAAAACCTATCAAGTAAAAACAAATAGAGATCGTTGCTGCTGACAGACACTTTTTATGTTTTTTATGTATTTTTGTTTAAAATGGAGAAATGAATTTTTATGTTGCAATAAAATTTAATTTAAATATCCAAATTACATGTAGTGACTATTCAGTTTAATATTTAAAATTACACTGTGACCAAATGTTATAGACGGCAAAGTAAAACTCCAAGTGAACCTTCACACATACACACACGCAAACACCACAACACACACCACAAACACACACCACAAACACACACCACAAACACACACCACAAACACAAATTACATACACACACCACAAACACACACCACAAACACACACCACAAACACACACCACAAACACACACCACAAACACACTATGGCTGCTCCACATTTCACCACCATAGAAATATAAAGTTTCTATTCAAATTGTTGAAATATTTATTACAACAGCAACAAAATAAATTAAAACTAATAACTCATAAAAAAAGCTGCAGATAATACTTACTTGAAAACTAATAAGATTTTTATTTGAACATAACTATTTTTGTCATTTCTACCCCGAAGTCGTTTGCATTTCGTAGTTTAATATCAATTGTTCTATAGCTAATGTTTTTCACATAATTTCAGACCGTTCAACAGCTTAGAGATGGATGCTATTGTTCAGAATCCACTGAAAACCCTTGACTCCAAGGTACGGCGTTCTTTGAATTTTTTTTTTAAAAGCCAACAGTTTTTATGGCTATCTGCAGCAAATAATTTTCATTCAAACGTCACTGCCGTTCCATCACAACATTTTCTGGTAGTGTGTTTATTTATCGAATTGGAAGACGAAAATATTTTCCCCAGCTCTTTTCTCAAGGAAATCTGTCGAGGAGCATCATTCCTACCTATATAAATATATTACAGAGCTCATTCTTTATGTATAATAGTTTTCCGTTATATATTATAGTTGTCAGTTATATATTGTAGTTGTCCATTATATATTGTAGTTGTGGACATTTAACGGTCCATTTTTTTGAAATACAATTATTCCTTTGTTTCTTACCCTGTTTCAAACGTCTGACTCGCACGTTTCCGCCAAACAGATCAGTAGACTTCTGTTGGAGAGCTACAACGCCACCTTCACACAGTGCGTCAACCCTAAAGATTGTCTGGCATTTGCCGCTTCCCCTGTGGGCACAGCCCTTACTGGAAACATTAACGACAGGTACTGCCATCATATCTGTGGCTAACTGTAAAACATTAACAACAGGTACTGCCATCATATCTGTGGCTAACTGTAAAACATTAACAACAGGTACTGCCATCATATCTGTGGCTAACTGTAAAACATTAACAACAGGTACTGCCATCATATATGTGGCTAACTGTAAAACACTAACAACAGGCACTGCCATCATATCTGTGGCTAACTGTAAACATTAACAACATTTACTGCCCTCATATATGTGGCTAACTGTAAACATTAACATTTACTGCCCTCATATCTGTGGCTAACTGTTAAAATTAACAACATTTACTGCCCTCATATCTGTGGCTAACTGTAAAACATTATCAACAGGTGCTGCCATCAATATCTGTGGCTAAATGTAAATCCTATTTGTAATCCACCTTTTTTAAAAAACTTTATTATTATTATTTTTTTATTTTTTTATAGTTTTCTGTAATTTTAACTGGCTCTCCGAGGACCACCATGTTTTTTTGAATGGCACGCTTGTTGCAATGTATAGCTATGTTAATAACATAGATGTTTATAATCACGCATTTTAGTTTATACTAATACGTGTATTGTGTTAAACTGTAAAACTCATTCCGTAAAAATACCCAGAAAAACGGGGGGGGGGGGGGGGGGGGGAATACGTAATGGCTTGGATAGCCCAACTTAATATTTTTTTTTTAAAATTCCAAAACTAATTAGTAGAGTGGTCGTGTCATGCGTCTATTCGGAACCCTTATTAATTTAAAAGGCAGCAAATCTTACTTAGAATACATCACATTTGTTATAAATGCTAAAAAAAAAAATATTATGAGTTAATTTAAGTTATTTAGACATGAACATTGATTTTTTTTTAAATTTCTTCTTGAAAGATAGAATGTTAATCATGTTTGTCGTTTAAATCTTAACCTCCGGGGATTTCTCTGCCACCTACTTTGTTTTGTTTCTTTTACTAATAATGACATTTTAAAAAAAAAAAAATTCATCTCTAGGGGGATGTGGCTGTTTGCTCTCTACAACATCACCTTTCCATTCCTCCACCCGCTCGGGTTCGGAGTCCTCCTCCACCTGAATGGCGCTGACCCCACCAAGTGGACAACCAGCAAAGTGTATTACAATGGAGAGGTCTACGACACAGCGGAAAAACTTATGACGGCCTATGACACCATAGCGTAAGTATAAACAGCGGAATTATGATCGAATACGAGCTAGTTGTTCCGAAATATGTGGACGTCTGAATAAAATGGTGTGTGGTTTATAGCAACGATTTTCTTCCCTCTTGTAAAAGAAATCGTGACGTTATTCAGGCTAAGGATATCTAGCACGCAGCTTAGGGTGAACCAAGCCACATATATTGATATTAAAAAAAAAGCACCTTTAAAAAAGATGTTCGTGTAAATCCTTTATACGCATTTTTTTAAATCATTTATGTAAGTATACGCGATTTATCATTTATCAAAGAGCGGTCATGTAAATGGGTACCTGGCTATATAAGACAACATATAATAATAACTTCTCGCGAAAATACTTTTCATATTTAAGTTATTTTCAATTTTATTTTTACTGCAAACCCAAATACGTCACAAATACGAAACACATAACAACGGCCAAACAATTAATCTCCACACCAAAACTTAACCCCATGTAACACATCATTAACATTCCCCCCCTCCCCACTCCTGAAAAGCTGATTTTTGGGGATGGGGGTGGAACTAACAATTTGAAATAATGTTTTGTAATTGGCCCTGAGTCTATATGCCAAGTTTCAGATCTGTAGGTTGACGGGACATGGGTCAATGAGCTCAGTTTCTGAAAAATGCACGAGATGGGGAATTATAATGATGGAGTTTTGGAATCCATTTAAAATGATTTTTTTAACGGAAATTACACAATCGTGATTAATCTTTAACGGTGTGTGCACTCGGGGGACAAACCAATGTATAGAGTCGAAAACAAACTTGACCCAAGTCCATAAAATGACCAATGTTCCTGTCACAGATTCAAAAAGATCAACATGACGAAACCAGTGGAGTCGGACAAGCTCTTCTCGACAGTGCAAAGGCGAGGTGATCCCCAACCGGCAAATCCCCAGAGACCACCAACGCTTGTGGAGCCCGATGGGAAAAGATACTCTGTGCAACACAGAAAGGTTGAATTTCCTTTCTAATTTTGTTTAAAAATTCTCTCTTTCTCTCTATCTCTCTCTTGCTCTCTCTCTCTTTCTCTCTCTTTCTATCTCTCTCTTTCTCTCTCTCTATCTCTGTCTCTTTCTCTCTCTCTCTCTCTCTCTCTCTATATATATATATATATATATATATATATATATCTTTCTCTCTCCCTCTCTCTCTATCTCTCTCTCTATATATCTCTCTCTATCTCTCCCTATTTCTTTCTCTCTATCTCTCTCTATCTAACTCTCTCTATCTCGTTCTCTCTCTCTATTACTATCTCTCTCTCTCTATCTCTGTCTCTTTCTCTCTCTCTCTATATATATATATCTTTCTCTCTCCCTCTCTCTATCTCTCTCTATATATCTCTCTCTATCTCTCCCTATTTCTTTCTCTCTCTCTATCTCTCTCTATATAACTCTCTCTATCTCGTTCTCTCTCTCTATCACTATCTCTCTCTCTCTCTCTCTATATATATATATATATATATATCTATCTCTTTCTCTATGTACCGGTCAGTCATTTATATGCATTGATAGATTCTGATTCGGTCAAAATAAACCAGTTCAAAGTTATAGGTTTGAGGGGACAGGTTGGGAAGGGGGATGAAAGAAAAAAGTCTATAAACGGCCCCGATTGGGGGGGGGGGCGTGAGTAGGCTGTATTTATTTAGCTAATTTATATTATATATATATATATATATATATGTTTGTGTGTGTGAACTTTTAAGGTTAAGTCTGAACGATATGGTAGTAAATTAACTGTAATACTGATTGCTTAGGTGACATATTTGAACTGGTCATTCCATTTCCGGATGTCCGCCTACACCGGCCCAGCTCTTTATGACGTCAGGTTCAAGGGGGAGAGGATTGCATATGAAGTGGCTCTTTCGGAAATAGTAGCATTCTACTCTGGTCATTCGCCATATCCGGTAAGTTCGTCTGTATTTGTCGTAACTTTAATTCCTTTGTAATGGCTGCTTCATATGTCTGAAATAAAAGATAATTTCTATAAAACATTTCAATGGCCGCTGAACAACAAAGACAGAGTTTATGCTGAAATTTACTACAACAAAAATCACACTTTTTATAACTTATAAAAAATAAATATTTAAAATAAAGAAATGCCTTTTAAATTAATGTTTAAAGAATCTACACGCCTAGGTGAAAATATAGATAATTTATCCCAGAGATAAAGATGGGAGAAAATCTGCCGTAGGACTTTTCGGACAAGACATGGCTTTCAAAGGGAAACCATGCACTTTCCCTTGCATCTGTTTCAATAGAGTTTACTTTTATGTGTTTGAATTATCATTTTTTTTTCTTAAAGCAAACAACAAATTACGTGGACAGTGGCGCTCTGCTTGGTACCCAGTCCAGGGCACTTGTGCCAGGTGCCGACTGTCCTGTGACAGCGACTTTAATCAATCAGGTAATTCTTGAGTTTGTAGTTAAGTATAATTTTGGCCTAAGGTACAGGTCGGTGTGCGAGGCCTGGGCAGCTCTGTCCTATGTTTTAATCTATAGATGTTTGTTTGACGCGACGTCTATTATTTAGGAAAATAAGTTCCACCTGTGTCGATCAGTACTCCCGTGGACTGTGTAGCAATGGCTATTGTTGGATGTTTTTTACTACGTTAGGATCCTACGAGTATAGGCCATAACTAAGGTGGTGGGCAGTGGTCAAAATATAAGAAAGTCACTGAAAGTATAAACTTAAAAAATATATATATATATATAATTAAGAAGAAGTTTATTCTTAACGATTTAACCCTTTACATTCTCGGACATATGAAAACTTTGATTGTTGCTAACAATTGTCAAGAACTAGTATAAAAAATCCGTTTAGCAATTTCATTATTTTTATTTTGCAAAAGAGTTTCTACGTGTTTATTTCAAGGTTTGAAAAAATAAAATATCGAAAACAAGTTGAGTTTTATTCCTAAATGACATATCCAATAGTTTATTCTAAATTGATTCACTGTGGAGGCGTAATGTCCCGTCTCAGATGAAACGCATAATGATTGAATATGATTTGTGCCTTTGATAAATTTAAGTTAATATTTTTAGACATTCCTGAATCAAAACGGAGAAGCCCCAGGTGTTTACGACGCTGCCTTCTGCTTGTTTGAGAACAACAATGGCAACCCACTACGGCGCCACCTATCGTACGCGCTAAACCAAGGGGGGTTCTATGGAGGCATGCTCGACTCAGCGCTGACACTCAGGTATTGAAATGCGTGTGGAAACATGATCATGTTTTGTTTCTTGGGGTGCTGCAAAAGATGTCAAGCATCTGAAATATTGGTTTGTTGTAAAAGTTGCCAGTCATCTGATACACTTGGATGGTGCAAATGCAATCATCTGATACATCGGGATGTTGTAAAAGATGTAAATCATATGAAATATTGGGATGTGTTATAAGTGGTAAACTTACTACATCATTTTGTTGCCGCAACATGAAATACGTCTTCTAAAATAAGTTTATAATTTTTTTCCTTCGAGCTTGACGCTAAATTTCGATGATCAGCATCAAAGTTGCTACTATTAACTTTTACCGATAAGCAGTATATATTTGTGGTCATCTTTACGTGAGTTAAATCCTCCAATTGCTCGTGATTTCACTATCATTCTTATTTGCTGCAATCCCAGATCTGCACTGACCATCGCCAACTATGACTACGTCATTGACTTTATCTTCCACCAAAATGGCGTCATGGAGACTAAACTCATGCCCACAGGTAACCACATAGTGACACATGGAATTAACATTTTGAACGAACCAGTTTTTGAAAAATAACTGACTGCTATGTCCGTAAGGTTAAGTTTCTCACGTCAAATTGGTGAATATAATGGTAATCTCATTAAAACTGGACACAAGTGCTAGAGTGAATGTCCTATAATGGCGGAAATCTATTAATAGAACATCTGGGCGTACAGGCTGGCCAATCTCATTAAGATATTAATAAAACGTCCTGGTATTCCGTTTGGTCAATCTCTCAAAAGTTGTTCGGAAATTATACGTTAATATGAGCCGGCATAGTAGGTCTTAACCTAGACGAAAACATGTTTACAGCTTTATTGCCATATGTATACGCAACTACATTGTTAGATAGCAATGTGTTACGAAAACATAGTCTAAAAATTAATAACATTACGCAATGCGATGACACGTTTTCTGGTCTTAGAAAGAACAAATCATATTCCAAGAACAACCTCAACTTTAAACCAATTTATTTATCATCTGGTCCTACAATATTTGAAAGCTACAGCGAAGCTCGCCAGAGGAATACAATCCAATCTTTTTTCCTCAAAGACCAGACAGCAACTGGCAAGCGATAGCACTGACTCAAAGCAAGTCCAGACACTACGTCTTATATACATAAAACCCCATCACGAAGACATCACTAGCCTCATGGCGACCAGAACGCTCATCAATGTCAATAACACTCAGGACCCACCGCGCACAATAAAACAAAACACACCGTGAGCAAGAATTACAAGTCAATATCCATGCTTGACACAGACTTGACAACATGTCAAAAACCTTCAAAACTTCTAAAGATAATATTTCATTGCGTATAAAAAATAAAACCATCAAAAGATCCAACAGACTCGTAAAAGAAATAACACTACTAAAACTATTAAAGTTTTCAAAAGTTAATCTTTCCGAATGTAAGGCCCAGCAGAGGATATGCCGATGTGTCCAATTATTATTTAATTTTATACTGCAGTTAACTTCTTTGCGTACAGTCTTCAAATGTTTTAGTTCATAAAATGCAGGTTAGATAGTGTTCATGAAAGGCTTTTGCTTAATTTAAATTTAAATCGCCCAGGTTACATCCAATCCAGCTTCTACAAAGATGTCGAGGCCGCATATGGCTTTAAAATACAAAATAACATCATTGGCAACGTCCATCACCATATGGCACATTTCAAGGTCGACCTTGACATTGGTGGCTCGATCCGGAACAGATTTCTAACGTTGGACATCGTTGAGGAGACAGTTCCAAGAACAGATGTAAGTCACTTTACATTATTTTTGTGATGTCCAAGAACAGATGTAAGTCACTTTACATTATTTTTGTGATGTCCAAGAACAGTTGTAAGTCACTTTACATTATTTTTGTGATGTCCAAGAACATATGTAAGTCTTTTTACATTATTTTTGTGATGTCCAAGAACAGATCTAAGTCACTTTACATTATTTTTGTAAGGTCCATGTGCAAAGGAAATTATTTAGATAAACAAATTGGAATGCTTTAAAAGCAGAGCACTGGAAAGGAAATTAATTTTATTTTGAGAGCCTTCTTCGGCAAACATAAAACACAATCACTCAAAAGGAAGACGAAAGGTGTGTTAGACTCTCTTCCATTACACAGCTGGAATACAGTATTCCAATATCTTTCCACTGCATTCTTGATGCCCCCCACCTCATAAAGACGCATATTTCATTTTAAGGAATATGTGTGGATTCTTCCTTTTTTAATAAAAATCGAATGGCAAAATGTGACAAGCTTTTCTTAAATTTAATGGTATAAAATCTATATCTTCAAAATACTAACTCAGCTCCTACCAGGCGGAACTAATTTCATCATAGATTCAAATAACTTAAATACAATCATTATAGTTTTTAAAAGAATGAGGGTCCCCTTAAATCTAGTACCAAAAAAACCAACAAATTTTGCATCGTCCCGTTCTGCTTTTAACTCCAGGTGATATCGCTACACACAAATAAAAAAATAAAATGATTTGTAGTTCTAAACTCATAACGGAACCATTGAAAAAAAAACTTAGCTCAGCAAACATCTCATAACAAAATCCGTTGAGAATTAAACAAAAACTTTAAGACGTAGCCAAGTTTATAATTCAGCACATATTAGACAGCAATCATTTTAAAGTCTCGTTAACAGGAATAAATTGCCAATATCTTTTTTTTTTTCCCTTTAACTTTGCAAGACTAAAAAATATTTTTTTAATTTTTTTATTTTATTTTTACAATTAAAAAAAACCCACATAAGTCAGATGTCAGATGTCATGAGTTTTATCCAGAAACGATACATTGAAAATATGAAAAAAAAACGTGCGATATAAAAGACAAAGAACACAGAGTGAGAACAATCCATTGACCAGATAACTCAACCACATCTTTCAGCAGTTATCCATCTTGGCCTCTTTCGCCCCCCAGGGATGCGGATGAAATTCTCATTTTTTGTTTTAGCATTGAAATGTATCCTTTTCTGGTCGCTCCATTGCTTGCCGTTTCTCGCTTCATACTATATTGACCCAAGCCTTAACTCTAGAACATTTCACAAGACTCTCTTTTTTTGTGTGTTTACAATCACACCATTGCAGGACCCGACCAAACAGATCAATCAGAATAGAATCAATAGGACGCAAAAGACAACAGAGAAGGAAGCCGTGATCGACTACGACTTCAATGCACCAAAATATTTCATCGTTTACAACAATGCGTCTGAAAACGCCTTGAAAGAGAAAAAAGGGTTTAGGTAAGTCACGCTTTTTAAGGTGGCAAAAAAATATCATTAAATACTCGATAAGCTTTTAATTATATAAAAAAAAAAAAACTTGAGACAAAAACTAGCTTTTAAGATTATACTCTTTTTTAATCTCTCAATATTTTGCTCTTCCCTATTTAATGCCTTACTGATAATTTACATTATTCCAAAAATTAAAAAAAATTTGCTAAGTACTATAAGTTTTTTTTTTAACCTCTCTTATGCCCTCGTTAATATTTCTTTTAACTTAACTTTCATTTGTTTAGATTTTTAAAAAATTCAATTTTTTTGGTAATTAATATAGAATAAAAAAACGTTTTTTTTTTTTAAAAATAAAAAAATTAGAATTTATACCATAGTACATCTAATATAAACAGTTGTCAATGTCGGGGTTGGCCTTTGTCGTTTCCTCTAACGTTGATATCTTGAGGACTTTTTAAAGTTTTACATCCACATTCATGAAATAAGTTATTGAAAGAAATACGTGTGATTATAGAATTCTGTTATTGTTGTGTGTGTTTCTTTTTAGTTCTAAGCAATTTATTTACGTTCCACAGTAATGGCTCCCATTTAAAAATAAATGATAAACTAAGCCGTCGGTAGTTAAAGAGATTATTCCTTAGAGACGCATAATCACCACTGTCATACGGGAAATACACAGATACCTTGGGCAGTTGTTAAATAGTTTTTTTTTAATAATCGATAAATTAATTCAGTTGTGATGTTTCTGTTTATATTTAGAATCCATATTGAGGGGATGTCGAAGAGCCTGTTACCGGCTGGATCTGACAACGAGGCTACCATCCCCTGGTCTCGTCACCAGATGGTTGTCACGAAGCAGAAGGACGCCGAGGCCAGGGCCAGCTCCAACTACGGAATGTGGGACAGCGAAAACCCAGTTGCCAACTTTACACAGTTTTATGAAGACAATGAAAGCATCGTTGACGAGGTAACATGAGCAACAAATTAAATGGATGTAGTCCACACACTGAAGTTATAGAATCCATATTTTGCCTCATATAATTTACTCACTGAAGATATATGATCTACACGTGAAGCTGTTATAACTCACATAACGAACTAACAACCATATATTAAACTGACATATTCCATGAATTGCACTCACATAATTCATTATTTACATAACATAATTCATTCTTTGAAATGACTTTATCCCTACTGTGTACTGAAATACCCAATTTCTTTGCACTGACATAATAAATTATTTTCAATGACCCAATTCATACTTTGCACTGACCAGGCCCGCACCGGGTGGTGAGGGGGGTAGAACCATGGCACTTGTCAGGGGCCCGAGCTAGATTGGGGGCCCGCCCTGTTAAAATATACGCACATGTTTGAAACACGAAAGGGGCCCGAACTATGTCAGCTGCCTAGAGACCAGAATTTCCTAGGTGCCGGCCTGCCTCGACAATCCATTCTTTGCATTGTTATTATTCATATTCTGCACTGGCATACTCCATTCTTGGTAATGCCATAATCCATTCATTACGCTGGTACAATTTAGAAACAGCACACAACAATGAGCACAAAAATCTTATATAACTTTAAGACATACCGCACATAAGACGAGACATTTTTATCTTTGTAATATTTTTGTATTTTCAACGTTTGCCTAAATCTTTGAGGGATATTGAAAATGAAAAAAAAAAATCATTTAAGAACCATTTAAATACCTTTTTCTTTAAATAGATTTGAGGACATCAGAGAGCTGTGAGCATGCTAAAACAGCATGGACACAAGCGCTGCAAAATTACTCAGTCGTCATTATCATCAAAATATTTTTAACATTCCACCAGGATTTGGTGTTTTGGATCACATGTGGCACCTACCATATCCCACGGAGTGAGGATCTTCCTTTGACTCCTGCCATAGCCAACCATCTCGGTTTCTTCATCATGCCCTTCAACTACTACGACGAGTGTCCGTCTATGTCGTCACGTGACGCTATTTATATCCACCACACGGATATGAAAGATCCCACCAAAGGTGTCACAGTGGAAAGGTAGGAATTCTGCTTTTTAAAACAACTAGCGCTCCAATTATACAAGCAATTTAATGAAGTATCTAGTCTCATAGTGTTTTAGATTTTTGGCCTTGGATATTTTCCACCAAGCTATTGTAAACTAGGGCTTAAACGTATGCATTTTTCATTAAACCCGGTCCGGGTATTTGGAGAAAATACCCGGGGGGTCCAAGTCTTAAATAGTAAATGTAACCGTATCCGGAAATTTGATCGAAAGAAATTTGGTCGACGGCAAATTGATTGACGGAAATTTGATCGAACGGAAATTGGGTCGAATCGTTTTTTTAATTTATACGTTAAAATTTTGCGTCAAATGTCTTTTCTTTCTGAACGCATTATTTTGTTTTACTATATAGTATAGTGCGTTCAAAAAGAAATTTGACGATAATTTTAACGTGTGAACTGAAAAAAAGATTCGACCAAATTTCCGTTCGATCAAATTACCGTCGATCAATTTTCCGTCGACGAAATTTCTTTCGATCAAATTTCCGGTAACCAAATTTAACTTCTCATTTTCTGAAATATGACAATAAATGTACTGCCCTATGTCGTTGTGAGAGTGCATAGCCTTCGTCGACAGTTTGTGTCAACAAATAACTCCTCTGACAGGCAGTTGCCGGATCCCGGAATAGAGATGACGTTGTTCAAAAGAATGATGACAGAGAAGATCACGTCGTTCATTTTATAATAAAGACTTACAACAACAAAAAAAACAATCGAATACTAACGAAAATAGCAATACATTCCTGTACCTTGCTGCGGAAAAGACTCAAGGGCACACACATGTCCGAAGAGAATGATGGCCCATGACTCATTTCTTTGTTGTGTGCAGCCACAGAGCAAAGACGTGAAAAAAAAGAGTATCATATAAAGAAAAAATTATTTCTTTTTAAAAGAATCAACCTATTTACTTGAATTTAGTTACGCATGACGCTCGCTGTGTGACGTAGGAACACGAATTGTAAGAACAAAAGTCGCCTCCCCTATAGAAAAAATAGATGAACCTAATCACCGGAATTCAGACGTGACGCATAAAGCTCGTTGCGTGACAGCCCTTTTTGTCCCGCCGTACTGTTCACATAAAACATATAGATGTCGTTTGGGGGGCGGGGGCAATTTTTGAAAAGGAAGCAGGACCCACCAGAAGTAATATATATATATAGGAGATTATGGATTTTCGTATTTCAATAATAAAATGTTGAATAGTCAAATGTGTATATGTGCTTTACAGAAATCCATCCAGGCAACATGTCGGCACGGTTGTCAAAATGCTAATGTTTCAATTTCCTCCTTATTTTTCGCAGGTATGGTAACACTGTTAGCCAATGCACGATACCCAAGCCGACCTTGGAAGCTGACCTCGCAGCCAACCCTGACCAGGTCTTAGAAAGCAGACGTGTCAACTTGGTCAACTGAACAAATTTTCTTAATATCAGGTTGTCTCCCTGGAGAAAGACACTGTGTCATATGAACCGAACTCCATAGAACGAAAACAGTGTTCATATTTAATTTGTGTTCACACGTTAACTAATTTATTGATTGCCAAAAAATCGTGAAAAAAAACAACATATTGCTGAAGTCTTTTTAACAAAATACAATTTGACCTTTTATAAGACATCATAATATTTAAAGAAAATTGGCTGAGAATTCTGAAACTCAAATATTCATTCAAGCTTTCAGGAAAAAAAAACATTATTAAAAAATGTTAAGAAAATATCGAAAATGAGTGTGTAACTCAGGGAAAAAAAAAAATCAAATTTAGTGTTTCTAAATCCAGTGCACCAAATAAATGGGTTGAAGAAATGTATACACTCTGCATATCTCGCGAGTGTCATTCATGCATTTTGTGATAATGTGTCTTTTCATACTATTATTGAAAATTCATACTTCTGTGTATGTGCATGAGTCTAACGTTTCATTTGGTTATCAAATCAAGCCACAGAAAGTGGAACTTCCCCAGCCAACATTTCTCCCGTTAAAAAT
Organism: Omphiscola glabra; assembly: GCA_964017045.1. Classification (NCBI taxonomy): domain Eukaryota; kingdom Metazoa; phylum Mollusca; class Gastropoda; family Lymnaeidae; genus Omphiscola; species Omphiscola glabra. The sequence goes on along the minus strand of OZ024804.1, from coordinate 15,317,390 downwards.
AAACATGCCAGATTTTAAATAACTTTTAAACAATGTGTCCGTGTTTAAATAAACCCCAAAGGAAAATCGAGTGACGATCTATAGCGGAAATGGATATGATAAATCGAATCCGTTTCAGCATTCAAGGAATTAGCTTGTATCTTGCCACTGTCCCATTCCATTTGAAATAGAGCAATCTATTTTATATCATTTGTTGTATAATTAAAGGTTAATTGAAAAATCCATTATATTAATAACGTTTTTGTAGACAGATCTGTTCGTTTTAAATGCATAATTTTAAAATATCTATTTGATTTGTGTTCATGTTTTTCTTTAGAATAATGTGTTGGAACTTATATAAAATCTGGTTGTTGTTGTGTTTTTTATATGACTAAATTTAAGTTTGTTAATATAGATATAATATTTTGCCTAGATTTATTTCATTTACTCCAATTTGATCACAAAGATACACTTTATTTAAGTGAAGAAAATTATACTTTTTTACAGTCAAAATTAAACTATAAAAATATTTTGTAAAATGTTTTCAAAATATTGTATTCTATTTGTTCTATAGAAGCACAAGAAAATATTCATCAAAATGTTATGCTTGATTGCTATTGTAGATATATATATATTATATACAGACGTGTGAATGTGTATTATCTTTATTGGTTTAAAGCATGATACGAGAGTAGTACTCTTTATTGCAATAGTCATTTATAGATATTCCATTTTAAAAAGGTGGGGGGTAGGGGGTAATGCTGTAATTATTTTAAAAACTCAAGTTTTCATGTAGGTATTATTCCAATTTTTAAAAAAACCGATCATGTGATTGTTATCGAGTTACAGTAACATAATATCGTGATGTCCGGTGTCAGTTTCTTGACATCTGCTCATGACGCATGTCTTACGATGTATACACAATGGCGTCTGCTAACGACGACTGTCTCTTGACATCCGTATAATGACTATTGCCGCCTCGTTATGTCTATATGATTTCTTCGGCTTTACGACCGCTGCCTCACGATACAAACAACGTGAATAATGCCACACGAACGCGTTATCTAACCTCACGACGTCTTTACAGCGGCATGAAGAAAGAGCAATCTCTCACTTTCTTGTCCGTGAGATCCTTACCCCTTCTACAATGCTGGGTGGCATTGTGTGATATTTTGTAAATATGACCACATGATGTGTTAAAACTGAACGCGGTTAGAGATATAAATAAGGGTTTATGAACAGATTAGTTGCAAATATGTTTTTTTATCAATGCTAGCAGAACAATGAGAACGAACAAAATTAATCTTAATCATATATGTTTGTTACTTTACATCTCGTTATTTTTGATAAGCTAAGTTGATCTAAGGAATGTTCCAGGCTCAGTTTGAAGAAAAAAGAAACCGTGTTATATTGGTCAGCATATGTTTGTCAAATATATTACGTCATATTCATATAAACCAGAGAATGTTGTAATCTGATATTTTGCTCATTAATTTCATGTCATAACTCATGTAGGTGGCGCCACCGTTGAATGTAAGATAATCATTCTGAACAATTACCTGTAATAAAGTAACGTTACTGAAAGAATACCTAGATAGTTTCTTTGTATTTTTAAAAATTATTTCCTAGTCCTATTTTAAGAAGGTGCTGTTAATTATTCTCAATAAGAACCATGTCACTGTTATGTCACTGTAATGTCACTATTATGTCACTGTTATGTCACTGTTATGACATTTTTATGTCACTGTTATGTCAATCTTATGTCAATGTTATGTCACTTTTATGTCAATGTTATGTCCCTGTTATGTCAATGTTATGTCACTGTTATTTCACTGTTATATCACTGTTATGTCACTGTTATGTCATAGCTATGTCACTGTTATGTCACTATTATGTCACTGTTATGTCCGTGTTTCATATTTAGCCATTCATACCCGAGACGATGTAATTCAAACAGTGCTTAATTTTAATATCCACTTTAACAATAAATCTTTTTTTTCGAAAGGGTACATTAGACTTTGTAGTTTCGTCCACATCCTGCAAGGCAGCAGGCTCTGATTTTGTTCACCCTGGGTATTGTGGTTTCGTCCACTTCCTGCAAGACAGCAGGCTCATATTTTGTCCACCCTGTGCATTTGATTCCCCCAGTACCTACCATATTTGGTGGACATTCCCCTATTCGCCACCTGGGGAGGCGCTCGAAGGGAGATCAGAATCTCCACACTAGCAATAATAATTACGTTTCATAAAAAACGAAGATCCTTGGAATTATGCAACACCAATTTCAATTTCTATTATACTTCCATTATGCTATCAACAAAATCCAACGGTCTCTATTCATTCGGCCTTTTTTTTACATTATTCTATCTTGAACTCTTATTGGCTAGGAGGTACTCTCAAGTTCCTACACTCTGTATATTAAGCACAATAAATAGTACGGTACATTAATTGTCACACATTACTGGTTCACATATTCATATCAGTGAAAAATTTATTGAACAGAACGCTCAAGATAATTCAAATCATGGTCACTTCTCGTTGAGAATAAATATATTTATATTTTTGTTCATTCTATAAAGTATCTGGCGTCATGATGAGTCAGCGTGATACTCAGAAACAGATCAAGAACTTATCTGTGTAGTCAGTCAAGAGTGTGGACACCTACACATGGCATGCATACTCGTTGGCTAAACAAGAAAAAAAAATATACCAAAGTCAGACACATGAGGTGGTACTTGTCCACCTGGGCTGCTAGATTCTCCAAGAGGAAGTAACACCCGATTATAAACCGACGCTGCCTTAAAGGCAGACCTGTTTACTCTTACGATTTTGGCGTACAATATACGATTTTGAGGTGTATACATTATACATACTGTGTGTTTTTTTACTATTAAGATGATGTATTGAACGATTTTGTGATGATATTGTACGATTTTTAGATTTTGAGGGTAAACAGGTCTGCTTAAAGGCTTCAAAATCTGTGCAACCTTCTACTGGAGAGAACTCAACCAGTATTTCGTGTTTGTACTCATAAACATTTCCAGACCTACATGCATCGCACCGGGTAACTGGCTGTGTCGAATAGTAGACATTCGCCTGGCTTCACCAGTTGCATTAAAAGGGGGGGGGGGGTCTAATGGCAGCGAAGCGTTTGATTCTCCGTAAAGTGGACATCGGTCAGGAATCTACGTTTATCCATTGACACGTATAGCAGATCTACAGCATCATTTCTTGGAGGCAGATGTAAGCTATTGTGTGTGTATGTGTGTGTGTATGTTTTTGTGCGTTTTAGTCAATTATAGTTCCAATTACTTGAGAGGCGTCTTATAAAACACGTTTTTCAACACATCGCTGTTCTGTCATGACATACTTTGCATGACGTCACCTTATTTCTAACAACTGAGCTACATAAACCGCCATTAATGCACATTTTATAAAATTTAACAAGAAGTGCATTTCGGATAAATTTATGCTGGTCCCAGACGTAGCTTGAGATAGTGTGGCGCTGTTCGGGCAAATAGTTTTTGCCGCCCCTTTCTACAGAAAAATATTAGAAAACCGTGCAAAAAAATGCCACCCCTTCATATAGAGAAAAACCTAGGAGGCCACAGAATTCTTTTATCTAAAGAAAAACCTAGTAAGCCCCAGAATTCTTTTATCTAAAGAAAAACGAAGTAAGCCACATAATTATTTTATCTAAAGAAAACCTAGTAAGCCACAGAATGCTTTTATCTAAAGAAAAACCTAGTAAGCCACATAATTATTTTATCTAAAGAAAAACCTAGTAAGCCACAGAATTCTTTTATCTAAAGAAAAACCTAGTAAGCCACAGAATTCTTTTATCTAAAGAAAAACCTTTCAAACCATTTGTAACAGCCTTGAGGGTTATTTTAAAAGAAATATTATTTGTGTCATAAAATTTTACGCACACTGGCACACATTTTATTTTCGCAAAGTGGAGGCCAAAAATAAAATGGTTTTAAAAAATTTGAAAGAAAATGTTAACCCGTCTTTATTTACGCACATGAACTGCAAAGCAAAACAATATGACTCTATTTTTTAAACAAAACTTTTAGCGTCTCGTTTTGTCTCACGAGAACGGAACGTTACAACCAAAATATGCATTTGTGTTTAATATTAATTTTCTAAAAAGGTTTAAATTTTGTTTTTATTTATACATATAAATGAGCACTGACCGCACATACTTCAATGGTATTTTTTTTTTTTTGGTTTTTTTTTTGTAGTGTTCCCCCAGAAGTACTGCAATACTGAGGAAGTCATTCCCAATTCTTGCGGGTCTCTTTACCCCTTGGGGTCTCTTAACTTAGCGTCTTTTTACCCGTATCAGGGATTGTCCCGAACCCGGCCAGACACAAAGCGAGATAGACTACACTTTAATCTTAGCCAAAATGCCGAGATTTTACTTCACGCCCTATAGTATCTGATTTGTGGATTAATTTCTTATTACATTTATTCATTCATCTTATGATATTGATTATTAAAGAAACTTAAATTGTTTCCATCAAACAAACAACCAAAAGAAAGTTTGTAAGTATTCAAAATAAATATAATCTCTTTATTTAGGATGTCCACAGGGTAATGTCCTCAAACATCTAGCACAAGATTTGGATTGGCCTCAATGTCCTCTTCTAGAGTGGGACGTGGGGTCAAGCACTGTTCTCTAGAGTTACCGTTTCTGGAAATAACATGTATATATTTTTTGAGTAATCCAACATAATGTAATAGAACAATTTTAAAACTGAAAAAAAAGAGAGTGGCGATATTTCGATGTGTCATTGTAAGCATCATGTTAAGTGGAGTCTCTTACGTGTGATCACTATGAACTGCACTTCCAATCACACATGCATAAACATCATTCTTGTGAACCAATGCATGCAACCATCCATTCATACATAAATACATACATACACATAAACGTGTGAATGAACGCAAACACGCACGCACGAACATACATACATACATACATACATACATACATACATACATACATACATACATACATACATACATGCATACATTCATACCTACATACATACATACATAAATACATACATACATACATACATACATGTATTCATACATACATACATACATACATACATACATACATACATGCATTCATATATATATACATACATACAAACATACATACATGCATACATACATACATACATACATACATACATCATACATACATACATACATACATGCATACATACATACATACATACATACATACATACATACATACATACATACATACATACATACATACATACATACATACATACATGCATGCATTCATACATACATACATACATACATACATAAATGCATACAACATTAAAGATTTGAACATAAACATATGCAAAACCTGTCTAAGAAAATGCCCTCGCTAGGATCACTGTTGTTCTTAAATTTAATGTACATCGCGTCACGTGACCCCATGGAGGGGCATTGGGGAAAGTAGTTGTAGGGCAACAAGAAGAAGGTCAAGTGATTGCCCACAGTCGGCGTGACGGGGAAATCTTCAGTGTGAGGGATGTGATGCATGCCTGCAGATATCCACAACACCATATCCTGCAATACGACATCAGTTATATGAAAAAATGAACATTAGGTATATGAACAAATGGACATTAATTGTATGAAGAAATAGACTACATTTATACTACATTTAGGACGTTTAAATGAACAAATAGGTTAAATTTGTATAAACAAATAGACTACATTTATAGGAACAAATATATTACATTTTTATGAATAAATAGATTACATTTATATGAACAAATAGACTACATTTATATGAACAAATAGATTACATTTATATGAACAAATAGACTACATTTATTTGAACAAATGGACTACATTTATATGAACAAATAGACTACATTTATATGAACAAATAGAATACATTTATATGAAAAAATAGACTACAGTTACATCAACTATGGGACATCCATTCTCTTTACAAATTTGAATTAATTATAATGTTGAGTTTTCTCTAAAAAAATCTTGGGAAATATAATCCAATGTCTACTTTTTCAAAGAGTGAAAAATGTCTTGCAAATGAATACTTATAAGGCTTATTCTAATTTAGATATCATTTCTTTGGTTCGCCAACTTAAAGGATTAAGTCTGATTGTGCGAGCTCTATACACACAAAGGTTTTGTGGATAAACAATCTTCAATCCTCTTCCAATCTTTGGGAAAACGGATTCGGTTTTTTTTTGTTTTTTTTAATTCATAATTATTTAAATTACGGCGAAGATGGATAAAATCTTTATTAATATAATAATAAAATATATGTGGATGTTTGTGTTAGGAATCTTAAGTCAACTTGTCAAAACAATGGTGAATACATTTTACTGAATATCAAAGTGATTAAACACCAACCTCATCCACTATGTTATCATTATCCAAATAGTACTGACTAAAATCCACTACAGGGTTGGCTCCATCAAACATCCCATAATTTGAACTGGCAGATATTTCTTCGTCCTTGTGTTTAGTGACGACAAGTTGATGACGTGCCCAGGAAATTGTTGGTTCATTGCCCAAACCTTTGGGTATCATTTGCTTGGACATTCCGTTCATCTGTATTCTAATTTAAATATGAACATAATATCCCGATTAACGAAAATATTCATATGCTTAAAATCGTCCATTACATAACAAATGTGTGGGCTCTGCTAAAAATGTATAATCACACAACTACCCTGTAGTTTCTGCCAAAACCAAATGGCCCACTTTAATAGAATGAATACGCTGGACCAAATGTCCAAATTACTAAACTGTAGGTACTAACAACACCAAATGTCCACAAAACTAACCTGTAGGTTCTGACAACACCAAATGTCCACAAAACTAACCTGTAGGTTCTACCAACACCAAATATCCACATAACTAACCTGTAGGTTCTGCCAACACCAAATATCCACAAACTAACATGTAGGTTCTGCCAACACCAAATGTCCACAAACTAACCTGTAGGTTCTGCCAACACCAAATGTCCACAAACTAACCTGTAAGCTCTATTAACGCCGTATTTAGTTTTATTCGCCTCGTTGTAGACCAGAAGATATTTGGGAGTGTCAAAATTGTAATCATAAACTGCTTCCTTTTCGGTCCTTATTACCCTTGGAATAATTTTGGTTTGATGATATCTGGTGCATGGATCCTATTGTGGTGAAAATTGAAATACTTTTGGTAAATGTAGAGACAATAAATTATTAACATTTCCAAAGATACATATTTTTATTAAAGATAACAAATTTTAATTTATAAGATATACATAGTATCCACCCTTCCTTACGAGACGATGGAGTATCTACTCAACCCTCATCAAATGGCTTACTAGGCAGGTACTGTAATGGCAATCCCGGCACTATGTCTCGCAAGAGAAGCTTGAATTTTATTAAAATTCGGAATTCCGTAATGTTCCTTTTATTTCGAGGGAAGGGCTTCGTTTCGCTTATCTTTTCACGTTTGACTCCTTCATACACTTCTGTTTGCCAGTTAGAACGGTGCTCAGCGATGATCTGCCATTCATTGAATTCTGTGTTGGCTTCCCTCATGCCCCTTTCTGCATCCGTCCTTAAATCGCAGCTATGGCCGACCAATAAGTCTTGTCCCTTCTGCCAACTCTCCACACATCAGATCCTTTGGAATATGGCATTCCTCCATTCTCCTTACATGCCTAACCAGCGAATGCAAATCTTGCTAAGATAAAAGAAAAATTAACACATATTGCCACGTCGAATAACTTTTGTTATCGGCACCTTGTCCTGCCATTGAATGCGCAAAAAGCGTCGCAGAAAAGTTTATTGGAAGCTGTTACGTTTCCGCTAATGACTGGCATTTTCTGTTCACATTTCACTGCCATATAAGAGCCTGCTAGCGAATGTGTCCGACAGACGTTTAGTTTTGTGCTTTCAGATAGTTTAAGAGTATTCCTCGCCAACTTATTCATTTTAGTCGGAGTTACAGCTGTATTCACCTCTTCGTAACGGAGTTTCATGTAGAAATATATGATGCAAGGTATGTGAAATTATCAACTACTGACAGATTATGGTCCAAAATAGTTATCATTGGAGTGGAATGTGCTCCTTGCATCATGACATTTTTATGTAGACTAATGGTCAATCCAAACACTTTTCATTCGCGACAGAGGTGATTATCTATCTGCTGAAGACCTTCTTCTTTGTGAAATGCTAAATAAGCACCTTTTTACATTGTTCTTTTTTCGGAGGCGGGAGATATACGCATGTACACTCCGTCTTCTGAAGATAAACTAAAGAAGCATTGAGAGGAACATGGACAAAAGCATATGTGCCAGAAAATAGCCCTTTTTACTCAGCTTCAATAATATTACCACCGTTCTTCAAACAAACCTTCGATGGAATGGAGAAATATGTTCACATTTAATGACACGCTGTGCAATAATTACACGCAATTATAAAAGAAAAGGTTTGGGTGGGGGGGGGTGTGGGGGTGGTGTGGGGGTGGAATTGAATTTTTGAAAATTTTATATGCATCTTCCACTCTAATGAAAAGCAATTTTTGATTGCAAGCTTATATGACGTTTACAAAACGAAGACCCATTTAAGCAAAGAGAGCAGCTGTTATTGACGACGTCTCGAGTTAAAACCTTGACCATACAACGTTGAACTGTTTTGACTAGTATCCCTTCAAACTCTGTTTTTGTACCGCGCTTCAAGCCTTTGGGGATGAAGCGTGATTTTTCAAATGAACTTTATTATTATTATTATTAATATTAAGACCTGTGTGTATATATATATATAATACTATATCAGCCTAAAAATAGAACTGCGAGTACCTGTTTAAGTGTCGTATGATCTTGAATTATATCTACGTGTTGAAACCTGTTAGACGTGCCGGCAATGTCAAGGTCGACTTTAAAGTTAACCATGTGGTGATGGACAGTCCCAGTGAGCCACTCGTTCAGACGGAAGCCGTAATCACGCAGACTGTCCTTAAAGGGTGTCACTTGGATATAGCCTTTTGGAAACATTAAAAGAATAGGGATCACGTGGATATAGCATTTTGGAAATATCCAAAGAAGATGGCGTGACTTGAACATAGCCTTTTTGAAACGTTCAAAGAATAATCAGATTTCAGTCGCTTTGTCACACAAAATTATTGCGAAATTAACGATAAAGAACAGGAAATGCGTTATAATTTTTGTTTAAGAAAAACCATGTACAATTTTATCTGTGTTAAGTCGAGTACTATCTCTCCCGTAAAATTGTGTTACCATTTTTGAACATATTTACATGAATGAATACAGCATGGACTATTTTAAAGATTTATTGCAGTCCAACAATCTTATATCTCGATATGGACTCATGCTTAGCTTATTAAAAATGTGAGCTTCTTTACGTTATGCTTAAATTTTCAGGCTATCTTTTTTTGATCGTTAGTATAACTCATTTGTGAATAAAATCACATTTGCGTATGGGGATTTTAAAGTAAATTACTATTTGATTGAAATATATTTTGTTACTTAGTAATATAGAGCGTACATCACTCACTTATTTTAATCAGCATTAACATTAAATATCTCAAACTATTTGTTGAAACTCTATCATGTTACATAGTGATATCTATAGCCTGCAGCACTCACCTGTACTCATAAGCAGAGTTTCAATAACACCATTTTGATGAAATACATAGTCAACTACGTAATCATAATTGCCAATCGTCAAGATAGATCTGAAAAAATGTGGGGAAAATGATCGTTAAGAAAATTGTAAATTGGTGACATCTTTATTTACATTTTGAATTTCCTGTTTAGATAATAAAAAAATTTGTGATAGATATTGTTTAGCATATCCTATAATTGAACTAATTTCACCTTACGTATTATAAAACTATTCTAAAGAAGGCTACCAGGTGACGCAATTTCTAGAATTACTTTTTGGAGAGTTCTAAATTACCCCCAATATATACCGTATTTTACGGACTATAAGACGCTACGGACAATAAGACGCACAATAATTTTTAAGTAATTTTAAAAAAAAAGTAACAGTTGAATCATTTTTATATTAATTTCGAGTTTAAAACGCACCTGAATTATGGAGGCAATTTTTCGAAGAAAACAGTGCGTCTTATAGTCCCTATAAACGGTGTATATATATATATATATATAGAGAGAGAGAGATAAGAATGAGATAAGGGATCAATTTCAATATAAAAAACCAAACTATTCAAATACATCCGGGTTCTTAAAATCAAGGATTTTGATTTTTCTATTGTTTTACGGAAATCGAATCAATAGAAATGGACAAATTGTCTAGTTTTTCATAAAGAATTTCATTTATAATGTAGATCTTTAGTTTACTCATGTATATTTAATTTATGGAAACCATTTTATTAATTTAACGTGTTAAAAATCTGATTGAACAATCAAATGAATTTATTCAAGCGTAATGTATTTCTCTCACCTGAGTTTAAGTACAGAATATAACGTATGACATAATACTCTCACAAGAGTGTAAGTAAAAAAAATATAACGTATGATGTTTTAACCTTACATTAGCGTTAGCACAGAATTGAGCGTTTGACACATTACTCTCACCTGAGCGTGAGTACGTAGTCTAACATATGACATATTACACTCACCTGAACGTTAGTACACAGTCTAACATATGACACATTACTCTCACCTGAGCGTGATTAGATAGTCTAACACATGACACATTACTCTCACCTGAACGTGATTCGATAGTCTAACACATGACACATTACTCTCACCTGAACGTTAGTACATAGTCTAACATATGACACATTACTCTCACCTGAGCGTGAGTCCATAGTCTAACATATGACACATTACTCTCACCTGAGTGTGAGTACATAGTCTAACATATTACACATTACTCTCACCTGAGTGTGAGTACATAGTCTAACATGTGACACATTACTTTCACCTGAGCGTCAGTACATAGTCTAACATATGACATATTACTCTCACCTGAGCTTCAGTCCAAAGTCTAACATATGACATATTACTCTCACATGAGCATCAGTACATAGTCTAACATATGACATATTACTCTCACCTGAGTTTCAGTCCATAGTCTAACATATGACATATTACTCTCAAATGAGTTTCAGTCCATAGTCTAACATATGACATATTACTCTCACCTGAGCGTGAGTAGATAGTCTAACATATGACATATTACTCTTACATGAGCGTCAGTACATAGTCTAACATATGACATATTACTCTAACCTGAGCTTCAGTCCATAGTCTAACATATGACATATTACTCTCACCTGAGTTTCAGTCCATAGTCTAACATATGACATATTACTCTCACATGAGCGTGAGTAGATAGTCTAACATATGACATATTACTCTCACCTGAGCTTCAGTCCATAGTCTAATATATTACATATTACTCTCACCTGAGCGTCAGTACATAGTCTAACATATGACATATTACTCTCACCTGCGCGTGAGTACATAGTCTAACATATGACATATTACTCTCACCTGAGCGTGAGTACATAGTCTAACTTTTGACATATTACTCTCACCTGAGCGTGAGTACATATTCTAACATATGACATATTACTCTCACCTGAGTGTGAGTACAGAATCGAGCATTCCGCCATAAAAGGATCCCTCGTTGTTCGTGTAAGATGAATGTCTCCTCACTGGGTAGCCTTTGTTGAATTCGAATAGGCAAAATGCCGAGTCTATCACATTTGGTGCATCCCCTGTCTGACTCAAGAAGGTCTAAAAATAGACATACAATATAATGTTGGTCATCTATTTTTATTTCAGCTCAACCTAAAACAAATGAATAAGTAATTAAACCTATGCATTCTCTAGCTGACCACTCTTTGCGACTGTGGTAAGAATTCTTGATTACCAATTTGCGCCACCCTTCCCGTGCTACTCATCACACATTTGATAAATTTTGAATCAGGCGCAAATGTTACTGGCACAATATAGTAAAACAATATCAATCTTTAGAACATGTTAACGTTGTGATAATGTTCAGCTTAGAATGTTTCTCCAAGTACCCCCCCCCCTCCTTCACCTGATTGACTATGGTTGCGAACTCCGGACAGTCACCCCCAGGCACCATCGACCTTGAATTTGGCCCCAGTAGAACGCTGCTGTCCACGTAATTTGTGGTTTGCTATTTGGAAATATTTTTTTTTAAGTTCATAACATCAGAATGCACCGAAAACACATACTAAATATTTAATATATTATGTTCATATATTTAGCGTTCTTGGTAATAACATTAAATGGCAATAAAGACAGAAGGATAAGTAAGGTGTATGCAGTAACGTTGAAGAAGTGAAGTAGAAGCAGTATCGTAACAAAGTTTAAAGCTGACCGGCTTGGACCACGATTTTTGCCATCACGCCAATAAACGCCAGAAAAGCTCTCCATTTTGCTGAAGATGGCGCTCCTCAAAATGTAAAGAAATGCCACCCAAGGCGAACCGCACCCACTGTCCCACTTTCCCACTGTCCCACTTGCCCACTGTTCCACTTGCCCATTACCCCACTTGACCAATGTCCCACTTGCCCACGGTCACACATGCCCACTGTCATACCGTCCCACTTTCCCACTGTCCCACTGCCCAACTTGCCCACTGCCCCACTTACCCACTTGCCCACTTACCCACTGCCCCACTTGCCCACTGTCCCACTTGCCCACTGTCTCACTTGATACGCCAATGCGTAGTAGAAACTTATTCAGTCAACAATTACGGACGTGAACAATGTGTTTGATGTTTTTTTTAAAAATGAAATAAAGTTCGCTGAGTATCGGAATGTTTGCACGCGTAATGTCATATCGGAATGATTGTGTCGGATAGTGTACGCTAATATTTATAAGACTGTATCCCTGTTTACGTGTGTAAAAAAAAACATCCGTCATCTTCGAGGCCGTTGAGGTACAGACAGAAGGAATAAGAGAGAGATGAAAGTATTAATGTTATTTTCAAAATGGCGGTTTTCTCTATAATTTGTATATCATTTTCGCACCCGAGTAGCCGTTAGGTACCATGCACATAGTATATAACGCACAGGGTTGGATGTTTGTTATCATTTTATTATATTGTGTTACATGGGGGCGGGGGCTGGAAGAGAGCAAAATGATATTTGTACTATCTTTGTAATTTTTAATTTTTTTATCAAATTGTATTTACAATTTTTTTGTGCTATTAAATATTAATTGTGCAAAATTTCCTCTTAGAAAAGCGAAAGTGTTAAAAAAAAAAACAAAGTGTTAAAAAAAAACGGAAGTGTTTAAAAAAAAACAGGAAAGTGTTCTGTAATTATTGTTTTTTATTTTTTTATTTATGTAAGTTAAATTTTTAAGTACATGATTATGTTTGTTAAATTGTGTGTACAGCCCAGCCCTAGGCTGGGGTATCACGCTATAGAAAACTACCAATAATAATAACAATAATGTATTTTTTCCCAATGATAACACCATTTTATTATAACATAATTTCTAGTGTTTGGCTTGGATTTCGCTTGATTCAATGAAACATGAATACAGCGTGATACAAAAGGCCATTAATGAAACACGAATACAGCGTGATACAAAAGGCCATTAATGAAACACGAATACAGCGTGATACAAATGGCCATTAATGAAACACGAATACATCGTGATACAAAAGGCCATTAATGAAACACGAATACAGCGTGATACAAAAGGCCATTAATGAAACACGAATACAGCGTGATACAAAAGGCCATTAATGAAACACGAATACAGCGTGATACAAAAGGCCATTAAGGCCATTAATGAAACACGAATACAGCGTGATACAAAAGGCCATTAAGGCCATTAATGAAACACGAATACAGCGTGATACAAAAGGCCATTAAGGCCATTAATGAAACACGAATACAGCGTGATACAAAAGGCCATTAAGGCCATTAAAGAAACACGAATACAGCGTGATACAAAAGGTCATTAAGGCCATTAATGAAACACGAATACAGCGTGATACAAAAGGCCATTAAGGCCATTAATGAAACACGAATACACTGTGATATAAAAGACCATTAAGATAACCCAAGTCAATGATTTACTGTGAACGTCCATTCGAGTCGGCTATCTTAAGGATTAGTACCATGCGTCACTCACTGAAGTGTCATACAAAAGTGCTCTAATGTATATGTCAAGTTTGTTTGTTTTGAAGAACTTCGTTTACGAACCGATGGTGGACCCCTTCCTGAATAGAAGACAGCTATTTCCGAGAGACCGAGCTCATAGGCGATCCTCTCATCTTTGAATTTTATGTCATAGAGGATCGGTCCAGTGAGAGGGGACATTCGGAAATTGAATGACCAGCCCATGTACTGCACCTGGACAATGTAATGCACAAAATAAAATAGATCAGTATTTAATCAGTTTTTCTTTGCTTTTTTAAAAAGATTTTTAGTTATTTCATTAATTGAGCAATGAATAAATATAATTATCTACGTATGTATGAAAGTACTTTGTAATTGTGAGCTCACTCTAATTTGCGAAAAATTAAATTCTCGATAACTGCACTAAGTGAGTCTCTATGTAAATATGGAAATAAATCAGCGGTGTAACATGGTGGAACATAAGAATATTATTATAGTTCAGGGGAGTGAAAAAAAGTGTTCAGTTGCGTACCTAGGGTGGAAAGAAAAAAAATGGGGGTGGTGGTGTTAGGTACTAACTGGGATTCTTAGAAAGTGCGTTACTTGAGGGCATATTTTCTTAAGTAACCTTACTAGATGTAAGATTCATGCATACATGTCGCAATGGACTACGATGAGTCACTTCCTTGTTTTGTCACGTGATATGTGTAAGCCTTCGGTAGCCTATGCTACACATAACAACACATAACAACAGATGACAGCTGATCAGCCATTATCATTAATTTTTAAGAAAAATGTTTGTCTCCATCAGCGCTTCCCCAATGTTAATTAAAAATTTTACTTTTCAAAATATTCTTGAATACACGTGTTTTTTTAAAAGACATTCATAAATGTGACAATAATTATAATGCAGTTATGATTAAAGGAAGAAAGTTGTTTGAAGAAAAATTTGTGAGCGACCTGTGTGTTGCAGACAGCCTACCGGAAGTCTTACTCGTACTTACTCTTATCACGTAACAAAACAATCGACTCATCGTAGTCAATTGTTTTTGGCGGGCTAAAACCAGTGATTCATTAAATCTGGTTTTTAAAATGTGTTGGGAATTATTAAAAAAGTAGTAGGGGTAGCACTACGTGGGATTCTTGTAAGTACGTTATCTCAACGCATGTTATGTCAAATTACTTTAATATATTGGACGTTCAAGTATTGCCACCGCCATTGTTTGTCCGGTTATTGAAATATGCAGGTTTTGTCAAGTAACCATAGTGGATTGGTAATTCACGCATCGCCACCGCCATTGTTTTGTGAGTTGGGGGGGGGGGGGCAATAATCAAGTTTTAAAATAATGTGTGATATAATGAATTTATTTATGTCATAAGCAAATTCCCCCGACCTTCCTATCCTTGACGCTGTATCTCTTTCCATCTGGTTCCACTTGTTGAGGGGGTCTTTGGGGAAACTTTGGTAACGGTTCCCCACGTCGGTACAGTGTGGAAAAGAGGTTCTCATCTTCTGCTGGTTTTGTTCTCTTCACCTTTTGTATCCTGTTGTACAGGAATTGATGAAGATAAATATTAGAAAAGTATTGTTTTTCTTAAAGTTTAGATACTCATTAACTAAAATTACTTTTTTTTAATAAGACATCTACACTAACCCCATACGAGAGAGCCCACAAAATGAATATTTGGTATTGTTCAGAAAAAGTACAAGCCAAACAGAGCATAAAGAAGTATTGTTCAGAAATGATGTTAAGGTCATATTCAGCAAAACTGTGGCTATCTCCACTAAGGTCATGGGAAGAGCTAATAGCATTAATCACAGATCGATTATTGTTGTGTCTTTTAGTTGTTTGGACATGGCTTCTTCAGAATAAGATAAGATATTTTTTTAAAAAAATCTTTTTTTAAAAGTTATCGTGTCCTCAGTCATTCGATGAAATATAAATAGATCTATATCCGTATTTATTATCTCTTATAATACTTAAAACGTGTTTTTGGACAAGTCTTATTAATAAAAATGAAACAAAAAAATACAAGGGAGTTAAACCAGGTTAAATCCTCTTGATATTATTTAAGTATTTTTCCCCCTTTAAACACGACCTAAATTAAAATATCAATTAGGGCCCCTATTATTTTTCACCCTAGTTTCATTTTGTTTTTTGTAAAAAAAAAAAAAAAAAAGCGATTTGAATTTTATTTTAAAATATATATTGCAAAAGACGGTAAAACATATGTAAGTTCATACTGTAAAAGGAAATATTTATCTGATGTGAAATTTAAACATTTTAAGAAGGATATGTTTTCCTTTACCAAGTTTTAGAAATGAATAGCTATCAGATTAAGTTTTTCCGATAGCTTTAAATCAAATTAATTGTATGTACATCCTGTGAACACAACTATTTATCCCAAGGAGACTCTCTTAAGTCTCACGACTTTTCTCCGGCATGGCAAGCATTGCATTACATGCTCGCTAAGACACTGTGGAGCTAAAGCAAGTAGCAGTGTTCGAAAAAATAGTTGTTTTTAAATTGAACAAGCATGAAAATAACAACTCCATATTAATTATATATTTTGAAATCTCATGTAATGAGGCTATCTATAAACGTTTGCGCTATTGTTCCAAGAAGTGGGATTTTTTTTTTGGTTCATAATAATTCCTTTGATATTCTGTAGTTAAAAATGTGTTTGGTGTTTTGACTTTATGTATGAAGACCTTAGTGCTCAAAGTACTCAAGTCACAAAATGCACATTTTGAGATAATCAAGTTCAAATATACTTTTCGTCTATAAAATGTGACTATTTTCATTTTTTTTCTTGTTTAATTAAGGGCCTAATGCACATTGTAATGTCTTCAAATTTCTACAGTACACTTGGCTAAACTGGGTAAGAAAAGATCACAGTTTAGATTGATTTTGACAAAAATAAGACTTAAGTACTTTTAGCACTAAGGTCTTCATATAGTAAACACATTGCCTTACCTGTTTTGATCATAAAGACTTTTTAGTTCTTCCAAAGAGTCAAAAATTTGACCAGCGTACATCACTTTAGCGACTTTCCATTTGTTAGGGTCAGGGTCGGCTGTGTTGCACAGTACGCCAAAGTCGACCGGGTGGTTCTCGTGGAAAGGAACATAGTAGGTCGCCAAAATCCAGATGAGTCTAGTAACGTAGAAAATAAATATTTATTAAAAATAATTATTGCTAGGGATCAAGACATATGAACCCCTTTAAAAATTAAAATATTTTAAACACTTTTAAAAAAAGGTTTCCCATTGAAGACAAATTTAAACAAACTAAAGAGTAGACATTAATATTCCTTAAATTTCATAAAATTCAAATAGCACAGAAACTATGTGTAGATATGAAGTAGGTATTCTAAACAGCAAAAGGATTCAAATTAAAAGTAGAAGAAATATTATTAAAAATGTTTGTTTTTTTTTGTTTTTTTATTTTCATAATTTTTTTAATATTTCCTGCACACACTTTTTTTTTTTGCGTGATGAATTTTAAGAAAACAAGTTTCTGCTTTTCGCATCTTTCGAAAGATTTTCTAAATATTTCTACTTTTCAAAATGAACAGTATAATCTTAAAACTATCCATAGAAGGAGATTGGTTTTTAAACAAAGATAGCCTATAAAAATCCGGGGTATAGTGACTGAGCTCTTTCCACAGGTATTAAACTAAAATTGATTGGAGGTTAACTGCCAAAATGCTCGGCCCAACACCTTATCCCATCCCACAATCCTACAGGTATGACCGTTCTTATCCCATCCCACAATCATACAGATATGACCGATGATGAATGTAAGCGTACTCATCCCCCTTTCCCTTGACACATCATACCGGAGCTGTATCTCTGCGTCATCAACTCAGATGCGAACGTACAGCTCAGCACGAGGAATATTAAATATACCGAAAAAGAGGGGCGCATGTGTCAACTAAAACATTGCGCTTGACAAACAAGTTGGAAATTCGAGTAGAAAGAAAGTGTGGAAAAAATGAAGGGAAAAAGATATTCGACAATATGTTTCATGGTCATCTGTATTTCGTCTGACCATAGCAGACATCCCACACGTCTGACCATAGAAGACATCTCACCTGTCTGACCATAGCATACATATTGCATATCACACGTCTGACCTTTAGCAGACAACCCACTCGCCTGACCATAGTAGAGTTCTCACCTGTCTGACCATAGCAGACATATCACACGTCTGACCGTAGTAGACATCCCAAACGACCTCTCACCTTTCTTTTAAGTTCTTAGTCAGACCACTTCCAACAGGTGACGGTGTGAAGCCGAAGCAGTCTTCTGGCCTGGTGCATTCGGTGAAGGTAGCGTTGTAGCTCTCTAGCAGCAATATTCTTAGCTGGCAAGTCAAATAAAAGTGGTATCAGAATATCTTATATATCAATTCTCACGGTTTTTTTTTTTTTAGAAAATCGTGTTTTTTTAAATTAAAAAGTTATTGTTCCTCCGCTGCTATATTATGTTTCCCCTTTGTCATCGTATTTGTCCCATGGTCATCGTATCTGTGCAACACGTTCGTTACATTTGTGTGCAAGAATTTTATCATAATATGTTCCCCATCTGTCATCATATTCCTCGCCATGTTATTGTACGTTGCATGTACCCCGGTTTCATAATATCTGCGCCAACTGTCATCATAGATAAATAAATTGTAATAGTATGTGCCTCACCGATCCTCGTATATGTCCAAGACGTATGACATGTGCCAAATGTTCTATTGTTGTAAATACTTCCTATTTGCCCCCCCCCTTTTTGTTAACCTAATTTTTTGTCCTTGTCACAAATGACTAAAAAAAGGGGGGGGGGTGTAGGACAATACCCCTTTGTTGTTAAATTATTTATAGGTCGGATGGAATTTTTCGCTGTTTTTTGGGAAGGGGCTTAGAGTACAGAGTTAAAGGTTCTCAAATCTACTATGGGAGTTCAAAATTAATAGGAGATTGGGGATAGGTTAATAGGTTGGTGCATACCAGAACAACTCTAGTATTATAGAATTGAGTTGACACGATAGGAACCGACCGGTTGAGACGATTTAGTTGAGCAAAGGTTAAACCGAGATAAGTCAAGTTGAAATTGGAGGCAGACAAACATAGAGATGGCTATAAAGCTAGTGCGGCATAGAGAAGAACTCTAGCTGAAGTATAAGACAAACATAGAGATGGCTAAGCTAGTGCGGCATAGAGAAGAACTCTAGCTGAAGTATAAGACAAACATAGCGATAGCTATAAAGCTGGTGCGGAATACAAAAAAAACTCTTTATATTAGAAATAAAATATTTCTCGCTCATATGTAATCCTGGAATTGTTACTTGGATCATATACATCTCGTTGCGCTTCCTTCACCCGTGTC
The DNA here is from genome assembly GCA_964017045.1 of Omphiscola glabra. Lineage (NCBI taxonomy): Eukaryota > Metazoa > Mollusca > Gastropoda > Lymnaeidae > Omphiscola > Omphiscola glabra. The sequence continues at coordinate 15,297,868 of OZ024804.1, read as the reverse complement.
AGCGCCTTGGTACCCAACATATACATTACATAGGAGAGCGTTCCTGTACAGAAAGCTACTACATCAAATAGTTTGTGAAAATTCAATAACTGATCTCTCCTCATTAAAAAATACTTTTTTTAAAAAAAGAAAACGATAGAGCACTTCCTGTTCGGAATATTGACATTACTGAGATCTTAAAATAACAGATGTCTTAAATTCGATGTCAATTTGTCTGTTATTTATTATCGTATTGTCTTCTGAAGAGGCCGTCTTGACAAAATGTATGTTTAATTGTCCAGTCTTTTGTTTCAAGCCTACACATATTTTGTTCAGCTATGTATTAGCTTCTTATTATCCCCCCCCCCTTTTTATGTGTCAGTCAACTAATGGACAAAAGGCTAACATTTACCAGAGCAATCGACTGTTGGCACAAAACTCGTTTCACTTTTGCTTTGTCCGCTAACAAATATAGATGAATCGAGTTCTTCGTGACAGTTTTTTATATATTGCAAGGTCAGCCATCATCATATTCCAAATATTAACTGAGGGATATATAAATCTTTCACAATCATGCTCAATCTCTTTACCAACTTCACACTTATTTAAACAAGGGAGCGCGGGCGGGGGGGGGGGGGGGGGGCGGGGCATGTGACACTTCGCTATGGTGTGGGACCAATTTGACACAGGCTATCGTAGTGTACTCAATAATAAACGTGACAGCTGTGTTAGAACTAGGGCCGTACGGTAGCAAGGAAATTCATGAAATATATATATATATATATGTATATATATATATATATATATGGCGCAAAAATCTAACAAAGGAAAACTCTTTATTTACCTTTTGGTCCACTTGATGTCCGAGAACTTTATAAATTGTTTGAAACTCCATCTGACTAAATGGTCTGCAGAATGAAATTTAAAAAAGAAAAGAATAACTCTTCAGAATGATATGCCCTCTAAAGTTCAAAGGCCAACAAGTTGATATGCCCTCTAAAGTTCAAAGGCCAAAAGTTGGTATGCCCTCCAAAGTTCAATTGCCAACAACTTGATATGCCCTCCGAAGTCATGTGCACACAAACGGCGCCCACTACCTTCATGGGACAATGTATTTATTATGTTTGTTAACACAATGCATCTTCTAACTATATGTGACCGCTAACTTCATTACAAACCACTAATATAGAATACCTTCTAGCTCTGTGTGCCCGCTAACTTCCTTACCAACTACTAATATAGAAAACCTTCTAGCACTGTGTGCCCGCTAACTTCCTTACAAACTACTAATTTAGAAAACCTTCTAGCTCTGTGTGCACGCTAACTCTATGTTTCAGTTAACTGTGTATGCCCACCAGCTTTATGTGCGTACTAACTTCAAGTGCTCTATATCATGCTGAGCATGCACTACAGCTGACCTCAGAGAGAACTCCACTGGATTACGTCTGTTCGGTAGATTCATAAGCTTGCACTCAGTTATGTTGGGCAGTGGACCACAGATGTACTCCTCTGCCAAAGGGGGATTCAAGTCGCCTCTGAACATTAAAACACGGGCCTCCCTCTTCGGTTGGACGCCTGAAGAGTTGAGGCAGATGTCCATAAATAGATATACATACAGGAAGGTGATATTTTTATGTCAAGTATCAAGATTATAATAAATAAAGATATAATAGTAATTAAATGAGGACAGTAACAAATGTTTATTAATGATATCCCTTTTTTCTCTTTGATATTAATTAACCTACACACTTATCCCAAATAATACACTGATATTTTGTTAAACCATATCATTTTGCTGGCATACGTCCGTCACTATGTCACGATGGATTGGAATTCGCAGGACGAAATCCACAAGGCCTGCGACTATTCTTGTAGGATTATAATCGCCACTCTCCACGCCACTGGATAACCCAGGGCAACATCATGTGGATGATACAGCTTGGCACCAGTGGCATCGCAGGAGTTGTTGGTATGTTTCATTGTACCAATGTTATCCGCCTACGGGACTCCATCTCCGGGTTTGTAGTCAGAGTTTCCTTCTCTGAGATGAGTTGCCATCAACGGTTAACAAGTCCCATCCAATCGGGGTTTTGGTGATGTTTTTGCTTGACTGGACTTTGGTGGAGATTGAACTCGGCCACCCAGCACCCAAATAAACCATAAAATTCATAATTTATTGATGATCTTATGTATTTGTCCGATCATTCAGTTCTTGTTTCTTACATTTTGATATATTTGTAAAGAGTGAGTTATTTCTTATAATTATAATCATTATTTGTTATCAATATGTATCCAATAAGGAAAGCTTTGCAATGTGATCATCGCTTTTGACATTCAATTTGTTCAACCATTTTGTTGGCTTAAAACGAGGAAATAAAATGGTATCGCTTCAATTGTACTTATTCGATACATCCATTACCCTGTGGCGCTACAGCCAATGTAGGGCTTTGGCCTACCTCACCACATCCTTCCACTCAGAACATCCACATTCCTGTGGTGCCACAACCCATGTAGGGCTTCCATTCAGACCATCCATCTACTCCTGGGGCCCCACAGCTCATGTAGGGCTTTGGGCTGCCTCACAACTTCATTCCACTCAGATCTAACTGATGCTGGTCTTTTCTATGCCTTGATTCCCAGCTTGTGCGTATATGTTTCCTTATCATCCAGCCATCTAAGCCTATGTTTGCCTTTGAGACGTTTTCCTCTGGAGTTTTGGTGGTGCATTCTACTAACTCCTCAGTCATTTGGCATCCTTTTATAAAGAGTCCCGCCCAACGGAGACTGGCCGTTTTTTCTTCTACTGGCGTGGAATCCTGACATAGAATATAAAATTCCTGATTGGTTCGTATTCTCCATTCATATCTTTATTTGTTTGTCCTTTTATTTTTCCGAGAACTGTTCTCGCCCATGTTTTAAATAAGTTTACTTCGGCTTTTATCAGGGTTCAAGTTTCACTTGCGTATGTAACACCTTGTCCGATTACAGTTCTACATACAGCTTTCATGTAACACCTTGTCCGATTACAGTTCTACATACAGCTTTCATGTAACACCTTGTCCGATTACAGTTCTACATACAGCTTTCATGTAACACCTTGTCCGATTACAGTTCTACATACAGCTTTCATGTAACACCTTGTCCGATTACTGTTCTACATACAGCTTTCATGTAACACCTTGTCCGATTACAGTTCTACATACAGCTTTCATGTAACACCTTGTCCGATTACAGTTCTACATACAGCTTTCATGTAACACCTTGTCCGATTACAGTTCTACATACAGATTTCATGTAACACCTTGTCCGATTACAGTTCTACATACAGATTTCATGTAACACCTTGTCCGATTACAGTTCTACATACAGCTTTCATGTAACACCTCGTCCGATTACAGTTCTATATACAGCTTTCATTGTCTTGTGTTTTACCTTTTGCTTAATGAGCTAAGCTAGCCAATATATATTATTGGTTCTCAAAAATTGACAGTAACACACCCCTGCGGCGGTGGAATGACTTAATGGTTGCTGGTCTACCTGGGACATTTTGGGTTGCTCTAGGACTCAAACAGCGGGGCCTTGGGGAATTTTATGAAGATTACGGGCTTCATTAAAAATTAAATTTTAAAAAGATACACTGTGCTTAATTTTAAGCTTCCGATTAATTCACAGACAACAAGGAGCAGAGAAAAGACTAGTGATGTCACTTTAAAAAGGACGTACCAGCTGTCGTTAACAAAAATTCATGTATACTTAACTAGATGCTGTCAACTAACAAGCACCTAGTTAACTTAGAATAAATTTAAATTAGCAAATAAAATTGTATTTAGATTTACAAGTATGTTTTAAAGCAAAATACCAAAACACCGATGCAAAAACAAGGATGTTGTGACTAGACCACAGATGACAACATCCGCACACGAAATGAACTAGCCTGGTATTAAAGGATGACCTTAAAGCCTTTAGCTAGACACAGCTTGCAGGAAAACCCGAATGCCGTGAGAAGGGCTCTGGATGTGCCGTCTGTTATAGATGCCGAGTAAGCGTAGAGCGCAGTGAGGCTGGTGTTGATTTTGCTATCAAATCTTCACTGATGTGTATTCAATAATTGGATAATGAGAGTTAAAATACATCGGTTGTGTGAGAGAAAACTACTCCCCAGCTTCAGCTACTATGCGCCAGCAAGGACAACACAGATGATGTAAAAACCAAGCTCTACAAGGATCTTCACTCTGTTAAAGCTGATGTTTCATAGAAGATCAAGCTCATTATTCTTAATAACTACAAGGCTCGAGTGGGTCGTGATTACGTTTCTTCATTATTACCGGACTTTCAATTAGTTATGTAAGTGTTTTAAGATAATATCAATATCTATTTGTATGTTTGTATAAGTATGTAATATTGTCCTGGTTTTATTAAATCAGATGTAAAGCAGTTTTAAAGTGTCCAGAAAGATCAACATAGTTCAGGTCATGCTTAAAAATAGCTTTGGCGTACGTACGGATTCCCTGAAAAAGCCGTTCTCTTATTAATTTTGATTGTCATCTTTATACAGTCTGTGTATTAGGAAGGGGAACAATCGCAAAGCTGAGATTTGAGAAAATAATCTAGTTATTACATAAGCGTGTGCAATTTGTGAGGATGGCAATGTCTCAAGGGCATCATGTCTCAATGGCATCATGTCTCAAGGGCATCATGTCTCAAGGGCATCATGTCTCAAGGGCATCATGTCTCAAGGGCATCATTTGTTAAACATGGAACGATTTCAGTCCACATTAGGTTAAACTTTTTTTTTACATTATTTCGTTTGCATGTTTCAGATTTAATATGACCTTAAAAAATACCAGACAGAATGAATTTCGACTAAATTTTATCATTGACATCTGACGATCACACAGTAGTGTTTCTGTGTCGAACCAAAAGTCTAGAGAGAAAAATAGTCACACGCGGGATGAAAATTTTACAAGCGAGGTTCTGGCAAATGAAGAACGTACCACAACTGGAGCAAGGAAAGAAGACAAATGGTTGGTGCCATCCCAGTCCGCCAGTATATAGATCAACAAAAAAATTAATTGGTTTAGACACCTGGTCATAACGTCTGTCAACTAAACTGTATTGTAAACGTCCAATGGCAGGCATCTGGCTTCAGGTATATTATTGGGCCCCAATTTCAACGTATACATAAATTATTATAATTATGACCTTAAAAAGGTGACAATTTTAATTGTATTTGGTACTTTAATCGGAATATTTTTTTTTTTTTGAAAGGGACCCAAATCTAACCTATATGTACGCTTATAACACTTAAGATTATTTCATTTTTAGAATACAAACCAGAGCAAAGACGGGTATATTGGCTGGTGCTGTAAACTTTAAAATAGTTTTACAATATGTAATTCTTGAACAATAACACTCTTTAAAAACATAATACAGCTATTAAAGCTTGAGCTGATATCTGGAATATAAATTATAACACACTTTTTTATGAGAGTGGCTTAGACCACTTACCTCCTATATCTAAATACTGTAAGACTTGTGATTTCGAAGCCACAAACAAATCTGCCATGAAGACATAACTCGAGCCAATCGTTACTTCAGCTGGTTTGGCTGCTCGGATATTGGGGTCATTTTCAAGGAAAGCGCGGAGCTGTAATAAGAGGTACAAAAATAGCCAATGACGTCATTAGAATCAAGGATAAAGCTGAACAAAACACGCCCTATAATATTTCTTAGCCGTGCTTCTAAATGTTTCTTTTGTAAAGGCCTCAAAGCAGCGTCATTTACACCAACAAAATTATCATAACATACATTTATTGGTTTCATTCAGATACGTGCACAGTCAGTTTGTATTTTTTATTACGTGCCTTTCTAATTAATTTTTAAAAAATAATTTAAAAACAGCGATTTAAACTAACAAAATTAAGATAAAACATTATAAAAGAACAGGAAAAGGTTAAGCAGTAATGCGGGAATAGTGAAGTTTTTCTAAAAATATTTTTTTCATAATTTCATTTGACAAAATAAAAATTAAAAATTTCGCAGGCTACGTCAAAAGGCACAGTTTTAACAGACAGCCAAACTCCACGCATGCTTACATTTCTGAGTTCCGACTGGGTTAAGTCATGGAAAGGGCCTGGGTTACTCGGCTCACTCAGATCTATCAGGTTCCCGTTAGGATTGGCTGATCCGCATACAGGACATTTGTCCCCGTCAGGACTTGCAAATATCGCTCCACGCAGACCAAAACAAAGTATCAAGAGCAGCAACCAAGACTCTGACCGCTGCACAGCCATGACCTGGCATGAACAAGAAGGTACGAACTCTAAAACTTGATCACCAGCGATTATGCTACGGTATGCATGGAAGGTGTAGTGCCCACCCTTAACAATAACGTGGCTTGTTTATAATGTACAATCAATCCCAATCATGTAACTGTACCAACAAACCAGCTGTGTGACGTCTTTTTACGATCACATTCTCTTCACAGGAAATCGACTCCAACTCCTCCACATAACAACTGTACGGTACATTTGTTTCGAGTATAGTTATCTATAACATATACTTTCCATAGTATTGCATGTCGAATAATTTTCCTCTTTCAGATTATTACTTTAAGCTTGAATTATTACACTTGCATTTCAACTTTCAGACTATTACTTACACCTCTCTGATTTAAATAAAAGCATCGGATAGAACGTATGCGACCCTGGCGTGTAACACGCGGTTTTATTATTATTTTTTTTAATCATAACATGGTCGGAGATTGTTTTGTTGGTAATATAACTGCAGTAATTTGCTGCATCTAGCTTATATTTTAAAGTCAGCGCATCCCCCCCACCCAAAGAAAAACAAAGCCCCCTATGTATTAATCGTTGTTTTGATTTTTAAAAAATCTCATTTATTAAACCGTCTCATTCCATTTGACATACTAAGTTCATGGGTCATTAGCATCTTGACCCCCAGCCCACGCGCACGAACGACCATGACAGGCGATGAATTTATTCCAACTAGTTGGCTATACTCGAACAACAGATGTTTTGAACGAATGCATTATTCCGTTCCTTTAAGCACCTCGCAGTAAAATAGAGCTGACTCATTTATGACTCGTCTCATGCAATGATTAAATACAAACATATATAAATAGTTTTATTAAGGATCTGCTAGCACACTGAGATCCTACAGAATGCGTGCATGCATAAATATAGCGTCAAAGCAATAAGTGGGGACGTTGTGTACATACAAACTTAACTTAAAATGTTCAAAATTATGACAGCGAAAAAGGCATTTCTGTTTGCGTATAGATGACATCGACGTTGAGTTCAAATATGAAAAGTTTTAGTAAAGTGTTTACATAACTAGATCACACCTTACAGGTAGAGGTAATTCAAAAGATTTTATAATATGCTATCTACTTTAATTTTTTTTAATTTGTATTTTTAAACTAAATATTTATTACTGAAAATAAATGTTTTCAGAACAAATCTTTAAATAATTATTTGAAACGTTTTGATGTCTTAATTTTGTATATGATTTCTTATATAGAAATAAAATGAAAGACGTACATGCGATATCCTTCTGAACGAACAAAAATTTGCTCTAAGGTTGGCGTTGACCTCTTCACTTTCCGTCCAAAGTTAGTACCGTTTTTAATGAATGTAGTGGCTGCTATGTCACGGCGGCTTCGAATGTTCGGACCCGTAACATCTCTGTAACAAATTGTGTCCGGTGTTAAGAAACTAATAAGAACATTATGTGGGTGTCAGGTCAATGTGTTAATTCTGAAGTCTTCTTGACCAAATGAATTCACTTGTTCCACTCCTCTCCTCTATACTGAAATTTACCCCATTGACCATTGTCCTGAGATCAAACGCCAACCCCACTCTATAACTCAAAAAAAGTTTTCCGCCATCATGTTTGATCTGAACTCATCTTACCCATCATCTATGATCTCAACCCTTCTTTCTCATTATATATGATCTCAACCCATCTTTTTCATTTAATATGATCTCAAACCATCTTTTTCATTATATATGATCTCAAACCATCTTTTTCATTATATATGATCTCAACCCATATTTCTTATTATATATTATCTCAACCCATCTTTCTTCTTATATATTATCTCAACCCATCTTTCTCATCATATATTATCTCAACCCGGCTTTCTCATCATCTCTGATCTTAGCCCGGCTTTCTCATCATATATTATCATGGCACTTCTATACCATCATCTTTGACCTCAGTCCTTATAATCTATGATCTCATCCCTTCTTACCACATCATCTATCATATCAGCACGTTAACCTCATCATCTATCATTTCAGCCCTTATCACCTCATCACATATGATTTCAGCCCTTATCATTTATTACCTATCATCTCAGCCCTTATCACTTCATCACCTATCATCTCAACCCTTATCATCTCATCTTCTGTCATCGCTGCCCTTTTTCCCTACAACATACGCCCTATCCCCTAATAATACAGAGCCTGAAGAGATCCAGTCGAGACTTATATGATTTCTATATGGCCATGAAAGAAGAAAAGCCCTTGCAATATAACAACAATAAAAAAAGATTACTCCAACTAATTCAGATTATTACGTTCAATTGTGGTAAGAGGGGACATCCAGAGGAACAAGGTGCAGTCCAGTAACTTACTTAAGCCCATTCGCTCCTAAGCTGAGCCCCTAAGTTATGAACTGGTATACTGGAAGATGGTGTCAGCTTACATTAGCCTCTACAAATAGTTTACAACTTGCGCTTTACCCTAATTAAGTTTAGTTATTGATGTAGTAAATGCTTTCAATTGATGTTTCAGGGTAGGCCAGGGCGGCGGGAGAGCCCTACGTGAGGAAAATTTTATATGACACAGCTCACCAGATGGAGCTGATTGCCAATGTATTCGCCGTAGTCAGAAAAGAGTAATCTCAGATGCTCACCAGAATATGTGCGTTAGTTAGCAGATACATACATTTAAAAATAGAATCTGCTATTTCGCAGTGTTTTTTTAAAGACGTAGTTGAACTATGGAGACAAAAAATGTGATTCAGCGTTGACGCCAAGGCTCGAATAAAAGAAAGAATATCTTACGGAAAAAAGGCATATTTCAATAGGGAAAAAAGAAAAAAGGGATTTTTAAAATTCAAGAAAAAAAGATAAAACTATATATAAGACTTTAATGCGACCAATTGCAACATAGGCATGTGAAACGTGGACACTAAAAAAACGGCAGAAAACCTATCAAACACATGGGAGAGAAATGTTCTTTGGAAAATATATGGACCAACAAAGGAAGTATATGGATGGAGAATATGAACAAAACAAGAATTGTATATTCTATATCAGGATCCTACGCAAGTAGCAGAAATAAAATAAAAGGTCAGGCTACGCTGGGCGGGACACTTAGAAAAAAAGGCAAGTGAAAGATGGGTGAAGATGGTGCACCATCAAAACCGCAGAGGAGAGCGGCTCAAAGGCAGACCTAGGCTTAGATGGATGGGTGATGTTGAGAAAGATGAGAATCCAAGCTGGACAAGAAAAGCATCAGTTAGATCTGAGTGGAAGGAAAGAGTGAGATAGCCCAAAGTCCTACATGGAATGTAACGCCACAGGGATAGATAGCAGGTCTGAGTGGAAGGAAGTGGTGATGTAGCCCAAAGTCCTACATGGAATGTAGCGTCACAGGGATGGATGGCAGGTCTAAGTGGAAGGAAGTGGTGAGGTAGCCCAAAGTCCTACATGGAATGTAGCGTCACAGGGATGGATGGCAGGTCTAAGTGGAAGGAAGTGGTGAGGTAGCCCAAAGTCCTACATGGAATGTAGCGTCACAGGGATGGATGGCAGGTCTAAGTGGAAGGAAGTGGTGAGGTAGCCCAAAGTCCTACATGGAATGTAGCGTCACAGGGATGGATGGCAGGTCTAAGTGGAAGGAAGTGGTGAGGTAGCCCAAAGTCCTACATGGAATGTAGCGTCACAGGGATGGATGGATGATTTGGGGGAGATTTTATTTTTGCTTAAAATGTATCGACATATCATTAACTAGATTTTTCCTTTACAGAAAAAACCATTAGAGCTCTAATGACTTCTCTTCTCGTCTGACAAACTGATTCGCAAGCTCTATACACTCATTGAATTCGGCTTTGGCGAGGCTTCAAAATCCAACTTCAGTTATGGCCAATAGTCTTTATTGGAGTGGGAAATTCCAACCCATTGTCTAAGTGCGAACAAGTAGTGCGCCCATAAGTGTTGAAATTTGAATAAAGAAGAAGGCTTCCTTTCAGCCCACTTAGTTTTAAGTGATTTAAGTGACAACACAATTTGTTGATTTTATTTCCTGCTGTACAAGCAGGGCCGTAGAGTAGCCGAGTCATCAGAGTCGATCACTGGGGATCCTGCCCAAGGGCGGATTTATTATTTTTTATACAATTAGTTTAATGTAATTATTTTCACATATATGGGGTCCAATATTTGGATTTTCTCGGGGCTCATAAATCCTCCACCGGGCGCTTTAAACAACTGTAAATGTATTTATTCTATCTGGAATTATCTGAAAAATCTATCCATTAATTGGACAGCGATAATTCTAATCAGAGGAAAGGATCGGTTTAACAGCAATGCGTAGTATTGCAAGTTCAGATTGATGCAATATTTTTGTTTATGTATAAAAACATTTCTAACCGCTATTTTTGCCCATGTTTTTTTTATTGTTATTTGTTTATAGTAAGTCCAAGTCTTCTGTGTTAGTGTTATTATATACTTAGGCATTGCATAGAATTCAATTGAAATGTATAGAATATCTTATGTATTGCATACTTTGTCTACAAACGTCAGACATTCTATAAACAAAGCTCCTCGACTTCCCTCTTTTTCTGTAACTTGGTGGTGTTACATTGTTACTATTCACCCTGTGATGTTACATTGTTACTATCCACCCTGTGGTGTTACATTGTTACTATTCACCCTGTGATGTTACATTGTTACTATCCACCCTGTGGTGTTACATTGTTACTATTCACCCTGTGATGTTACATTGTTACTATCCACCCTGTGGTGTTACATTGTTACTATTCACCCTGTGATGTTACATTGTTACTATCCACCCTGTGGTGTTACATTGTTACTATCCACCCTGTGATGTTACATTGTTACTATCCACCCTGTGGTGTTACATTGTTACTATTCACCCTGTGATGTTACATTGTTACTATCCACCCTGTGGTGTTACATTGTTACTATTCACCCTGTGGTGTTACATTGTTAATATTCACCCTGTGGTGTTACATTGTTACTATTCACCCTGTGGTGTTACACTGTTACTATTCACCCTGTGGTGTTACATTGTTACTATTCACCCTGTGATGTTACATTGTTACTATTCACCCTGTGGTGTTACATTGTTACTATTCACCCTGTGGTGTTACATTGTTACTATTCACCCTGTGATGTTACATTGCTACTATCCACCCTGTGGTGTTACATTGTTACTATCCACCCTGTGTGGTTACATTGTTACTATCCACCCTGTGGTGTTACATTGTTACTATTCTACATGTGGTGTAACATTGTTACTATTCACCCTGTGGTGTTACATTGTTACTATTCACCCTGTGGTGTTACATTGTTACTATTCACCCTGTGGTGTTACACTGTTACTATTCACCCTGTGGTGTTACACTGTTACTATTCACCCTGTGGTGTTACATTGTTACTATTCACCCTGTGGTGTTACACTGTTACTATTCACCCTGTGGTGTTACATTGTTACTATTCACCCTGTGGTGTTACATTGTTACTATTCACCCTGTGATGTTACATTGCTACTATCCACCCTGTGGTGTTACATTGTTACTATCCACCCTGTGTGGTTACATTGTTACTATCCACCCTGTGGTGTTACATTGTTACTATTCTACATGTGGTGTAACATTGTTACTATTCACCCTGTGGTGTTACATTGTTACTATTCACCCTGTGGTGTTACACTGTTACTATTCACCCTGTGGTGTTACATTGTTACTATCCACCCTGTGGTGTTACATTGTTACTATTCTACATGTGGTGTAACATTGTTACTATTCACCCTGTGGTGTTACATTGTTACTATTCACCCTGTGGTGTTACACTGTTACTATTCACCCTGTGGTGTTACATTGTTACTATCCACCCTGTGGTGTTACATTGTTACTATTCTACATGTGGTGTAACATTGTTACTATTCACCCTGTGGTGTTACATTGTTACTATTCACCCTGTGGTGTTACATTGTTACTATTCACCCTGTGGTGTTACATTGTTACTATTCACCCTGTGGTGTTACATTGTTACTATTCACCCTGTGATGTTACATTGTTACTATTCACCCTGTGGTGTTACATTGTTACTATTCACCCTGTGGTGTTACATTGTTACTATTCACCCTGTGGTGTTACATTGTTACTATTCACCCTGTGATGTTACATTGTTACTATTCACCCTGTGATGTTACATTGTTACTATCCACCCTGTGGTGTTACATTGTTACTATTCACCCTGTGGTGTTACTAAAGAAAACCGACATAAAATACTCGTAGAGCTAATCAAATACTATTACATTTTTCTTAATAGCACTTATCATTTTAAATAAAAATTCACTAGCCACTGTTGTTTTTGTGTTATTTCACAATAGATAGATATCACAGATCTTTTTTTTAATGTATGAAAGATGCAAGGTGTCCATTGTGTGAAGTTTTTGAAAGAAATGAAGCACTATATAACGCTACAGGAACGCAAATGATTTACTGATGTCAATACATTTTTTAAGGAGTTTAAAATAATAGAAATTGGAAAAGTAAATGAAATAAAGATGACACAAATAAGACATATGTATGGCGTAACCATTGGAACCACTGTATTTAGACAGTTGGATCTCTAACCATTGAAGTTGATGTGTTGACTGTTATTACAAGCAGAACCATATCATACTGTTTGGCAGGCTAATTACATTCATTACCTTCTTATCGTGTAAAAAACGTTTGCGGGAAAGAGCTTGAAGATTATGAATAGGAGATGTGTAGACGAGACCAAGGCCTTGCATTCAGTCAGGAAGTCTCGCAGCGGTTATTGTATAATCAGTGGTAAGTAATTTGCCTCTATGTGTCTCTGTTAACGTGTTGTGCATTTCGTTAACAACGAGATAATCATGCTCTACATGCTGACGCGAGTTAGCTGTCGTGTGGAAAGTGTGGCTTTTATGGCGGGGGGGGGGGGGGGCTATTTGGACATAGGGGAGGGAGGGGGTACTTGAACATGAGGCAGGAAGGAATTATTTGGACATGAGGCATGGAGGGGTATTTGGACATGAGGCAGGTATGGGTAGTTGGACATGAGGCAGAAAGGAAGTATTTGAACATGAGGCATGGAGGTGTATTTGGACATGAGGTGTGGATGATTTATTTCGATAAAGAAATCGAATGTTCGATTTCATCTACTAAAAAAAATTATATTAATAAAGGTACTACTACTAATAATAAGAAAATAAATAAATGGAATAACTTGCAGACAGCGATTGACTATGTTGGCTTGGCTTATTTAGTTGAGATAATATGCCACACAAGTGCTCCTGAATAGCGAATGCTTCATTCAACACTGTTTACATCATCAACAGTTTTGAGCAAACTTTATGGCAACAAGAATGTTGCTCTTCTTGTGTCTCCAACTAGGTTTCTAACTTGTTTATTGTCAGCGCAGGTGTCATGATGATTACTGTTACAGTTATCAGATCTGACATAAAGCAGTTGATGAAATTAAGTCTACCGCTTTTGGATCTGAGATAGTGTCATATCACAATAAATAAAATGTTTTTAATTATTCAAAAGTGTCACTTACCTCCGGCTCTTGGTACACACTCTATTAAATCTTTGAGATTTTACTAACGTTGTATCTGTAGTAACGTATTTCAATTTTAGGCTATTTTAAGATATAAATAAATCCCTGTCGGCAAGTATGTGCTTGTAGCTAGCACAATCAAATTAGCGAACACGTATCCATGAATATTAGACTATATTATTGTGTAATTCATTCGGCCTCCCAGTTTATTTAAAACGTCTCAGTGCCAAATTGCCATGGCATTTATCTACAGCTGACACGAACACGAACTCCAAATGTTGCCTTGGCCTTTCTGTTGTATGTTCACCTACATTGTAGCTTTTTTTTTTTTTTTTTTTTGCCAAGCACTGATAACTGGTCGGGGCTACATTCCTTCTAACAATGGGCGCTTGGGTAGACCGATGTGAGAAGACATGCGATGCTGTCTTTATTTGGTTATACTTAAACTGTTTTCTCAAACTGGCAAGTCTCTAATACAATTACAAGTAGCCAGGGAGCACACACTTCTGAAACACCGAAATCACCCACACAGATACACACACATACGGTCAGACATACACACACATATGTACATAGATAGATATTTGTATCAATGTGTGTGTCTGTTTTTTGTACTGCTATGGCTCCAGCGTGTGTTGAGAATTCTTGGTAAGGATAACCTTTATTTTACAACATGAGATGCTGCAGCGGTTGGTTGATACTTTAAAAAAATATTCCTTGCGGTGACGGTGTCCCTTATTTCGTTTTTCCTTTATGTTATATAAAAATGCAAGTGAGGCAAAAATATACTTCTTCGCAAATTGATTAATGTAAGCCAACCTTGGATTGTCCTATCGTTTATTATTTAAATCACTTAATTTCAAAATAATTTGAAAATACATTAATAATGGACCTTATTTATTTATTTTTATCTGCCCTGGTATTGATTTATTTTTTAAATTACTTAAAATTTGTGAATTTCCTTTTTGTATTCATAATGCAAACGTAACGAGTTTTTTGTTTTTCTTTTTTCACTGATAAATTCTCAATGGACCAAGTAGCGGAATATACTTCATGTGGGGTCAGTGAAAGGGATAAAACTCGATCAGAACAATTTTAAAGAATATGACGCTTGGAATTTTATAGTTAGCTCTTACGAACTGAAGATATTTGAAATGCTAATTAGTGTCAAAGCTATGGATGAAACGTATTTTAATGTTCTATTTATTTGTAAATTTCTGAATAAACTTTTACATCTTAAGTTTAGTTTAATTTTGAAATGTCCTCCTCTTCCGAACTTTTCAGTGAAAAGGAGATCTCTGTTGTTTTTTTAATATTTTCATCTGTCTACACTACCCCGAAACAGATTATCTGGGGGAGCAAAATGTGGTCAGTAATTTTCACAGAATAACATTTTTAAATACCAAGAGTTTATTAGAGGAGCCGGATGTAAAGTTAAAATTCGAATCATGATAGCGGCGGCATAAACTTTGATATAATCATTAATACCAGGGATATAGAAAAGTCATTTATTTTTTATTTTATTTTTTTGCAAATTTTGTTTAAAAATTTTCTATAAAGTAATTACAACACAAATGTCAAATAGTGTGCTTAATTATGACAAATCCTTGAAGGTACAATTTTTTTCATATTTTTTATTTTTTTTAAGCTTGCCTTTTGCATGAACATTGATTGTTTAACGATTTTTTAAAAAAAATTTTGTCATAACGGCAAAAAAATGATCATTTACAGTAGCAGACAGAGTATTTTTTTTTTTTTTTTTTTTTTTTTTTAAATCGTATTTTTTTACTGTCATTGATAATCGACAAAGATTTCAAATCTGCCTCATTAAGAATACTGAAATAAGACTCGCTGAACCATAGTGGAAACGAAAATATATTAATGTATGCTTAACTAGCTCTGCACAAATTGAGCGCTTTCAGGCACGACATCATGTGTTACAAATGTCATGTGCATTTTTAATGAGTCGGCATTCAGATAGGGCCACGCTACTTTATATTAACTAGGATGAGTGTGCGATATGTATCTTGTATTCAAAAATAACATGTAGGTTAAAGACGATATTTTGTGTGTGTGTTTGGGGAGGGGGCTTTCTTTGATGGTTTCACGTGAAAGCAAATACTTAACAGCGACCATTTTTAGCTTTTTGTTTTATAAGATATGCATTTTTTTTTTAATGTTTGCTGTTATGTATTTGCATAAAATATGACATTTGGCCCTTTAATAACGTGGAGTAAGTTCCCTTCCTTTATTGTCGTTTGGTCCAACTCTCGTTTTTGTTCCGTGCAACAGAAGGTGGAAATGACGCGATAATCAATTTCTCTTTTGTTACCATGTGTTGATTTATCTCCCATTTCCTAGTCGACTATTGTAGCCTTATGTGGGCTACGACAACATTAAAAGGTCATTTTATCTTATATTGAGCACATCCACTGACACACGCACTCACACATATGTTTATATAATATTCTGTTCGATGATGAAATCGAGTTGGCGGCCCCAGTGTTCTTGATAACTCACGTACACAATGAGTGCGTTATGTTACACCATACGTGTGCCTGTGGTTATGGTGTTAGGTTGACTCTAACTTACGCACACAATAAATGTGTTGCTACAATAATACTTGGGCCAAAGTTACCTTAAATATAAGAATTTTTTAAAAAATATAAAGTAAATTCTTTATCCAACACAACCTATTTCCAAAACAGAACACACCCCCCCACACACACACATACACGCACTCAAACCAGGATTTCGAGGCGTCTGGTGATTGGGACTGGGGGGAGGGGAGGGTGGGGATAATATATGGTGTGCGTTGACAGGTTAAAAACAAAAAGATACCATTCCTTTTTTTAAGACTTAAATTTTACTTTATGGAGGGTGCAAGACTTAATCAAACATATCGTACGGGGTTGCAACTTTTAGGACAGATTTGGAAGCCCTGCTCTCAACTGTTTACAGAATAACTAGGTTTTCTCGTTGTGAGGAAAAAAAAGGACGGTCCTTCTGAAAAGCGCGCGCTGCTATCCCAGTTCCTGATAGCATAGACTAGTGTTACCACGAGAGGTTGGGCTAGTTTTACGTCACCTTAAACAAGGGGCTTTGGGTCGACCAGTCAGCTGCTTGATATATTGTATTTAGAATATTTACATAAGCTGTGTCGGGGTGCGGTCTAAGATCTTTGTCGGGGGGGGGGGGGTCGGTCTGTGGTGTGTGTCAGGAGTCGGTCTAAGATCTGTTTTAGGGGGGGGGGTGATCCGTCTAAGATCTGTGTCGGGGTGTCAGTCTAAGATAAGCATCGTGGTGGTCGGTCTAAGATCTGTTCTGGGGGTTCAGTCTAACATCTGTATCAGGGGTTGGTCTAAGATGTATGGTGGGGGAACGGACTAAGATAAGTGTCGAAGAGTTCGGTCTAATATCTGTGTTTGGGGTCGGTCAAAGAAATGTGGTGGGGGATCGGTCTAAGATAAGTGTCGTTTAGGTCGGCCTAATTTCTGTGTTTGGGGTCAGTCTAAGATCTGTGGTGGGGGTTTGGTCTTAGATCTGTGTCGGGGTTCGGTCTAAGATTTGTTTCGGGGTCGGTCTAAGATCTATGTTAAGGGGTCGGTCTAAGATCTGTGTCGGGCGGTCAGTCTAAGATCTGTGTCGGGGGGTCTGTCTAAGAATGTGGTGGGGGTCGATCTAAATAAATTCTGTGTCGGTGTTCGGTCTAAGAATGTGGTGGGGGTTGTGTCTAAGTTTCCAATGTGAACAGACTTCCACGAGCTCTCAATACAATGGTTAAGGTATTTTTAAAAAAAATATAATAGGGCTGAACTGTTTGCGTTACTTTTTCCACCCGGTCAGGGTGTCGAGCGACAATTACTCAGGGGGCACCTAAAACCATCGGAAACCACATATACTCTACAATTATGAAGTAGGAATGAAAAAATTGTATGGTTTGGGTTCACCACAACATGAGAAACTGTACTAAAGGGTCGCGGCATTAGGAACGTTGAGAACCACTGACTTATGGAAAATTTGAATTTCTCGATGTGTTTATTTGACAGCGATATAATGACCATTTATTTACACTAATCTTTAATTAGGTCAGAGATCAACACCTAAAAGAATAAAAAAAAGAACACAATAATAAATCTTCTTCTGCCCTCATTTACCGCGGAGGCGTCACGGTTTGATATGGTTGACGGATTGTCGTTAGTTGCTAAGCCCTAATGGAGCTTCATAGTGTTGATTTTTAGGGTTTCCTCAACACAGTCAATCCTCAAGACGGCGTGGTCTTTCTCTGGCCCTAATACCAAAGTTAATGAATGTGCAAAAAATCAATATCAGGTTAGCAAGGGGGTCTACCCAAAACCGACAAACCTCGCAAGCGGTCCTCACCGGTTGCTGTTCTTACGGGGCAAGTTTGTTTTTTCTCTGTCCTTACTTTCGACTTTTATTTTCACCCAGATGAATTTCATGAATCAATATATATATTTAGACTCAAATCTCAACATTAAAACAATCGAAATCAAGCATTCTTGAAGAGAAAAAAAGGTAATCGATTCTTAAAGGAATTATGTTAATGCCATTGTATTTTGTTCCTTTCAACTAAACCAGAGCGTCGATATTCCGAACAGATTGGTACCGTGGGTGATTACGGATAACCGAAAAAAAAACCAAGGAAAGGTTAAATAAGTTAGTGTATAGAAATATAATATAGTATTACTTTACATGTATACATGTAGTGTGGTATTACAGTGAATTTACCGTACAACACTATGCCAAGGTGTCATCTGATTGAAATTTAAAAAAATCTGGCGAGGCCTGATTTTGTATTTATATTTTTTTGTATTTATTTCATCCGCGAAAAATGGTATTTTTCTATGAATAGTTGAATCGGGCTAAGAATAATACTCAGGGTAATTTTTCTTTACAGTTGTGGGTTCTGAGAGCATTAAAGTAATTAACACATTTTCAAATAGCAATGTCCCAAAATGATCACTGCAAATCCTTATCTAAACTGAACCAAAATTTGGGGACAGAGGGGAGGGGCTTTCCGTTGTTGGTTCACCTGCCCTCCACGCCAAGTACGCTACTAACAGTATAAAATAATGGATGCCGTTCGGATGACCACT
Source organism: Omphiscola glabra (assembly GCA_964017045.1). Taxonomy (NCBI): domain Eukaryota; kingdom Metazoa; phylum Mollusca; class Gastropoda; family Lymnaeidae; genus Omphiscola; species Omphiscola glabra. Next base: position 15,278,905 of record OZ024804.1, on the reverse strand, counting down.
CTTTCAAATACACGTTTCGAAAAATTGAAGCTCTTTATGTATATATATATATATATATATGAAAAAAAAACCATAAGATATTAAAAATAAATATGTATAATTCTTGACAATTTTGTGGGTTGCACAATTGATTAGGTTCTCTGTTAAGTCCACATAAAGCTCGTTCTCTTTAAGTTGACTTTGCTCTGTTGACAAAATAGGATAAACAATTAAATATAAAGTGTGCAATAGCATTAACAAAAATATTATAAAAACTACTCTATTGTCATACTTATCTAAATTTTATGGAAATTATTGTTTTGAACACTTTGGACAGTAGTAATATAATTTAGACCATATTTTTTTTGCACTTTTGTTATAAGCCTCTAGAAAAATATTCGTAATCATAAAATTAACATAAACATATTTCGCCTATAATCTAGTTACGCCCTATAATCTGTTTGTTTCATTTATTTTGTTGGATTACTCTTTAATTTTTTATTTTTTTTGTTAATTTAAAAAAAAAAAAATAATAATAATAATTTAAAAAACTTTTTATTTTTCATTTTTTGTGTGTTTCTTTTCTTTGTTTTTTCTTATGAGAAATGGCTGATCTCATCACTTCGCTTATTGTATTTAACAAAGAGAGATTAGACAAACCATTCTACGAATGTTTTTTTTCTACTTTCAACAACGCTGTCTGGGTTGTCAAAGATATCCTCCTCTAGTGTTGGTCGTGGGGTGATACACTGCTCTCTAGAGTTACCGTTCCTGACATAGGAGAACATACTTTTTTTGTTATTTGTTTTCTGATCAAACAGAGGGAGTTAACTATCATAATAATTTAATTTTTTTTAAAAAGATTCAATATGAACAGTGTCAGAGTGTCTGATGTTGTACACATGATTTCTAATATTACAATTCTGTATTTTTCGCTAAAACAAGATTCAATTTCTGAAAGTTAAAATACCTGATTGCATTATGTCTATTTTATTTGTCGTTACAAACCCACCTGTCTAATGTTGCGCCTTTACCGGGGTCTTCGTGGTCGGCCAGCTCAATGTACACAGCATCACGTGACCCCATAGAGGGACACTCGGGATAGTAGTTGTAAGGCATTAGGAAAAAGGTCAGATGTTTTCCGATGGTTGAGGTAACAGGGAGGTCTTCCATCTGAGGTATGTGGTGCATGCCAAACGCTAACCAAAACACTATATCCTTAAAAAGGAAACAAAACCCCATGCTTTAGTAAGAACGTGGCAACGATAGCAACCGACAACAATACAACATTCTTTTGTAAGAACATGGCAACGATAGCAACCGACAACAATACAACATTCTTTTGTAAGAACATGGCAACGATAGCAATCGACAACAATACAACATTCTTTTGTAAGAACATGGCAACGATAGCAACCGACAACAATACAACAATCTTTTGTAAGAACATGGCAACGATAGCAACCGACAACAATACAACATTCTTTTGTAAGAACATGGCAACGATAGCAATCGACAACAATACAACATTCTTTTGTAAGAACGTGGCAACGATAGCAACCGACAAAAATACAACATTATTTTGTAAGAACATGGCAACGATAGCGACCGACAACAGGACAGTTTTTCTTGTGTTATGTGTGTCTGTTTTTTTAATGAAATACATTTAAAATAAATTCAGACTTGAAAATAACTTTTCGCAAATCTTTCTATATTCCGCAACCAGAACGAATTATGTAACTAGTATCGCACCCCAATTAAAATTGAGATTGCGTTGTAAGGATTTACTGAGTGTTTGCGTTGTAAGGATTTACCGAGTGTTTACCATGGAAGGATTTACTGAGTGTTTGAGTTGTAAGGATTTACTGAGTGTTTGCGTTGTAAGGATTCACTGAGTGTTTGCGTTGTAAGGATTTACTGAGTGTTTGCGTTGTAAGGATTCACTGAGTGTTTGCGTTGTAAGGATTCACAGAGTTTTTTACCTCGTCTGTTATGTCTTCGTCGTCCTCATAGAACCGACTGAAATCCACCACCGGGCTAGCTCCGTCAAACATGGCGTACACCGATGAGGATTCGAACTCCTCGTCTTTGTGCTTGGTGACGACCATCTGATGACGTGCCCAGGAGACAGTCCGCTCGTTGCCCAGGTTAGGGGGCAAGAGTTGTGAGGCCGCACCGTTCAGTTGAATTCTAGACGAAGGATGGGGGTGAGAGGAGGGATTCAAGTTGAACAAACTTCGTTTAGAAAGTGTTTATTCCATTGACACATTCTTTCTATTGTTACTCCTCAATCACCATTTGCTAGGTACATTTCGTCGTGTCTCTTTTCTTAGTTCCCCCCCCCCCTCCTTCATTTGCTTTATTTGGTGTTTTTTTTTAAACATCGGTGTTTCCGATTTTTTTTTAAATTGTATTCTTATAAGTTGTTTAGGATCATAGTAAAATGAATACATCTATGATTACTGCTAATATTGTAAAGGGGAGAGTTTAGTCTCTGAATATTAGGTTGATAATCTCGTAACACTTTCTCTACATACGTTGAGCCCAGTCAACTCTTCAAATGGAATGAAGATTTCGGCAAAACATCCAAAAATACACAGAAAGAATTTTAACAACGGAGCATCCCAGCAAATGTGTCAACTTGTTCCATTTTCATTTTTTTTTTAAATTTGTACCATATCAAAATGTGTAAATATTATAATCTTATTTAAATTTTAGTTTATTTATGTGTACGTTTAAAAATTCTAGTTATTGCTTTTTTTTCTAGTTTAAATAACCAATTTTTTAACTCAAAATGTAATAGGTTTTTATATGAATAAAAAGTCGTGCAAAGATTAAAAATGAAGTGAAAATGAAATTGATAATGTGGGTACCTGTATCCTTTGATTTCATTGTACCTTGTCTTGTTCGCTTCATTGTGTACGATGTGATACTTTGGTGTGTTGAAACCAAAGTCTACAACAGCCTCCATCTCAGTCCTTTTCAGATTGTGTACAACTTTAGTCTGATGGTAGGGGACTCGGCCTTCAGGCTGTGATTGTGACATAATTATAAAAAATAGGTTAATAAGTATAAAGTATATTTTATATAAATACCACACCAAAATTGTCAAGTGACTGCCTAAGCCCAGCAACCCCCCCCACCCCTCAAACCCCCAAACCCCACCCCCACCACCGAAAAAAAAGATATCGGAACTCCCAGAGGATAATACCCACTAACACTGGAAGTTAATCCATCTAGGACAGCGGTTCCCAACCGTTAGGTCGCGACCCCTTTGGGGGTCACGCGACCCATTCTCAGAGATCTCCCAAGACCATCTCAAAACACATATACTCTATAGTTATAAAGTAGCAACAAAGATTGTGTGGCTGGGGGTCGCCACAACATGAGGAACTATATTAAAGAATCGCATCATTATGAAGGTTGAGAACCACTGATCTAGGAGATGGAAACTCTTATTGAAAAGCTCAGTGAGTTTAGCCCAAACAGAACAATCTGGAGATTGAGTAGCATAGCATTGTAAGGCAATGCCTAATTGAACATTCCTGCAACTAGTGCGACATCCCTGGTGCCAATTTGTATAATCTACTTTATTTGTTCTCTTAGGACCTGCCGATAACAAGAGATTGTATGTGTGCTGAGAGGGTCTCAGATTAGTTTAAATAAGACACTCCATCAAAGACGATTTAAACGTTTTAAAATGTAGAAAATAATTTACAAATGAATCTCTTATTCAAGTGCATGGCTCGTTCTAAAACAGTACACAACAAAAGACGACACCAAATGAAAAATAAAATAAACAAAGAATACGAAACTCAAGCCAGGGCCAGTTACAATTAATACGTTCTAATACGTTCATTATAATAAATTACAAAATCAAAAGAATATGATTAAAACTACTGACTTACTGGTTGGCTGGTACCGGTACGATGATAAAAAAAATACAATGTGCAAAAGTCGTACAATGATGAAAAGAAATCTACACACAAAGTAAACAAAGCACTGTCTAGTGGCACAAAAATAACACTCGCTCCAAGTCTCGTGATAAATGATCTGCCTCTCTCTCATTCAATCTATCTGCCTTTTATAATCGTTTTCTACTGATGTCTCTCGAACCGCCTCTCGCATTGTACTCGCTTCTGGATTTTTCTCCAATTTCCTACATTATTCGAATTATGAAACATGCCATAGATTTTATTTTAGAAAAGGTCAAAGGGAGACTATTTTTCAGCAACTCTCACCATAGAATAGTGCCGTACACCTAAATGGGTCAAATAGAATTCACAGCACGTGGAAAGATTGGAGCAAACACGCCGTCTACATTACAAGATGCTTTGATTTAGATGCCTTATAGTTTAAATTAAATAAATATAACATTGCGTCTTTTCTACTGAAATGTCAATAGTTATAACGTTTATATCTATTTTTTGCAGGTGGCTTAGATCAGCGATTCTCAGCCTGTGGGTCGCGACACCTTTGGGAATAGAACGACCCTTACACAGGCGTCGCCTAAGATCATAGTTTCGCCTAACACATATCTATGATAAACGACGAAAATAATTTTATGTTTGGTTTGTCACCACAACACGAGGAACTGTATTAAAGGGTCGCGGCATTAGGAAAGTTGAGAACCACTGTTTTGGATGTTTTCGAATTCATACGAGCAGTTTGAATTACGCGAATAGTATACAATACTTCTAATTATACAACTTTAAAACGATTTTTAAAAAAACAAACATAATTTGTCTAAAATCTTTGTAACTTACTAAATTCAGAAGCACCTCTTCTTTAACAATGTCCAGTGTTTGATACCTATTGGCGGTACCAGCAATGTCCAGGTCCACCTTGAAATGGGCCATGTGGTAATGGACGTTACCAACGATGTTGTCGTGCAACCTGAAGCCGTAGTTGCTCTCGGCCTCGTGGAAGAAGCTCGTCAGGATGTGACCTTAATTTTTGCGAGATTTGCTTTTATATCATTAAACTTAATTGTTGCAGATACAAATTTTGAAACCTACTATACATATAAATTTTGTTCCTTCACTACCAGTATATAAAAACTAAACGTTTTCTTAACTTAATTTAATGTGTTCTGACTTTCAATAGCAGGACCAACTTATAAAATAACTATCACCTTGTTGTTTTTTTTTTACAAATTAAATTATCATCATCAGTGGCGCTACAGCCCATGTAGGGCCCTGGCCTGCTCCAACACATCCTTCCATACGGTGCGATCCACGGCCTTCCGCCTCAATGTGCGAGCCCCCAGCTGGTGTAAATCCCTCTCCAAATCGTCGATCCACAAATTAAGTTAAGTTACAAGAAAACCTCTCCGTTAATGAGATAATTTAAGACTAGATATTAAATATCGTTCCCGTCTTATTCACCTGTGCTCATAAACTTGGTTTCGATTATACCGTTTTGATGAAAGATGAAATCGATGATGTAATCGTAGTTATCGATGGTCAGGGCTGATCTGGATTGGATAGAGATAAACTAGCGTGTCACTTTCATTGTAAGTGTAATTATTTCTTTAATCAACGATTTTTTTATAAATGTTTTTATTACATTTCTAAAGCAGGTATTTTCTTAAAGCTGTTTGGCTTAGTTTTTGGGGGGTTTTTCATTTTAAAACCGACTTTGGTCACCGTAATTCGGCCCAAAATCCGCTGTATCATAACCGTATCCCTTTACATGCACTACACATGATTCCATTAGATTTAATTCCTGTTCAGACACGGATAATTTTAACCGCTTAAGCTTTACGGCCCTTTAATTTAAATTATATTCGGTCACCACTCACCCGACTATTAACATTATGTTCTGTCACCATTCACCCGACTATTAACACTATGTTCGGTCACCACTCACCCGGCTATTAACATTATGTTCGGTCACCACTCACCCGACTATTAACATTATGTTCTGTCACCACTCACCCGACTATTAACATTATGTTCTGTCACCACTCACCCGACTATTAACATTATGTTCGGTCACTACATTTACCACCGAATGGCATTTATTGAAACTTCTACATTGATGGATCGTTTTAAAATCTGCAACACGGGATGATACGGCTTCCATAACTTTCATTTAGAATCATCTTTTTCATAAAACAAGTTGTTGTTTTTTTTACTGTGAGTCATTTAACCGGCTCTTCTAATTAACTGAGTGAATCTTAACTGAACCGTAAAACGTACACTTATGCGTTACCTTAAGGTCAGCGCAGAGTCTAGCATACCACTATAATATGCGCCTTCGATCTGTTCATAGGAGGCGTGTCTCCTAAGTGGGTTACCGTTGTTTATTTCAAACAGGCAGAAAACAGACTCAGCAACACCCGGTTCTTTGGAGCTATGACTCAAGAAAGTCTGATGAGAAGATTTTTCAATTACATGTTATTATAAACAAGCGAACAATTATATTTTTGTTTAAAACAACAACAACCAATAAAAAAAACTTAATTTTCAAATCAGCCTAGTATCAAGTACCAATCATTCAAAAAGCATACATTAAAATACCAGACATTCATGTTATACCATATTTAGCTGTTAATTGAACCATATGTTTACATATATATTTTTTTTATCAAACATGAAACTGGCTAGTTAGGAAAATACTTTTTGCTTGCTAATTATTTATGATTGTCATACTTTTAATATCCCGTTTAAACCACAGTTATCCACCGTGTTTATTAAAATATTGTCACATTTTGGATAGCCCGTAAAACTCTGGTTATATATAGTTGTCCACCTTGTTGGTTTCTAGACATATATTATGATATATACTTAAATGTGTGTCACTTTATATAGCTTGAACTGAAATATTACATTCTGTTTATGGGACCGAGCTATTGCTCTTTTATGGCCCCAGCGGCCCTGGTTCAGGTGTGGCCTTTTCTGATTAAGTTTACAGCTTGTCTCGCCATTTTCCCAGTTTGTAACCACTCCTAACGGAAGAAGTCTTTCAAACAGGCTTTGGTCCCCAGTTGGGTCATCGGCCGGTTTTGTTGTGGCTGTACAGAGCATTGTCTCGCTGGATAATCAGCTTTATCGTTTAAGGTAATCCGCGTGTCCAGGGATCCCCTGACGGACCACACTGCCACATTGTGACTGTATGTATTGCCTCAAGTCTAATAATGCATGCAGCATTTTTGCTTTTAGAGAGCCCAGGGTCACAGCCCCAACAGCAAGCTGTGAGTCGGTAAACACTACGATGGTTGGACATTGTTTTCTTCTCTGCTAATCTGCGCTGAACGTTTTCCAAATCCAATCAGGATAGCTTCCATTTCTGAATCGATAATTGTGCCATTCTTTCCACTCGGTCCAGATTTCTCCTCTGTTGGAGGTAACTTCTTTGGGTACTGGATGAGTGCACCGTATCCAGCATTTTTTCTCATGTATGTGGCGAGAGCCGCCTGCATGGATTTGTATCACAGAATTCTCGTGTGCCTCGATTTTACTTTGTGTGGCCTCTCTTTGCACGTATTGATAACTGCCGCATTTTCCAGTATCAGACGTGACCTATACTTCACATGTATACACGAATGTATTATTATAACCATCGAATATAATCAATTGGTGTGAACCTACGATTAACTTTATCGCACCTGATTGATTAAGGTAGAGAATTCCGGACAGTCTCCACCAGGCACCATGGTCTTGGAGTGGATGCCCATGATTGTAGCGCTGTCTACGTAATTGACTGTTTGCTGTGGAGAAGGGTATCGTTTTTTGTTTGTTATAATTTCGATATTTCTTTTTATAATTTACAAAACAATTGTGCTCATATCTGAAAAGACCAGAGATGCCACGAGCTCTTTTCTTTAACAACGTCATAAATTGATATTTTAACAAATAAAATTAAATGTTATAAGATAAACTGTTATTAAATTATTGATCTTCAAATAATATATTTTTTAAGTATACTAATAATAATCTATTGTGTTTTAAAAATTAATTTTAGTAACTAATCTATAAAATTCTTTTCTGTAAGATTCTTTTCAAACATAAAATACGAATTTATTATTATTAGCTAAATGACGTAGAAATATTATATAACAATAAATATTTCTCTTAATATGAAACTCAGATTCTGATTGTGCTAGAGACACGGCCATACCGTAAGTGGTCAGATTCTGATTGTGCTAGAGACAAAGCCATACCGTAAGTAGTCAGATTCTGATTGTGCTAGAGACAAAGCCATACCGTAAGTGGTCAGATTCTGATTGTGCTAGAGACAAAGCCATACCGTAAGTGGTCAGATTCTGATTGTGCTAGAGACAAAACCATACCGTAAGTGGTCAGATTCTGATTGTGCTAGAGACAAAGCCATACCGTAAGTGGTCAGATTCTGATTGTGCTAGAGACAAAGCCATACCGTAAGTGGTCAGATTCTGATTGTGCTAGAGACAAAGCCATACCGTAAGTGGTCAGATTCTGATTATGCCAGAGACAAAGCCATACCGTAAGTGGTGCAGCGCCGGAGTAGAAGACGCTGATCTCAGCCAATCCCATTTCGTATACGATTCTCTGCCCTTTGAACCTGACGTCATATAAGGATGGCCCAGTGAGTGACGACATCCGGTAATGAAATGACCAGCCCATGTACTCCACCTGTTATAACAATACAATAACTGTACAAACGAATACATTAACACCTCGAAAATCTTTCTTTTTAATTTATTTTTAAAATTAGAAGTGCTCCAAAATAGATAGTAATCACATTTTAAAAGATAAATAATTATAAGCTTGTGACTCCTAGAAATAACATTCCCATTTCTATAAAATTATTTTAAAATGTGCAGACATTCTGTTCACTCCTAAGAAGTGATAAAAAACAACTACCAAATGTAAAATACGGGTCATTAAGGGGGGTATCAATACTAAGCAGAACCGCTTTCTAAATCAACAGTAGCGTCCCTTAAGTACTGACTTTTTTATCTTTAATGGAGTATCTCTTTCCGTCAGGCTCAACTTGTAAAGGGGGTCTCTGGGGTTTTGGAGGTAAGGGGTCGCCTCGTCGATACATTGTAGAAAATAGATTGCTGTCCACTGTAGGTTTCCTCAATTTAATCTTTGGGATTCTAGAAAGTAAGAATTTTACATTTAACATTGACATTAGCAAAAAAAATGTTTATATTGGTGTGTAAAGAATTAATAATTGCGCTTAAGATTTCTAGAACCATTTTAAATAAGACACAATTGCATGTTCTGAAAATGCAGTGCTGTTTCGAGTTCCAAGGATTGTCCCTCCGGCCAACAGCGTTAGTTCCAGAAATTTTAAAGAAATTATTTAACGTATATTATTCTGCGATATGGTCAATGTAAAAGTCGTTCATGTTTTGAAACATCGACAATCAAAATCAAATTAACCAAAATTTAATTTTACTTAACATTTCATTTTTTCCGAAAATACTTGTTGAGTTCATTTGTAAAATTTAAAAGCTCATTTCCTGATCACACACCGCATCTTTGATTGCAATGAAGGCAAGATCGCGTTAGAGGTCTTGGTTAGACTTTCTTAAATTAGACTTTTGACGTGAGTTCCCCTTTTTTAGTTGTTGTTTGAGATGACTTGGCAGTCCGCAGTTTTAGTGCCTTCACGTCATGTACCACAATTTAAAGAAATTAATTCAATAAACGTATATCCATCTGTTAAAATATAACGGATTTTTATATTATTCAATTCGTTAGTTATTTCAAAATTTTTTACAGTTTTGACATCGTTAAAAAACATGATTCGTTTAACCACCGTGTCGTGTTTTGTCGGAGAATGACGAGCGTACAGCAATTGACCTCACCTATTTGCATCGTACAAAGACACAAGTTCGTCCACACTTTCGTACATCTGACCAGCGTACAACAGCCGCTCGATGCTCCACGTGCTTTCATCTGCTCCTTCCAGGTTAAGCAATATCATAAAGTCCAAAGGATGCATCGTGTAAAACGGAACGTCGTGAGACGGCCCAAGCCAGATACGTCTAAAAAATAGAGAACGAAATTGTCAAAATGAAAACAATAATGCGCTGGTCAGCTGCTCCAGCAATAAACAGAAACTCGTCCCTCTCCTACTTAGACAGCGATAAAGCAATGACAGACAATTCCGGCTCATACCAGGGAGAACACAGTACAGGAACTGCTCATTCCCACCAAAGACAATCAGGGATTGGAACATTCTTCAAAACAGTGACAACATTAGACACCTTTGCGTGTATTGCCTCAGGCCTTCGTACATCCAGTTCATGATACTCTTGCTGAGTAGCCCTTGCAACTAGTGAAATATACTTTTCAATATCAGGCTTAGAAAAATTGCAAATCCCCTCAACATATATAGGAGCCATAAAAATCAATACATTGATCATGGGCCCTTAATATATAGAAAAAGAAGAAGATTGGCTAAAATATATGTATCACATATTTTTGTTTTCTTTTTTAAAATATTGCTTTGATATATATATATAAACAGCCTAAGCTTTTCTTCATTGATTTTACCGAATCTTAGAAACACGTCGTTTAATATTTTGTTTCGCCATGAAAAGTGAAATCGGTGATTACCTTTTGTTGACATCGCCTGAGATTCCTGTGCCCAGAGGTAGGACTGAGTACTGAAGGCAGTCCGACACCGCACGACATTGAGTGAACGTTGAGTTGTAGCTCTCAATAAGAATGTGTCCCATCTGAGGACGTGCATTGTTGTATGCTATAGCGTCAGTTCACACGATCAAATTTCGCGTCAAAATGTTGTATGAACGCACTATTTTGTGCGTGGTTTATTTTTGGGAGAATTTGATCAAATAGTAATTTGAAAGCTGTGACAAGGCTTCCTACACGAATTGCATCAAATGCTTGAAGGAAAATTTGATCGTGTGAACCGATCGATACGGCGACAATGTCGTTTTGAATGTTATAGATAGAGTACGAAAAACTCTAACAAAATATGGGTTAGCATCGATAAATACTTGCTTATGAGTATTGTGTTATGATGTTGTGTTAACATGGTTTAAAAGACAGTGTGATGGTATCGTGCTGTGATTATCGTATTAGTATTGTGTAATGATAGTGTATGAGTATCATGTAATGAGAATGTGTTACTATTGTGAGTATTTGTTTTGAAATTACATTTTTGTTGTTCTTCATTTATTATTGGTAGTTATTATCATTTAATAATAGTATGTTAATATCGTTTAATCATGATGTTTTATCGTTATGTAATAATGACGTCATATTTAATTTATGTTATCAATAAACTAGAATATATGACCCGATGTTACCTGGATAATAATGGCAGGCATTTTGCGATATTTTCGTCCTGCTCTTGCGAAAACTCATTAGAATTCCTTTTTTTTTTAAAGGGAGTATCTGTTTAATGATGTTTACGTTTCTAGCACCATTTAGCATCATTTAGCATCATTTAGCATCATTTAGCATCATCTAGCATCATTTAGCATCATTTAGCATCATTTAGCATCATCTAGCATCATTTAGCATCATCTAGCATCATTTAGCATCATCTAGCATCATTTAGCATAATCTAGCATCATTTAGCATCATTTAGCATCATTTAGCATCATTTAGCATCATTTAGAATCATTTAGCATCATTTAGCATCATTTAGCATCATTTAGCATCATCTAGCATCATCTAGCATCATTTAGCATCATCTAGCATCATCTAGCATCATCTAGCATCATTTAGCATCATTTAGCATCATTTAGCATCATTTAGCATCATTTAGCATCATCTAGCATCATTTAGCATCATTTAGCATCATCTAGCATCATTAAACTTTAAGAACTATTTATCTGCTATATAATATCTGCCCACCCGATCCCCTATTTTCGCCCCTAACCTACATCTATTTTTCATCTAAAAAATTATAAAACGTGAACTTAAATTTATTTTTAAAAAAGCACATTTTTGAAATGGCGAATAAGTGGAACTTATCACAAGTTAAAAAAAAAAACAAAGTTAAAATTTGGTGATGTGTATCAAAAATGTAAAAAATCAATCAATTATATTTATTAAATTTATTTATTTTCGTTGTTAAAGCTAGGAAACATTCCCCACTGTTGTCATAAGCACTTATGAACTCAAGGAAAGTTTAAACTTGCGAGTTGCGAGTTTAAATTAAGTTTTTTTTTTCTGTCGTTGAGTGCAAACAAACACTTGTTTGATATCGTTTGAAGACATTTGGATAACATAATTTGTAATTTAATTTGCAAAATATTAACAAAGCAATTAAAAACAACAACAGATGCTTTGGTTTTCCCGATAAATGTAACTCTGATTTAATAAAATAGTAACAAATAGACCATACATTATTGGTTATAATAATATAAACTTACCTTTAAAATTCTGATAAAATACTTAAAATATTTCTTAAATTGTTATTTTAAATTCAACTATAATTTAAAATAATAATACTTAAACATATAGTTTAAAAAATATAAGCAGATATTTATAATCATGTTTAAATTGATTCGATTTCTTTTACAGAATTAAAATCTCTATCATTCTTTTTTAAGAACCCGATTGTATTTAAATTGATTTTTTTTAAAACTTTGTATGATACCTAAGCACGTTTTTTTTTTAATGTACCGTTAAGGAGCAGTTGCGTACTCTTGGGTGGGAGCCCTAATTGGGATTCTTATAAAGTGTTTCACTTGAATGAATGGTTTGACAATTAACTTTAGTAGATGGGAAGTTAAAGCTTTGAAGCCACCATTGCTTGACGTGCTATAACTAAGTAATTAATAGTGCCAGTAACTACTGTACGCAGGCGTATAATATGTTTGATTGAATCACCTTTGCGTCAAGCTCTGCAAACATTCTCTTGGACATGGTGTCGTACTCCACTTTGCTGAATGGCCTGCGGCAAAAATAGCATGCATGAAAAACATGACTGAATGGTTCAGAAATAGTGTTAGTCCAAGTAAAATGCAGACATCAAGAACGAGACCAATTTTTTTTTAAAACTTAATTCATAATGCACTGACCTTAATGAAAACTGCACTGGATTTCTCCGGTTTGGGTGGTTCATGAGATCACAGCTCTCTATCTTGGGCAGAGGCCCACAGATGAACTCTTGGACCACTGGTGGACTCAGATCGCCCCTAAACATTATCACGCGGGCTTGTCGGAATGGCTGCTTGCCTATGTTCAAGTAATACGTGCGGGAAAACTCATATCATACAAAGTAACGAATTGTAAACAGTGAATAACATTGGATTGGACAAGACACAAGCAATACTTTCAATGAATGGCATAATGGTGGATTGGACAAGACAAAAACAATACTTTCAATGAATGGCATAGTTTTGGTTTGGACAAGACACAAGCAATACTTTCAATGAATGGCATAATGGTGGATTGTACAAGACACAAGCAATACTTTCAATGAATGGCACAGTGGTGGATTGGACAAGACAAAAGCAATACTTTCAATGAATGACATAGTGGTGGTTTGGACAAGACACAAGCAATGCTTTAAATGAATGATATAGTGGCGGATTGGACAAGACACAAGCTATACTTTCAATCAGTGGCAAAGTGGTGGATTGGACAAGACACAAGCAATACATTCAATGAATGGCATAGTGATGGTTTGGACAAGACACAAGCTATACTGTCAATCAGTGGCAAAGTGGTGGATTGGACAAGACACAAGCAATACATTCAATGAATGGCATAGTGGTGGTTTGGACAAGACACAAGCAATACTTTCAATGAATATTATAGTGGTGGATTTGACAATACACAAGCTATACTTTCAATCAGTGGCAAAGTGGTGGATTGGAAAAGACACAAGCAATACTTTCAATGAATGGTATAGTGGTGGATTGGACAATACACAAGCAACACTTTCAATGAATGGCATAGTGGTGGATTGGATAAGACACAAGCCATACTTTCAATGAATGGCATAGTGGGGAGTGGACAAGACACAAGCAATGCTTTCAATGAATGGCATAGCGGGGCAGTGGACAAGACACAAGCAATAATGTCAATGGATGACATAGTGGTGGATTGGATAGAAGCAAGCAATTATTTCACAAGATTTGGATTTGACAAGACACGGCACTAGAATTAATGGTCCCTTCTACTTATTGCAGAAGTGTATGATATTAAGGAAGATAACATTAAAACTATCGATGTAATAGTATTTGTATTGATTTTATTATCTTACTTAAATTCATTTTGGTCATTAAATAATTCATGGAAGTTTCTGTTCTTAAGAGTATCGATCAAAAGTATGTAAAACATTGAAAAAAATGCCACTGACCCCCATTGTCCAGATAGTTTATGACGTCAGATTTCTTGGCCACAAACAAGTCAGCCATGTACACAAAACTTGAATTAATGGTCACCTGATCAGGTGAGGCTGCTTGTATCTCAGGGTGTTTTTCCAAAAAATCTCTCAACTGATAAAATACAATTATTTGGTTTCATGGATTGTTTTCATGTGGTTAACCGTTTACCATCAATCAATGGCTAATATCTAAAAACAAATCAACGCTAATATAATTGACTGTTTTGACATACTCTGTGCTGCAATCGTCCAATCAATTATAAACTTTTTCATAGATGATATCTTTTAAAATATGTTATTTGTATGATTATTATTTTATAGATTTATATTGTTGCTGAAACTTTAAGATACAAAAAAAAAAAATAAACAAAATTATCATTAAAAAATTCAACGAAATATGTTTACAGCGGTCAACTCCTCCCATGTTAGATCATGGAATGGTCCAGGCACGGAAGGCTCCCTGAGATCTCTAGCATTTCCATTGGGATCCTTTACGCCACACACGCTCATCGTCGCGTCACTTTGTCCAAATGATGATTGCCGTGTCATCGTCGAGTGGACCCCACACCACATAATACATATGTCAATACACATACACAGCACTAGGGTGTTTATTCTTTCCATTTCTGAAATAATTGATATGTTGTATTCATTTTAAAAAAAAATATTGTTTCAGTTTTATAAACAACAATTTTAAATGATTTAGTTATATTTCAGCGTTAATATAGTTGAACAATAAATATTTTCATATTTCACGTCCTCGTTCTCTATTGTATGATTACAATAAACACGTTATAGCCGGGTGCTAATGTATTTTGTGAATGAAAGTCCTGAGCAAGGATCTCGTAACTGCTTTTTTTGAATCCAATAATATATTGCTTGCTGAGATGACCACGTTTGATTAACCCCACTCTGGTCAAATCAAGGGGGCGGGCGGGGACACATTTAACAATTATGGCTGCGACTTTTCGCACCCGGATACCAGAAGTGAGAGGTTGGGATTAAAAAAACTATTTAAAATATTTATGTTGGGTTCGTAAGGCAAAATTTGGTAACAAATGAAAGATACTTGAATGGTATATACGTTTGTAAACTTACTTCTTCAGTTTAACTAAATTACAACAAATGACATCAGAATAGCATTGAGTCTAATGGGACTCCGGTGCGAATGGCACGCTGCATGTCCGGGTCCATTTCTTTGAGAAATAGAGTGACTATTGATATTTGCATTATCAATATTATTGAGGTCAGAAAATAGCTTGGAATTTTAGTTTTGTGCTCAAATATCTAAGTTTTATTCACTGAGTCCCATTCAGTGTGCTTCATCAATGCGAAGTCTGCTAAATAGTGCAAAGGGTTAACAAACGCCTGCTCAACTATGATATGAAGCGAATCATGCTAAATGATGCAAAAGGTTAACAAACGCATGCTCAACGCTGGTACATCATTAACTATTTATTTCATGTAGAAAATTGAATTATCATAATAAAAATGCTGATATAAAGATTAAATTTCCGCCATTACCATTGAGTTTCGCGTATAGATACAAACACATAATTCTTTGAGCTTTAGTTTGCATAATATCTTCTGCTGTTCGTCCATCTTTCTTTACTGGGGGAGACTTTGATAGTGTATAGTAATAGGAAATGAGTAAACTTAACTCATCCTTCTGTGCTTTTTCTTTTTCGTCCGCTTTCACTCTGAACAAAAAAATGCCTGAGCTTTCTTGAGTGACTATTTAAACGTTAAAGCCATTACCGTGACGCATCAGCTTGGTCGATTTTATTTTATTTTTGTTTTGTTTTTTCCCCTAACACCAAAACAAGAGTCGCGAATAAATATGCCAGAGTTTGTCGGGAAGCAATCCCCAAAACGCAATAAACATGTTGAGAAAAATACTTATGTTATTTTTAATGCTCAGTTCACAAGATCAAATTTTCTTCAAATTTTCGTCAAATGTGCTCCAAATTTGCGTGAAATTTTCGTAAAATTATTTCTTTTTTAACGCATTATTTTGTAAAACAAAATAATGCGTTCAAAAACGAAATTTGACGAGCATTTGATTACGTGAACTGAGCATACGTCTTTCTTACCACTACTTGCGATATGTTTTTAAAAAAAAAAAAAAAAAAGAAAGCTACTTACCGCTGTTATAGAAGAATTACGGTCAGCTAAAATAATGAAGGGAAATAGCTTTGTCTCATAATATTTCAATACCTTGCAATGCACTAGAATGAGATATTTTGCAATTGACTTATTTCATTTGTATTCATCAAAACAAAAGAATAGAAATAATTAAATAAAATTATCGGTGTTTTTACATGTGTCGTTACAGTTCATATATTTCATACATTTTACGAATTTATAATTTTACAAAATAACGGCCACTATTAAACGGTGTGATCGGGGGCCGTTCAAAGGGACGGCGAAGGGGCGACCGCACATGACTCTAGAGGGGTACCGACATCGTAAATTATCCTTGTCGATGAAACGTGGGCGGGGGTTACATTTTCTGAATTCGCCCCGGTCGAGTCGTTTCATTGCTTTTGTGCAGCGATGCGAGAAGTTGGACATGGGGGTTGAATTCATTACACCGATTAGTAATGTAGCTTGACACTTTAATCGATACTAAACGTTGATCGACATTAATTGTATTCTGTTTCCACTAGGTTTATTTATTTAAACAATATTCAAAAGTTGTGGCGTGGTGAACATTAGCGCGGTTATACTTGAATTCAAGGGGCATTTGAGGGTTTCAGTAAACCATTTGAGGGTTTCAGCAAACCATTTGAGGGTTGCAGCAAACAATTTGAGGGTTTCAGCAAACCATTTGAGGGTTTCAGCAAACCATTTGAGGGTTTCAGTAAACCATTTGAGGGTTTCAGTAAACCATTTGAGGGTTTCAGCAAACCATTTGAGGGTTTCAGCAAACCATTTGAGGGTTTCAGTAAACCATTTGAGGGTTTCAGCAAACCATTTGAGGGTTTCAGTAAACTATATGAGGGTTTCAGTAAACCATTTGAGGATTTCAGTAAACCATTTGAGGATTTCAGTAAACCATTGAGGGTTTCAGTAAACCATTTGAGGATTTCAGTAAACCATTTGAGGATTTCAGTAAACCGAGGATTTTAGTTACTAGTGGATAAACCATTCGTGGATTTCAGCTTACTAGCGGGTGAATCATTTGAGTATTTCAGCTTAATAATGGCTCATTAATTTGAGAATTTCAGCTTACTAGCAGGTCACCCATTTGAATATCTAAACTTCCTAGTTGGCAACACGTGAAACATAAACGGTAGATTATATAATGTATATGTAAAGACAGTACGTGTTTGTAAGGATAGTTACATGTGAAGTATGAAATGTAATGTGTATGTGTATGAAAAGACAGTATGTGTATGTAATGACAGTTGCATGTGAAGTTTGAAAAGGAAGTTTGAAAGGAAATGGTATGTGTATGTAAAGACAGTGTGTGTATGTAAAGAAAGTTACATGTGAAGTTTGAAAAGGAAATAGTATGTGTATGTAAAGACAGTTACATGTGAAATATAAACAGTGGATTATATGTGTATGTAAAGATAGCTGAAGTCAAAGTGTGGACCGTGGAGCTTATTTGTAAGTAAAGCAGCTACAGCTTCCTGACTCCTATCAACGAGACAGTGGCTATCAGCCTTTTTTTGGGGGGTGGGTGGTGGTTGTGGTGGGGGGCAAATAACTTTGTTATATTAGCCAAGTTGTGACGTCACCCAACAGGGAGTATACAGGGAAATTGAGAAACTGTATTTAATAAGTTAAAGACGGCGGGTATTCATGATAATTGAATGATCAATTCGTACAAACTAAGACAAGAATTAACATTTCAAAAAAAATTTAAATAAATTTACGAAGCTTTTGGGCGACCCTTTGCACACTTTCAAGAGACTCCGAAGGAGATGCAGATCTGCAGTTTTAGAACCACCGCCCATAGGCTTATAATAATAATTGCGTGTTTCCTGTTAAATAGTTAGAAGATCTCCAAAAGTTTACGGGAATAGTTACAATTTATACTGATTTTAAAGAGTTCTAATTAAATAAGCACAGTTAGATGAAGCTTTTTAACAAATATCAGACCTAATAAAAAATGTCAGCTTAATTGAATTTATTATAATTTAATGTATTTAATTTTATAGTTAAAACACTGAAATAACACACAATTTGAAAAAAAATGTATTGCATTTTTATAAGATGAAATCAACTTATCGATTTGAAATAAATTATAAGATATATAATGCCAGAAAGCCCACAATTTTGATTTTTTTCTTTTTTTTTGTGTGCGCCTCAGAACAGCTTAATCCAGCCCTTCCTTTATTTGACTTTACTGTCTTGACAAGATGTATTACTAATATCAATAACAAACTCATGACAACACCGAGTTCTTAGCTGCCAGGCGAGTTGATGTTTTTTTGTTGTTTTTTTGCTGCCTAAACATAGACATAGTCTGGTTAAACCGTGAGTTTTTAATGGGATGCCTCGATAATCTAATGTCTATGTGCATAATGGGAAAATGAAAATAGCAGGGAAGAGTCACGCGTTCCAATCACCTCCACCGTGCTGTCCTAGATGATATTGAACTTTTATAAATTACGTGTTCTTGATGTGTTGTTTTTCCGGGGCCGGGGGGGGGGGGGGTTGTTTTGTTTTGTTTTTATTTAGGGGGGGGGGGGGGGTCTTTTTTTTTTCTAAAAATTTTATTGCTGCTCTAAAACTTTTTTTTAAAAATACGATTTATAAAGCCCCAATCTGGTAGATGAATAAGCTCAGCAAGCTAACTATTCGTCAGTCTAAAGATGGCTTCCCATTTCATTACTTTCCCATCCCATTTAGATTTCTTTGCACAATATTAGAGGTAATTTTACGATATCTATCCAGTAAATAAGAAAAAAAAGCACTTTTACTATCTCATTTGTCGACCGGGAACTGAGCATCACAACAAAAGTTTTGTGACATATCTAAGAGCCCTGGTCTCACTTACTTAACATGCACGATAAGCAATTACAAGAAATCAACTTTATTCTTGTTAATCAAAATATAATTTGCAGTCCATGATGAATAATTGCATTATTAGTTTGTTTGTTTGTTTTTTGTTTGGGGGAGTGGGGGTAGGGGCGTCGGTGTTACATGTTCAGTGGCTTGCCGGTGACCAACAAGAACTAAGAGCCGTGCTTCTGGACTATCCTATTTTAAAATCTACTTTGATATCAAAAGCTTAAGTAACGTTATGGAAATATTGAACACATTTTCATAGTATCTGAAATGGTGGATTAAATTGTTCGACATATTTTCATAGTATCTGAAATGGTGGATTAAATTGTTTAACATATTTTCATAGTATCTGAAATGGTGGATTAAATTGTTCGACATATTTTCATAGTATCTGAAATGGTGGATTAAATTGTTTAACATATTTTCATAGTATCTGAAATGGCGGATTAAATTGTTCCACATATTTTCATAGTATCTGAAATGGTGGATTAATTGTTTTAAAATTTATTCCTTAATCCTCTGCGTTTGATTTTATAGGGTTTTCACGAACTTTAATAGTTCAGACAAACAACAAAAAGATAGTTCGTTGGGTTTTTAAAATAAGATAATCTCTTTATTCAGGATTTTCATAACCTAATGACCTCAAACCTCTAGCACAAAATCTGGGTTGGCCTAAATTTCCTCGTCTGAAGTGGGTCGTGGGGGTCAAGCACTGGTCTCTAAAGTTTCCGTTTCTGGAGATAAAATATGAAGAAATTTATGTATTTTTAAATGAACGAACATTTTTAAGCCATAATGCATTTTAAAAAAAAAGGAAGCAGGGAAAGTAAGGAAAAAAATGGTCGATAATTTGATGTGTCCCTGTCAACATCATGTTACGTGGAGCCCCTTACTTGTGTTTACTGTAGAAAAAACACAACCCTCTCAGAACACTCCCCCCCCCCCACCTTCCGAGCCCCATCACCTCCACTTTTCCTTTTATAATAAAACATTATTTCAACCATTGAATGGTGACCGGTATAATTCTAGATTATCGTCAGATAAGTGACGTCACCGATCATACAAACATACATACATACATAAATACATGCATGCATGCATGCATACATACATGCATACATACATACATACATACATACATACATACATACATACATACATAAATACACACAAACATATGTAATATATAATCAAACATTTGAAAAACCTGTCTAAGAAACTCCCTGGCTCGCATCACTGTTGTTCTTAAATTTAATGTACATCGCGTCACGTGACCCCATGGAGGGGCATTCGGGAAAGTCGTTGTAGGGCAACAAGAAGAAGGTCAAGTGGTTGCCCACAGTCGGCATGACGGGGAAATCTTCAGTGTGAGGGATGTGATACATGCCTGCAGTTATCCAGAATACCAGATCCTGAAATACGACATCAGTTATATGAACAAATGAACATCAGGTATGTGAACAAATTATGGACAACAGGTATATGAACAAACGGACTACAGTTACATGATCAAATGGACATCAGCTATATGACTGAAGGGACTTTAGTAATATGAACATGAGGAATACAGTTCAATACATCAATTATATGAACATGAGGAATACAGTTAAATATATATGTGGTTTCAATCAAATTTCCGGTAACCGTACCCGGTAGGTCAGAGTCTGGGTGTTTAAAAATGGTTATATGCGAGGTGTGGGCCGTACATCGTATGTGAAAGTAAAACAGCTACAGGTAACAGCGAGATTTTTCAGCGCGAGAGTTTTTAGTTCCGTAAACCCTGGCACAATATGATCTTCACGGGAGGGAAATCAGTTAACTGTGACAAGGGATCAAGATCTTTTGATAATGTCTGTGTGTCCTAAGCTCCAATCTATGGCATATCCTTAATGTTGTTTACCTGACCTTGTGTGTATACGTGTGTGTGTGATGTCACGTGATATCTTTAGGATATGCTTGGCGAATAACGTGATGGCGTATTCATCTCTTTTTCACACTCTAGACTCCCTTAGTCACGCCACTCCTTTTGATAAGACAGCGGTTCTCAGCGTTTTTTTTAAATTTTTATTTATATTTTATTTTTATTTATTTTGCTTTTATTTTTTTATTTTTTTATTTTTGTTGGTGGTGAAAACGCCACCCTGCAAGGAGTAAAGATAGAAATTGAGATATTGACGTTAAGAAATTAAGGATGGCGGATATTGAAGATAATTGAATTATCAGTATTTTAACAATGAAAGGTAACCGGTATATAAAATAAGTTAAAATGTAAAATTTCAGCAAAAATGATATTAAATTCATGAAGTATTCGAACGATCCTTGGCATAGATTCAAGCTACCCCACGAGAAAGTGGTGCAGTTTGAGAACCCCTGTCATAAGGTTTATAAGAATAGGACGTGTTTCCTGATGAAACAGAAGATCTCGATTATCAAACCGGGTGTGCTTTATTTTGTACTCGCGCCTTGGACATAAGGCGCTTGTTAGCAGTGGGGTAGCTAGGGTTGGTTTTACCCGGTGCGATAAGCTCATGGTGTCACCCCCCCCCCTTTTTTTTTTTCTAAACCGGACTTTTACAATGGATTTTTTTTTGTTAAAATAAATCCACAGTATAAACATCACAAAAACAAATTCAATGAAGGCCAGGATGTAAATGTATTTAAGAACTGTAGCAACGTTAAGTTATATTTGTTTTTATATAAAATTTATTTGGTTAAAATTTTCCTTTGATGGTCTTCAAAGCTGGAAACCTGTCAATCATTTGATTAAAATCAATATCCTTCAGAGTATCACTTTCAGTTGATCGTAGAGCCAGAGCAGAAAGCCTTGACTGTCCCATTGTTGATCGTAAATTGTTCTCCTGCTATTCTCTTCTTAAACCTCAAACTTCTCTGTACTGTAATTCCAAAGTGGTCTGATTTTGAAAGTACCTTGTCAATAGCATGTTCCACCAAGTGACAGCGCTCCTCCTACAAAAACAATCCTTAAGCCCTCTGGGATGGTCACCACTTTGTCGAGAGTGAAGTCTTTAGTCTGCAGATTATGCAGTGAAAGATTAACGACCTCAAGTAGATCAGCCCAAAGGTAAAGGTATAGCAGATAAACGTCAAATCACAGACGACATGTAAAAAGACTTTGTGCTGTTTGAAAAAAATCGTGCTCAAATATGCTAGTGAAGAATCGGCGAAAATATTTATTTTTGAATACTTCTGGGTTTCAATATATTTGTTTTCAAAAAAACTTTTTTTTTTATTTACAAAAACAAAACAAAAATTTAAAAAGATCTAATTATATAAAAGGTATTAGAAAATTGTGTAAAATATTATTTTGTTAACCCTGTAAATGGGTAAAAATAATTTTTTTTTTTTTAAAATGCTTTTTCAGTTTTACCGATTCGATTCACGCACTTTAGAATCGCCTGACCTCATCTTATTTGGTATGGATGGAAATCATTATTTATAAGGATTTAAATAAATATAACTTACGAAAGTTAAAGAACACTTCAATCGGCGTTGAATCATGGTCAAAACGGAGGTTTTTTGGACCTAATGATGTTGATGCGTCAACTTTTAATAAATCATTCATTTGGAATGGTTACATGTGTGGACAATTTATGTGTTCCTTTTATCATTTTATCAGTTATCCAATTATGAAATTCGGTTAGCCCGAGCAACGTGTGCTCTGTAAATATGCAATTTATCAATTTGTGCCACCCCTGAGATAGTGTCACCCGGTGCGGTCCGCAGCCCCCTAGCTACGCCAATGCGTGATAGGACGCACGGATTCCTAACCTATTGGGTCGCTAGTGTTTTCTGACTGGTAAAAGGTTTAAGCAGTAAAAAAAAAATTATAAATCAATGTTCATTTAAGTGTTAGAACAATATCTTACTACTCACATTTGGTTTTACATATCTCTGTGAGAGAATTAAGAAAAGCTAAAAACAAAAACAAAGTAGATATTGGCACTGAGAGAGAAACCATGTTGATATTGAAGATACTTAGACCACGAAGGTTTTTAAATATATTAATGTTAATGGTATTTTGCTACAACAAACTGGGGTCGCTACTGAAAAATGATTTAAACACTGCATTTTAATAGTTGGATATTTTTTTAAACAGTATTATTGTATATTATTGTTTGGACAATGCTGTTTAGACATTATTATTTTGGCATTATTGTATTGGCATCATTAACTCCTCGATGAATTATTTCAGTTTCGCTTACGTTCAGGCCATGTAACTAACAGTTATTAAAGATTGATTTTTTTAATATGTTATTTTGAAGCCAGGGGAAGAATTTGGAATAAAATATGGGTTTAAGCAACATATCTCATGCAAAATCTCTCATTTTTAGTTTTTAAATATTTGAATAGTACGAAAAATAATACATCTCCACGATAAACGTTATTATAATGTGCATTTAAAAATATGCAAATAAAGTTTGAGAAGGCCGGTGTGTACTTAATGTATCTTACAGCACATTGTTTCCCAAACGTTGTGTTTGGTGGACTAAGCGGAATGTTCTGAAATTGCACCATGTACCGGGACAATTTTTGTTAGTTATAGTTTTGTTTTTTTTACGTGACCATTAAATATTCCTATTGAGCGGACCGGCAACTTTTAGGATTTGTGGAATAGCGGCAGTCCGCGAGACGCTTTTTAAAGCTGCCTCTAAATTTTAGTCTATTTTAGCGCCGCGTTGCTATGTTCTCATATATTTAATGATGTTATCAAACTATGAATTCTTTTAATCTTCTTAGAAATCCGTTTTGTGTTATGTCTACCTAAAACACTTCAATCAATACAAACGAAGACATATATTTGACAGCAGTGCTGCCGGAACAGATAAAAACTCTTTTTATGTAACAATAAATATTTCAGCAAAAATGTAACGTTTTGACCAGATCAGCTCGCGTCCTGGTTCTCCTTGAGGGAATATGTCCGGCTCTTTTCATCGTCAAGCATTTAATTGCTTGCTAGAAAAGGGGGGTATAAATTGTATAATGATAATAATATTATTAAATTGTTTCCATGTAATTTCAAAAGTGTAAGTTTCAGCAGTAAAATATTAATCCATGTGTAATTTTTACATTTTTACACTTCCAGTCAATGACTGCACCCTAAATATTTTTCTTTGCAGAAGTTATTTTTGGAAAGGCTCTTCGTTCAAAGGTTTCCAAATACTTGATTAGGTCAGAGCTGCAAGAGGCCTTGGATGTTTAAAAGCTCCACTGTCTTGATGTGTGAAATAAATTAAAATTATTACCTTTTTCTACATCTGCAGAGAGCACCACCCCGAGATGGGCATGGGCAGGGCCGGCCTTAGGCCATTGCAACCTATGCGGCCGCAAAGGGCCCCGAACCTTCATAGGCCCCGCGCTAATTTATTTTCTAATACAAAATCTTAATTTTCACTTATTATCCTTATCCCTACCCAGACTGGGGCCCAGCGCAAACCGTTTCGCATAGGGCCCCGCAATTGTTAAGGCCGGCCCTGGGCATGGGGTCCTCCAAATCTCACGCGACGGATCAATATTAAGCGTTTAAATTTATCTTTGCAAGTGCAAGTGGGCAATAGTTTTAACAGTTAAAGCCCTACGAGAGTGTTGCCATACCCATGATAGTAGGTTCTATTGTATCTAGTGTAAGTGTACATTTATCAGAAAAGTCTTTTATTGACATGTACATCTGTCCTGCTGATAAATCACGTCATCAGTAAAACAAAACGAAAAAAAAGTGTGGGGGGGGGGGTGGTTAAAAACACTGAGAAACGCAGACGTAATAAATTAATAAAAATAATGAGACACATATTCCTGCAGAGAGCCGTATGGGCCTCGGGAAAACGCCATTTGACGTCAACTGATATACTCGGCTGAATTTTTCACTGAGATTCCATGTAAATTGCCTGAAATGATATCTTCCGGTTAGCAACAAGATGACTGACTCGCATATTTGAATGCGTTGCGAATTTGATGGAAACGGGGAAAGCGGTGAAGAAATATGAGAAATCCATGCGGGAAGCTAAGAAACGACTACGGTAGTAAACCAAAACTGTAAAATCCGGAGATGCAGTACCAAAGTCGATCTGACGGTAATACCAATATTATTTCGGCAACTCCTGCATGCGACGCAGTTAGGGCAAAGTTGTATTTGACCGTTGTCATTCCCTTGGACCAACTGGCTGCGTGTGGTATCCATTAAACACCAGCCAGGCTCAGTAGCTGCAATAATGACGTCACTTAAGGAGGAGAAGAGCTTTTCTTTTTCTTTTTTTTTTTTTTGTACAGCAAGGAAAGTGAATAGAAGGGAGACTCCACAACTTCACTTCGCAACATGGAACGTAAGAACCATGTGTCCTAGATATGACACCTACCAAGAACAGATTGAAAACGCAAGAAAGACCGCCGTCTTAGCAAGGATTTCGCCAGACGCAGCAACATTTGACATTGCCTGCCCCCAAGAGACCCGACTAGCCGATAGTGATACCATCGAGTAAGGCAACTACCCATTGCACTGTGCAGGGGAGGGCCCCCCAGGAAACACAGTGTGGGTTCGCAATAAAAGCCCACACGCGTCGCCTTCACTGAGCGTCCATCATCGGAATCAAATGTCATCGGCTCGAGGTAACGCCAACATATTCAGCCTTTTTACTCAAACCCTCTGTTCGACTCCAGGTGAGAAGTATCTGCTTGTAAAAAACCTTATTTAGCGTCACACAAACCTTGTCTGTCGTCACACAAACCTTGTATGTTGTCACACAAACCTTGTATGTCGTCACACAAACCTTGGATGTCGTCACATAAACCATCTATGTCGTGACACAAACCTTGTATGTTGTCACACAAACCTTGTATGTCGTCACACAAACCGTGTATGTCGTCACACAAACCTTGTATGTCATCACACAAACCTTGTATGTCATCACACAAGCCTTGCATAAGGTTAAGGGATGAGAGGGGGCCCTTTTTATTTCTTAACAAATATCATTTTATTTGTTCTGTAACTTGTCTCCCCTTAAAGCTCTAGGTAGCCTCCCATAACACCTAAATATAAAGCCGGCACCAAGCCATATGTACTTTCCCTGAGTCTCGCTGGTTAGCGTGTTTTCCTGTACAGTCGTCACACAACCGTGACCAAGATCATTTGATGCGTGGCTTGTGAAAAAAAAAACTGGGCTGAGGTTGGGGTTCAGAGAATGAGGATGTACGTATCTCAAAGCAGCAATCTGCAGGCAGTAGCTCCGGGATATATAATAACAAGAACCAGGAAGAAAATTTAATGGAGGGGTTCTCAAAGTAAGCGCCATTGGATAGTTGAGTCACTGCGATCACCAAAGGATATTCCTTGGTTTCCGGCGTCGATTAGAACTCGGTCAGAGATTATTTCAGCAGTTAGAGAGGTGCTGAGTTTATTGATAAATTCAGTGGCTTGAGTTTGGAAGAACTCTTGTGCAGCAAGGCTGCTAAAACTGCATTACTGTTGGACGACGCCTCAATTTCCGATTTGGTACGTTTAGTAACATGAACATTTTAATCCTTAGTTTTTATTTGCCAGTAATCTTAGCAGCTTTTACGCCCACGACAGTTCAAAATGTCAACGTGCTTTCATCCTACAAATTTTCAGGTTGCTATTATTAACAGTTAGTAATTTTTTAAAGGGTGACGCTGAATAAGAATGAAGGGAAAATATCCTAAAATAGCATTATTATTCAACTTAACATTAGCTGTGCCTCGTCATCTTAAACGTTTTAGAGATTTACATTTTCAAAGGTAGGATTAAAGTGCTTTGAGTCTGGCTTAGACGCGTATTAATTCAACAGTCTAAACTGACTCAATCCAAATAGTTTGTGGTCTTGGGTTCAATCCCCACCAAAAGCCAACATCCCATGCACCCCCTGTTGGATGGGACGCGTTAGCCTTGGACGGCAACATTTCTAAGAGAAAACAAACTCTGAATTCAAACCAGGAGACACAATGATCAGCAGGTAAAGTGATGGTGGGCCCTCAACTATAGAAGCAGGAGAGTGCGGGCTTTCATCTCTCATGTGTTACAATTACTTTCTTACTGACGAATCTGGCGTGTAATTGTTGGCGAATCCCTTCCCAATATAAAAATGAATTGTTAAGCCATCTATGAAGTGTTGCACTTGCAAATGTTTCCCAGTTCCGGGATCTCTCATCCAACTACCCACCCCTCCCTATACTTAGGAACCTCCCATGGGCTCAAAATACCTCCACACCCCCTCCCCCATTCTGTGTCTGAACATTTAGTGGTTATAAAGTTTGAACCACTTGACTCTATATAGAGCAGCGGTTCTCAACCTTATTATGCCGCGACCCTATAATACAGTCCCTCATGTTGTGGCGACCCCCAGCCATAAAATTATCTTTTGTTTCTACTTCATAACTGTATAGTACATGTATTTTCAGATGGTCTTAGGCGAACCCTGGGAAAGGGTCGCGCGACCCCCAAAGGGGTTCCGACCCACAGGTTGAGAACCGCTGATATAGAGTATCCGTATTTAAATTGAGCACTCCCCCCCCCCCCCAAACTGCAATGTGGGTATCAACACATTTTTGTTCCCGTCTACAACATTTATAAAAACGTATCATTGCGACACTCTTGGTTTGCTCGTGCCAATGCTGAGATATTCGGCGTCTGCGCTGCAACTATTACATCGCACCCACCACGCCCTTCACTTTTTTTTCCCTTCATCACTAAAGTGCATAGAATGTGTTTCATTTCTTCCGCGCGCGGCCCCCCCCCCCCCCCCCGGTGAGATGGCTGAAATAAACCCTGGTACAAAGAGCGATGATGACGGGGCCCGAGTCGTCCCTTTTCTTTCGTTATATTAAGGCAATTTTTTGGCAAACTGCAGAGTTTTTTCGTTAAATGGGGCTGGAAATAAAAGTTTGACCTGAGCCTAGCTGCGCCACTGCCTTAAAAAATTCTAGCTTTTAGGCTATAAATCAAGCTATAAATATATTTTACTGTGAAACCTATACCTGTGTATTTTTTTCAGCTGATTCCTTCAACATCATAAAAGAAGAAGGAGGGTCGCTCTAGAAAACAAGTACATAACTAAGGCCATCAACACTGAACATTGTCGCTTTACCCATACAAACTGTGTCACAACGTTTAAGATATATGACACCCCCGCACCCCAGCACCAGAACCAACACGTTCCATTATCAATTACCTTTAATGTCGTGGTTGACGCCAAAGGAGAAGCCGCCGCTGATGAGAAAAGTGACATCTGAGAACGCGGGTTTTAAATACAGAATTTACCGCTAGGACACGTGTGTATCCCGTAGACTCGAAGAGTCATTTAAAGTAGAGAAATCACAGAGACCATGATGTCAAAGTTAAAAGTGCATTTTTTACAAGTATTGGGTATTGTTGTTTATAATTTTCGTATCACTTTTGGTACAGTCTTCTAATTCTTGGAATATCCTTATTTCCAAAAAATGCTTCACTTTCAATATAGCCCAGCACAGTGTAGCATTATTCAAATCGGCAACATGCACCAAAAAAGTAATAAATTCTTTAAAATGAATAGTGTGCGCCTATGAAATTTGTAGTTATTGTTAAAATTCTAAATAAATCTTTATTTACATGAAAAAAAAATAATGTATACATTGTTCAATCTGTTTATGCTCACTTGTAAAGATAACCATGTGAATCTATATGCGACATTCTATGTTCGTACTTACACATTTTATTTGTCCAAATGGTTTCATTTAATGAGTATCCGAATAAAACAATATCCCTGTTAATTGGTTAGATACAACATCCAGTGCCGTCAAGGCATGGGCACACTGAGCACTTGTTCAGGGCATCAAGCCTCTGGGAGGCACCATACCTCTAAGCGGCCTCACATTTATAGGGGGTCTCACGCCTCCGTGAGGCACCATGCCTCTAAGCGGCCTCACATCTCTAGGGGGCCTCACGCCTTTGGGAGGCACCATGCCTTTAAGCGGCCTCACATCTTTAGGGGGCCTCACGCCTCTGTGAGGCACCATGCCTCTAAGCGGCCTCACATCTCTAGGGGGCCTCACGCCTCTGTGAGGCACCATGCCTCTAAGCGGCCTCACATCTCTAAGGGTCTTCACGCCTCCGTGAGGCACCATGCCTCTAAGCGGCCTCACATCTCTAGGGGGCCTCACGCCTCTGGGAGACACCGTGCCTCTAAGAGGCCTCACATCTCTATGGGGCCTCACGCCTCTTAGAGGCACCATGCCTCTAAGCGGCCTCATATCTCTAGGGGGCCTCACGCCTCTGGGAGACACCGTGCCTCTAAGAGGCCTCACATCTCTATGGGGCCTCACGCCTCTGGGAGGCACCGTGCCTCTAAGCGGCCTCGCATCTCTAAGGGGTCTCACGCCTCTAAGTAACATCAGTGCATTGCTTTGCCCAGTGCCCCTGCTGCTGTTATAAAGACGGCCCCGACAACATAAACCTATAACTAAGTAGGTAAATAGAATATCTATTGTTCAATGGGAACAATATAACGATTCCAAGGTGAGTAGGTGAATTGCTAACCGAAGTCTAGCTCTACGTATCACATAACATGGATTGATAATTTAATCGGTACAATATTAAATGCTACTTGAATAGTGTCGTCACAACTTGAAGGTTTTTAGAAGCAATAACTACAACTACATGGTAGTTATGTATGACATCACTTATTACTTAGTAGGTAGGTACATCATCAACGATCAATGAGTAGGCGGGTATGTGCGTGTATGTGTCTTATGTAAGAATGCAAAAAAAACAACTGAAACCAAGCATTGGAATCGGTTTAGTGTGAAAAGTTGTTAGGTTAACACCTCTGGTTCTTATTCTGTAATAGATCTCCACTAACTAACTTACTTAAGAAAATCAGCAGACCATCGAGCCGAGGCTCATAAAGTCTTCCCCAGCACACCTCCACCGCCCCCAACTGGCATTCAACCACTTTCCAGTGGTCTCTATTCCAGTCAGGCCGCATCAGAGAAGGGACGCCTGGCCATGCAAGTTGTCAATATAATATGTCATTACAGTAGAGCAGTATTTTAACGCCTATTATTATCCGAATCCCGGGATACATGAACGAACTATTTCCTTATGGCGTTGTATCCGAAATACCCTTGTGGTGTTGTTTCCGAACTTCCTTTGTGGCGTTGTATCCGAACTTCCCTTGTGGCATTGTATCCGAAATGCCCTTGTACGGTTGTATCTGAACTGCCCTTGTAGCATTGTATCCAAACTGCCCTTGTGGCGTTGTATACGAGCTGCCATCGTGCCGGAATACCCGAACTGCCTCTCTAGTGGGTGTTTTTATTTATTCCTACTATCGCACTTATTTCACTTGGCAGGAAGCATTGACGCATCAGTACTGGACAACACTTATTATTATCATCCCTGTCGCACAATGCTAACAAAAATGTAGATACATAATGTCAAGCAGTAACCCAAACTTGTTAATTGATATACACCGCAGAAAACACAAAATGCAAAGACAAAATTATCTGAGAATTTATTCTAAGCGCCATATTTAACTAATTGTGTACGACCGCCCCACTTGTTGACATCAATCAGCTATACCCGCTTCGACTTACCATTGTATATGTACATTAGGAAATGGCGTCGGTGAGCCATCAAGCTTTAAGCTCATCTTGCCTAAATCCTAAAGCATCCCCTTTAAGTTCGAAAAGTCTCCGAACTATCGGCCGCGAAGCTGTGGCGTAGCGTGCTTAACTCGCGCCCGGGGCACAATACCTTTTTAGCGCCCCCAATACCTTTTTAGCGCCCCCCCCTATTCGAAAACCATACAATATTATAGTTAAATATACCATTTGGCGCCCTTTGTGATTAGCGCCTGGGGCATGATGCCCCCCTTGCCCCCCCTCACTACGCCACTGCCGCGAAGCGACACGTTGGAGTTCTACTCCTGCTAGGACAGCACCCGACAGTAGCTTCACTCGACTGACTATCATTACGGGGGGGGGGGGGGGGGGGGGCATCCCAGTCAAGGGATGTCCGATAGGTCGCTGATGTAGCTCTCGCAGCATCAGCGGTCAACTTTCCTTGGGGTCGGGATGATATATTTACGTCCTAATACACCTTGCCTTCCCCGGAGAAACGTCGGACGCCCTTTAATATGGTTTTTCTACAGCGGGCTTCTTCTTCGCAAATAGTTCACGCAGTAGCTGGGATGAAACGGTTGACTAGGAACAGCTTGTTCAATGGCTGTGTATGGAGAATCATTGGCATTAAGTTACCACTACCCCCTTCATGCTTCATGTCCATCGGGCGCAACATAGTAATCATGAAACCTAACCTATTTATACCGTTATTTCAACTGCAGATATGTCCACAACTGGTAGCACCCCTGAAGTTTCTACTATTCTGGGCAGATATTACACTGCCCCTTTGTCTGCCCATGGTGGATATGTTCCCCGGGTAGTAAGGGGTTGGTGGCAGCGCTTTTTTAGTCGGCATGCCACTACAGACAAGTCGATCAGAACCCCCTGGTGGTGGACTAAACAGACAAGTCGATCAGAGCCCCCTGGTGATGGACTAAAAAGACATGTGGATCAGAGCCCCCTGGTGATGGACTAAACAGACATGTCGATCAAAACCCCCTAGTGATGGGCTATACAGACAAGTCGATCAGAGCCCCCTGGTAATGGACTAAACAGACAAGTCGATCAAAGCCCCCTGGTAATGGACTAAACAGACAAGTCGATCAAAGCCCTCTGGTGATGGACTAGACAGCCAAGTCGATCAGAGCCCCCTGGTGATGGACTAAACAGACAAGTCGATCAGAGCCACCTTGTGATGGACTAAACAGACAAGTCGATCAGAGCCCCCTGGTGATGGACTATACTACGACTTAAGAAAGTCAGAAAAACTATCGAGCTGAAGCTCATGGAGTCTTCCCCAGCGCACCACCGCCGCTCCCAACCGGCATTCAACCACTCCCCCAGTGGTCTTTAGTCCAGTCAGGCCGCGAAGCGGGATGCCGGGGGCCCTCCGCCCCTGAGACAGCCTCACCCACCCTTCCACTCGATTGACTATGCGAGTGAGGCGGCATCAGAGAAGGAACACCTGGCCGGCCGGGGTGCTGCTTTAACACAGCAACCTGGCCGGACTTTATATAGACAAGTCGATCAGAGCCCCCTGGTGATGGACTAAACAGACAAGTCGATCAGAGCACCCTGTTGATGGACTAAACAGACAAGTCGATCAGAGCCCCCTGTTGATGGACTAAACATACAAGTCGATCAGAGCACCCTGTTGATGGACTAAACAGACAAGTCGATCAGAGCCCCCTGTTGATGGACTAAACAGACAAGTCGATCAGAGCACCCTGTTGATGGACTAATACTATTAAATGTTATACTCGACTAATTTAAGATTCAAATACATGCAGTAATATAACACATAATATAACACATATTTTGACACATAATATAACACAATATAACTCATAATATAACACATATTATAACACATAATATAACACATAATATCATTGAATTCTCATATTCAATCGTACTTCTGAATAACATATCATTGTATCGACTTTTAAAGGGAAAAAAATAATTATATACTTGAATTTCATAAGAGTAAAAAAATATTTTTCATAGTTAGTAACAACATTATGACTGTATCTGGCTGGTTATTTAGGAACAACATTATGACTGTAGCTGGTTATTTAGGAACAACACGACTGTAGCTGGTTATTAAGGAACAACACGGCTGTAGCTGGTTATTTAGGAACAACACGGCTGTAGCTGGTTATTAAGGAACAACGCGACTGTAGCTGGTTATTTAGGAACAACGCGACTGTAGCTGGTTATTTAGGAACAACACGACTGTAGCTGGTTATCTCCTTAAAATGCTTCAGGCCTAATGGCTTTTTTTCCACCATTTCTATTATCAAACCAGTCATGCGTACATGCATTTCTCTAGTGCTTTGTGACCTTGATGACGTGCAGCTAAGGAACAGCCACTGGTCTGAGATTCAGGTCATAATAATTTTTTTTCCTTGATGCAAACCTTCTTCAATTCACATTGACTTTTCAGGATCTTAAATACATACGGCCTTCACGTACAGAGAAGAGGTGCATTTTCGCTGTGCTACGTGCCAATGCTGACAGCTAGAGGTACGTTATAATCCTATTACATTTAATATGTTTTTCGAACATAATGTAAGGCTTATTTGACTCTCTGTCGTTAAGAATTGTATATGTCACAAAACAGGTTTTTAGAAACTGTGTTACATTTATTTAACTTATCAAAAAAACGTTTATAACCATGTTTTCATAAAGGTCAACGCTACAAATAATTTGTAAATGCATTTCCCAAAACGGAATTGGCGTGATAAACGAAATTTTAGTTCCCAAAAGCCTTTTTTGTTTTAGTTTTCCACTGTATTCTCAACAAAAATAAATAAAAAAAAATTTAAATAATGCAAATAATCTTTATTTCAGTCCAGTCGTTAAAATTTTTGTCAAATTTCTTTTTGAACGCACTATACTATATAGTAAAACAAAATAATGCGTTCAAAAAGAAATTTCCCGCAAAATTTTAACGTATAAATTAAAAAAACGATTCGACCAAATTTCAGTTCGATCAAATTTCCGTCGATCAATTTTCCGTCGACCAAATTTCTTTCGATCAAATTTCCGGATACGCAAATAAATAGGTAAGCACAGTGCTTCCTATGTTTATATTAAAATGAGAAAGCAGTTGGAAACTAAATATTCCTAGACTAAGTATTTTAACTTCATTAAATTATCTGCTCTTCAGAGGAATTTTGCCACAAAAGTAGCACATTGAAATCGAAAGCGTTTGAATTCTCTTTAATAACAATTCTTAGTTTCTGTTTTCTGTTAGAATGATAACCAATTTCTTAAAGTTTTCATCTCATCTCAACATTGATACAATCAATTACGTTCAATATTACGCTAATAACTATTTATTTTTTTTAAATCATGTTCTTGTCATACAATTTATTATTAACACGCCACCATACTTTAAAAGCTATGATTTAATGATGAAATGTTATTTGAAAACAGGTAGCTGATGTTTGATGCTTAGCAAGGACTGTATTAAAATTAAGAACCTTTTTATCGACGTAAAGGTAGTTTAATGCCTTGTTATTAAAGTCTTTAAACGTGTTAATTTGCACACACACACGCACAAAATCTTAATTAATGTATAAAAATATGTGAACAACGGAATATGACGTGTGTGAGAGTGTGTGTCATCGATGCAGTGTCAGTGTTCGCATTGGATGTGCTTACATTTTTTATTTCTTTTTTAAAAATAAATGCATCCATTTTTTTATATTTAAAAAAAAATTGTATTACGAATAATTGTGGGAATAAACATTTGTATCAGCTCATGAAACGTATATTTGTTTTACACGCGAATATTTAGAGTAAACCAAAACTCAAGACATTTCAAACAATGTTAACGATCCCTATTGTGACGTTATCATACACAGAGCTTTGAACAATGTGGCAACCCACACATCACCCATGGAGAACGTGTGTGATTTTGCTGATGACTTTAAGATTCTACAGTGGTTCAGCACAATCCTTTAATGAAACTGGTAAGTGCCTTCAGAAGAATTAAACCTACCGTGCGAACTGCATTGGGGGTTTCAGCGGTGTGCTGGTGCTGGTTTGGGCCAACCGTATGTTACATTTTGACTATTCTAGCGAGCCAGTTGTTAAATTTTGACTATTCTAGCGAGCGGTTGTTAAATTTTGAGTATTCTAGCGAACCGGTTGTTAAATTTTGAGTATTCTAGCGAACTGGTTGTTAAATTTTGAGTATTCAAGCGAACCGGTTGTTAAATTTTGAGTATTCGAGGGAACCGTTTGTTAACTTAGAACTATTCTAGCGAAAGGTTGTTAAATTTTGACTATTGTAGCGAACCAGTTGTTAAATTTTTACTATCCTAGCGAACCGGTTGTTAAATTTTGACTATTCTAGCGAACCGTTTGTTAAATTTTGACTATTCGAGGGAACCGTTTTTTTAATTTAGAACTATTCTAGCGAACCGTTTGTTACATTTTGACTTTTCTAGCAAACCGGTTGTTCAAAATTCCAATATGTTTTTAAAAACAATTTGACAATTCTAAAAATTATAAAATTCAAAAGAAAAAAAAATAATTAACGTAAGGCTTAAATATTTCATAAAGTTTCAATTGACGTTTTCTATCTCTCTGTAAATTTAATGACGCTGTTAATGCTCAGTTCACACGATCAAATTTTCGTAACATTTCTTTTTTAACGCACCATTTGTGAATTTTTTTTTATCAGATTTGCTTAAAATTTTCGTCACATTCGTT
The DNA here is from genome assembly GCA_964017045.1 of Omphiscola glabra. Taxonomy (NCBI): domain Eukaryota; kingdom Metazoa; phylum Mollusca; class Gastropoda; family Lymnaeidae; genus Omphiscola; species Omphiscola glabra. Next base: position 15,243,241 of record OZ024804.1, on the reverse strand, counting down.
TTTCGAACAAACTATTTTGTACAAAATAGGGCGTTCAAAAAGAAATTTGAAGAACTTTTGACTGTGTGAACTGAGCGTTACGTTCGGAAAGAGAACGCGTAGCGTCTGCTAACCAAAGAATAGGAATCACCAAAACGATTGTTACTTGATTTACCGCTCACCGCCGTTGGTATTCCCCATTTTGAGAATCAAAGTGGCTATTGGTACCCGGGTACCAGAATTGAGAGGTTGGGATTAAAAAACGATTTAAAATATTATTGTTGAGCTTGTAAGACCAAATGAGGTATCAAATAAAAGATAATTAAATGTACTTTACGTTTGTAAACTTGATTCTTCATTTAAACTAAAATAAACTACTGCAAAATGACATCCGAATAGCATCAGTCAAAATGGACCCAGACACGCAGCGCCGCTATTCGCACCCGGGTACATTTAGACTCAATGCTATTCGGATGTCATTTGTGGTCGTTTATTTTAGTAAAACTAAAGAATTAAGTTTACAAACGTACAGTACATTCAATTATCTTTCATTTGATACCTCATTTGGTCTTACGAACTTAACAATAATATTTTAAATCATTTTTTAATCCCAACCTCTCAAATCTGGTACCCGGTTACCAATAGGTGCAGCCTTTGAGAATAATCGTTCTTTTAACTCTGTTAAAAAAAAGGGGGGTATGGGTAAACAGTAGTTTGAAAAATCTTTTTTTTTTTTTTTTTAAATTTGGAAATACAGAAAATTAAATTTTAAAACAGCGTATGGAATGGTTTATTATAATTCTTTAAAAGTTATATTCATGTCAATGTTAAGAATATTTATTATTATTATCATTATTATTACATGGGCTCAAAATATCCAACTTTTATTATTGAAAATAAGAGAAGAGAAAATCCATATTTAGAAAACGAAGATTAGTCATTAAGCTTAAAAGCAAGTACTACCAGAAAATGTAAATATTCTGAACCCGTGCCACTAAAATAAAAAATGTCACCTTCTTTTAATTCAAAATTGATTGAAATTGAAGCTACAACAACGCCAGGAGGACCCCCAAGTGCTTCAAGTCCAATCAACTTCACTTCCATCCCAGGGTTTAACTCGACCACCCCAAGGTATGAAAGTCCTTCGGCGAACCATGTAACAAATGAAACGTCGTCAATGGAATCCCTTTTGAACTCTCCTCTAACACAGTCTACACCTGCAAGTAGGCCAGATTCCACCTATTCATATCCTTCGGTCAGCCAGTCTACAAGTAGAGAGGGATCATCCACTTGGATCACTCAATCTACAAACAGGCAAGGTTCCACTGCTTCATACCCTTGGTATGCACAGACTACAAACAGCCAAGGATCTGCTACAACATATCCCTGGTATACACAGACTACAAACAACCAAGTATCAACCAATACATATCCATGGATCACTCAATCTACAAACAGACAAGGCTCAACTACTTCATACCCTTGGTATACACAAACTACTAGCAGACAAGGATCAACCACTTCGTATCCATGGATCACTCAATCTACAAACAGACAAGGATCAACTACTCCATATCCTTGGTATACAAACACAACAAACAGACGAGGATCAACCACTTCCAATCCTTGGGTGACACAATCTACAATCAGTCACGAGACAACGCTAGACTTTTCCACCCCATCAACCAACAGAGGTTAGTGCTACTACATATGAATTTAATAATATAATTTTTAGTGAATTTTTATAATTTGACTTTATTGTTATTGAATTGAATTGATTTTATTTTTAACTTGTACAATGTTACTTTTCGTATATCTTTAATTATAAACAATTTTTACCAAAGTTAAAGTTAGCTATGATTTCTGAATCAACAATTTTATCTGTGACTCTTGAAATAGCATCTTTTAGGTCCAACTACCAAGCATATAAATGTGTAAGTTCAAGAGTATTTATACTAAATAACTTGAGTATTCGACACTTCATTAGTAAAATACGAGGCATTTAATGGAATTTCTTTTTTTTTAAACATTCTTTTATTGTAAATGAGATGAGGTAATCAACCAAATAAAAATGTTAAGATGTCTAACATGGCAACAAGTGGAACACTTTAAGCTGTTATATTAATTGTGAGAAGGAAGAAAGGTGCTTCTGTATCTCTATGCTCAGTTCACACGATCAAATTTTTTATCATACATCTTATGCGATTTTCGTATGAAACCTTGTCACAACTTTTAAATCACTATTACATCAAATTCTCACTTTTGTCCATAAAAAAGAAAACACGCACAAAATAATGCGTTCATACAAAAAATTTGAGGCAAAATCTAAAGCAAATTTGACCGTGTAAACTGAGCGATTTCAGTTATAATTGTTAAAGTGATGTCAAAATGTAAATGAAAGGAGACCATTCTGAATAAGATTGTTTTTTCTAGTACGCAATGTATCAGAATTTTTTTTTATTTCCTCACTCAGAATGGTTAAAGATAGATCATCTAAACCTATCTGCTTTCTTCCATGTCATATTTTGAAGGCAGGATACAACCAGTACACATACATTTTAGCTCCTCTTTTTGAATTGGCTTTTTTTTATTTGTCCTTGCTGGACTTCTCTGAGCCCACAGTTTCTCATGCTGTTGAACCCACAGTGTAGGGATTTGTCCCTGTTGGACTTCTCTGGGCCCACAGTTTCTCATGCTGTTGAACACATAGCGTAGGGATTTGACCTTGTTGGACTTCTCTGGGCCCACATTTTCTCATGCTGTTGAACACATAGCGTAGGGATTTGTCCTTGTTGGACTTCTCTGGGCCCACAGTTTCTCATGCTGATGAACACACAGCGTATGGTTAGTTTACCCGGGGGACCTTCATCGATGCAGCGTTTTATCTTTTACACCGAACCAAGGAAATACTTCTTTAGGCTATTTTCGTAACCAAGTTATATCGCCAGTGGCATTGCTAGGCTTGGTGCCGCCCGGGGTGGTCCAAGATTTTTACCGCCTCTTCCACGAAAATTCCGCCACCTCCACATAAGACAAAATGCGCCCCAGCTACGTGTATGTCTTACGCTTTGTTATGAGAATGTAATTTATTATGAACAAAAATATATTAATGTAATGTGCCTTTCTCATCAGCGTGTGGTGGACAACTTATTCAACCCTACGGGGTAATAATGTCCCCTGATTACCCATTTAACTATGCAGACAACTTGAATTGTTGGTGGAAGATCCAAGCTGGAAAGGAAGATATAATTGATATCAGGTAATTATTTCAGGCTTTGGGTGTTTTGAATATTTGTCCGGCGTTCCCACTATTAAAATAAATTAATTAATTATGCGTGTCAACAAAAAACAACAACACAAGTTATTATAAAGAAACAGATCATGTAAATCTATCAAGACCTTCACACCGCATAATTTACCAGATTATTCTGTGTATTGAGTGACAGAACTTTATCATTAACACGGAGAATATGTCTAACAATCGAATCTATTCTGATAAGAGTCAGATTCAAGTTTGTTCTCAGATCACGCTGAGTAGCTTTCATGTTTTTAAAGTAACTCACCTTTCATCGCAGCTCTTTGAAAAAAAAAAAATTATTGACTTAAGATTTTTAGCCAAAAAAAAAAGTCTTGAAAAACTCTAACAAAAATTTCTTTATTGGAATTTGATTAGGATACAAATAATATTGACACATTACTCATATTGTTTATTATTCAAGCAAATGCTGTATTCTAAAATGTCTCACTTGATACACACAAACATAAATAGAGTGTACGTGCCAAAATTGTTGTTGATTCAAATGGGATTAAGTACTTTGAATAGGCTAAAATAACTATACCGTTAATTGTATAATTTAGTCTATTATCTATGTCCAATATGAAGCGTGCATTCACGGTTACCTTATTAAATCATTTCTGTTAACTTCGCTTTCGTTTGTGTCTGTTTGGCTGGCTGGGTGGGTGGCAAAAATCTTCGCTTGGTCAATTGACACGCACTTCCCGTCAGTCTACCGAGCTGAAACTTGGAACATAGCCTCGTTGCCAATGACAACACATTCTATGAAATTTTTAACCCACACACCTAAAAAATGAAATTTCATGTCTTTCAAAGGGAAGATGAAGAAAATATAATAGCACTTATTTCATGAAATAACATTCCACGATAACTGCGCTACCAGATGTTCTTTAAAAGAATATCGCAGGTGCGTTTGGTGCGTAATATTTTATTTTGCTCTTCTGAAATAGTTGGGTGAACAAATCTGCATTGTAAAAGCGGGTGCGTCATTAGAATATTAATATAGTCTAGGGACGTGACAAAAATGTGCGGTTGCAAGCCTTGGGGGGGGGGGGGGGAAGACTAATCGGGATACTTATAAAAGGCGTTACATGTATTAATATTTTGTCACAGGTTCATCCCCCCCCCCACTTTGTTCGATATTATTTTGTATAAAGGATATATAATAAAAACTGTGTTTTAAGGTGTTGTTTAATGATTCTTTTAAGCGCTGTCATTGAATTCCTTTAAAAAAATCTATAAGTATACCCCCCCCCCCCGTGCCATTATTGTTCAAGGGTTTAAACTAGTTAACACTTTAATTTTACACACGTATAACATCCATCCATACATCCCTGTGGTGCCACAGCCTACAGCCCATGTAGGGCTTTGGCCCGCCTCACTACTTCCTTCCACTCAGACCTAACTGATTCATTTCTTCTCCATTCTTGGAATCCCAGCTGTAGCTGTAGATTCTTTTTTTTTCACATCACCCATCCCTATAAGCCTAGGTCTGCCTTTTTTAAGCCGTTATCCTCTCGGGATTTGTAGGTTCACCTTCTTCATTCCTTTGTCATTTGGCATTCATTTTAAGTGTCCTGCCCAGCTTAGCCCTACCTTTTTTATTTCTGCTACTAGCGTAGGATCCTGATATAGACTATACAATTCCTGATTGTTGCGTATTCGCCATCCATATTCATCCTTTGTTGATTCATATATTTTTTTGGGTAACTTTTCTCTCCCAATTGTTTCATAGTTTTTCTGCCGTTTTTGTAAGGGTCCATGTTTCACTTGCATATGTTACAATTGGTCTGATTATAGTTTTATAAATAGTTTTCATTGTTTTTCTTGTAATGTTTTTACTTTTGAGTATTTTCGAACTACTTCTTGCGGCCGAAATTCTTTCTATTATTTCTGTTAGTCGTTCTATTCTTTTATTCAATAATGTATGACATATACGAATTATTAATTTTTAAAAAATCAGCTTTAAGCGACTGGACATCGAAGGGGATGACGAGTCCAACGACTGCCCTGACTACCTTAAAGTGTTTGACGGAGGTAGCTCCGACTCTCCACTTCTGGCCACGCTCTGTGGATCCGACTCTGAGGCTACAACCGCTCGCCTGAGATCGTCGGGGAATACGCTCCTGATTCAGTTCTCCACAGATTACTCCGTTACTAGACCAGGATTCATCGCCGTCTTCCGGACCCTCGGTAACGGTTGATGGTTTATTTTTTAAAGTGTCAATTTCTGTCATTTTTTGTTGATATATATATATTTATTTAAACCTTTTAAATACGTATTGTCAACTGTTTTCTCTATGAATAATTGGAAATAAAGCAGTACATTAAACGTGATTATTTGAATGGTACAACTTGAGATAAGGACTCTTCTGTCTTGTGTTAAACATGTGCTCCCCCACCCACGCATTCTGGATTTCTTTCACGAAAATGTTTGATGATTAATAAGTCATTTGATGATTAATAAGTCATTTGATGATTAATAAGTCATTTGATGATTAATAAGTCATTTGATGATTAATAAGTCATTTGATGATTAATAAGTCATTTTATGATTAATAAGTCATTTGATGATTAATAAGTCATTTGATGATTAATAAGTCATTTGATGATTAATAAGTCATTTGATGATTAAATAAGTCATTTTGTCTATGTGTATTTACCTAAGTGTAAAAATTCCCCTTTCTCTCCCCATCCCCTTTTTGTTTTTAAAGCCCCCACCCCAGCCGCATTTTCAAGATCCACATTGACAACATCAGCCTTAATAAATGTATTCATTACTAAAATTAGAATAAAAATGCGAATATTTAATCGAAAATCTCCCCCCCCCCCCATATTTTAGCATTCTGGGCAGTTGCCCCGTCAGTTACAATAGTTTTCTACTGCTTACTATTCAAATATTTGACCCTGTCAGTTACAATAATTTTCTACTGCTTACTATTCAAATATTTGACCCTGTCAGTGTGCTCACCTTTCACCTATGGGTACGACACGTGCAGCACGCCCTGTGACTGCGTCAAAGAGAACACGCTGTTCTGTGACGCGATCAACGGCACGTGCTGGTGTAAGAGTGGATGGAACGGAAAGGATTGTTCAAGAGATGTCAACGAATGCCTGGAACAGGAAACTAGCAACAGGTGTGAAGCAGACGATTATCAAATCTGTGTCAATTTCCCTGGGGGCTATAATTGCTCTTGTCCCCCAGGACTTACCAAAGGAAGGTCTGGAAATTGTGAAGGTAAAATATATTTAATTTCTTTTTTTTTTAAAATAATTCTCTGATTATTAATATGTCTGTTTTTAAATAACGGGATCCGCTTATTCTGTTAAAAAGGTGTTGTTTTTTTGTTTTGTTTTTTAAATTGCTTGTTATTAGGAAATTCATGACAGATTCGCTGTCGGCCAACTGCTGTGTGCATTTGTAACTGTAACTCTGTATATCTGTATGTATCTCTCTCTCTCCTTCTCTCTCTCTCTGTCTCTATCTCCCTCTTTCTCTCTCTCTCTCTCTCTCTGTCTCTATCCCCCTCTTTCTCTCTCTCTGTCTCTGTCTCTATCTCCCTCTTTCTCTCTCATTCTAACTCTTTCTTTCTCTCTCTGTCTCTATCTCCCTCTTTCTCTTTCTCTATCTCCCTCTTTCTCTCAATCTCTCCCTCTTTCTCTCTCTAACTCTTTCTCTCTGACTGTCTCTCTCCCTCTCTCTCTCTTTCTCCCTCTCCCTCTTTCTGTCTCTCTCTGTGTCTCTCTCTCCCTCTTTCTCTCTCTCTCTCTCTGTCTTTCTCTCTCTGTCTCTCTCTCCCTCTTTCTCTCTCTTTGTCTCTATCTCTCCTTCTTTCTGTCTCTTTCTCTCTCCCTCTCTCTCTCTCTTTGTCTTTCTTCCTCTTTCTCTCTCTTTGTCTCTCTCTCTGTGTTCTCCCTCTCTCTATGTGTGTGTCTCTCCCTCTGTCTCTCTCTCTTACTGTCTCTCTCTCTCTCTCTCTGTCTCTCTCTCTCCCTCTTTCTATATATATATATAGTGTATGCGTGTTTGTGTTAGTCAAACACCTGGTCTTGATGAACTGAAATTTCATTTTCTTTCATTAAATTATAATATGTCACAATTCCTAATCCTTAGAAAGTGAAGTCTGTATTTTATATATAATGTATTATCAAAAATGTTTCAATCGATCCATAAGCTAAAGATTTTACATTAAATAAAATTTAATAATGATGTACTGACAGACAGCATGGAATGCACTTCCAAGAATTGCTCGCATCTGTGTGGCGTGACGTCAACAAACCCGAGACAAGAAACGTGTTACTGTCCACGAGGGATGATATTAAATTCATTACATGACACTTTGTGCGTGGGTGAGTCAAACATAACTGTTCAGTTCGTGTGTTGGTCAGTTCAGATGTTCACTTTGTGACTGTGTCGTTCCAAATGTTCACTTTGTGACTGTGTCGTTCCAAATGTTCACTTTGTGACTGTGTCGTTCAAAATGTTCACTTTGTGACTGTGTCGTTCCAAATGTTAACTTTGTGACTGTGTCGTTCACAATGTTCACTTTGTGACTGTGTCGTTTCAAATGTTCACTTTGTGACTGTGTCGTTTCAAATGTTCACTTTGTGACTGTGTCGTTTCAAATGTTCACTTTGTGTGGACGGGTTCAAATGTTCAGTTCAAATGTTCAGTTCAAATGTTCAGTTCAAATGTTCAGTTCAAATGTTTTAAGCATCACGCGTTGTGTCCATTCATGATAACCGCCTGCATCCCTTCCCTCCTCGAGTATTTATTTTCTACGAAGTGTTATTGGAGTGAAAGCGTGCTATTACTGCTTATGGGCACTGCAACGGCAAGTTTCACTTCAGTTTGAATCTATAAAAACAAACATTTTAACGATTCCTTTTACGTGGGAAACCGATGGAGCAAATCCAACGGTCCTCCAACTATTGTCATGAAGCAGGGAGACAGGGTCAGGGGCGTATCTCTTCTTGAGTTAGTGTCAAGGGCGGATCTCTACGTGATATATGGCCAGTGGCGGATCTCTATATGAGATAGGGTCAGAAACATATCTCTAAAAGAGATAGGGTCAGAAACATATCTCTAAATGAGATATGGTCAGAAACATATCTCTAAATGAGATAGGGGCAGAAACATATCTCTAAATGAGATGGTGTCAGAAACATATCTCTAAATGAGATGGGGTCAGAAACATATCTCTAAATGAGATGGGGTCAGAAACATATCTCTAAATGAGATGGGGTCAGAAACATATCTCTAAATGAGATAGGGTCAGAAACATATCTCTAATTGAGATGGGGTCAGAAACATATCTCTAAATGAGATAGGGTCAGAAACATATCTCTAAATGAGATAGGGTCAGAAACATATCTCTAAATGAGATAGGGTCAGAAACATATCTCTAAATGAGATAGGGTCAGAAACATATCTCTAAATGAGATAGGGTCAGAAACAGATCTCTAAGTGAGATGGGGTCAGAAACATATATCTAAATGAGATAGGGTCAGAAACATATCTCTAAGTGAGATGGGGTCAGAAACATGTCTCTAAGTGAGATGGGGTCAGAAACATATCTCTAAATGAGATAGGGTCAGAAACATATCTCTAAGTGAGATGGGGTCAGGGTCGGATCCTTACGTGAGGTTAAATTCACATACAGTATTCCATTATTGTTCTCATTTACATTTCCCATATTTTTTTTTTCCGTTTATGTTTCAGATTGCAACAACTTTACATACGGAAAACACTGCCTGCAGGAGTGTGCATGTGCTCGCAACACCACTCGGACTTGCGAGTCGAAATTTGGGTCGTGTCGATGCAACCCTGGCTGGACGTCTGGTAACTGCTCCCAGGACATCGATGAATGCAACACCGGGGCTCACAACTGCCACTCCGACTCCTATTGCATCAACACACCCGGAAGCTATTTATGCCAATGTTATCCGGGGTATACGTTGGACGAAGACGGAAACTGCGTCAACTCTGTTCAAAGTAAGCCAAGGTTCATGTCTTCATTTGATATAAAGAAAAAAATCAGAACAATGATGATTCAACTAATATAAATCAAACCGTGTATATATATACGAAGTGGCTATTGGTACCCGGGTACCAGAATTGAGAGGTTGGGATTAAAAAACGATTTAAAATATTTTTGTTGGGTTTGTAAGACCAAACGAGGTATCAAATGAAAGATAGTTGATTGTACTGTACGTTTGAAATGCTAATTCTTCATTTTAACTAAAATAAACTACCACAAATGACATCCGAATAGCATTGGGTTTAATGTGTCCCGGCTCCGAAAGGGGGCGCTGCGTGTCCGTGTACATTTTGACTAATGCTAATCGCTGATGAAGGCTTCCTGCCGACACGTTCGTTGTTTAGTTGCGTTCCTTGTATCAGGTTTAACCTTACTGTGTTTTACTAATTTCCTATTGTGCTAACCTGATTGCAGTCTCCCCCATTATTACCTTTTTTATAAGAATCACAATTATTTATAACCCCTCCCAAGGTACGCCACCGCCGCTGAACTATATTCACATTCTAATATCCCAATCTTTTTTTTTACACTGCATATTTGTTGCATCATAGTTACATTTAGACTGTTCAAACAAAAGAAAATCGAAGTGGCTATAGGTACACGGGTAGCAGAATTGAGAGGTTGGGATTAAAAACGATTTAGTATATTATTGTTGTGTTTGTAAGACCAAATGAGGTATCAAATAAAAGATAATTGAATGTACTATACGTTTGAAATGTTAATTCTTCAGTTGTACTAAAATAAACTACCACAAATGACATCCGAATAGCATTGAGCTTAATGGTACCCGGGTACGAATGGCGGCTCTGCGCGTCCGGGTCCATTCTGGTGCAGCCAAAGAAAATATTACGCACCAAACGCTCTTGTGGTATTTTTTAGAGTATCATTTAGCGGAGTAATAGGGCATTTTATTTTAAGGCTCTGTTTAACTCACCATTACCCCATACATTCATGTCATGAGAATTATATTGATTGATACCTAATCCTAAATTGTTATTACACATCTTTTCTCCAGATTGTAGTTTAACTTTGACTCAAAGTTCTGGGATCATGACGTCGCCAGGCTATCCGATTTCTTATCAAAACAATCAGCATTGTCACTGGAAAGTTGTCGTGCCAAAAGGCAACTTCATTTCACTGACGTAAGTTATCACTAAAACCATCAATAGGCGAAGGTGGGTTGGTATATCTCTAAGGGTCGGTTCACACGATCAAATTTCGCGTCAAATTGTTGTATGAACGCACTATTTTGCGCGTGGTTTCCTTTTTTGGGGAATTTGATCAAATAGTAATTTGAAAGTTGTGACAAGGCTTCATACACGAATTGCATCAAATGCTTGACGCGGAATTTGACCGTGTGAACCGACCCTAAGTGTCGGTTCACACGGTCAAATTTTCCTTCAAGCATTTGATGCAATTCGTGTATGAAGCCTTGTCACAACTTTCAAATTACTATTTGATCGAATTCTCCCAAAAAAGAAACCACGCACAAAATGGTGCGTTCATACAACAATTTGACGCGAAATTTGACCGTGTGAACCGACCCTTAGACAGCTATAAAAAAAATTCACTCATAAGCAGCAGCGTAGTAAAATGAAGCCCATGTGTGGAACGGTCAATGAATGACTGAAACCTATAAAAGGTGGGTTCTATAATGACATGATTCAGTTTTTCACTTTATTAGCCTCTTCGGTATGATCCATTTCCAAATGTCAGGCCGCACCAAGGTTTCATTCAAGATTGCTAACTGTCCGTAAATTTGCTCTCACTGTAAAAATTTGATCCTAAATGACTTTTTGTAAATGTCCTCAACTTTACGATGTCCGTAAAGACGTACTATTGTTATTTTGAACATTTGTGGGAAATGGCGCTCTCAATGATGGAAAAATCAGTAGGCCCTACTGGTAGCGAAACAAGGGGCGTGAAAGGGCGGTCGCTCCAAGAGGCACTTTTTGGGAGCTGAAATTCCTGGGTTTTTTTTTTTTTTATTTGTTGTTTTTTTTTTTTTTTTTTTTTTTTGTTGATTTTTGGTTACATCAATGACGCATTTTGATTTAAATTTATTTTTTACATTTAAGAAAACATTTCTTTACAATTCCGTCAATATTTTTTTAAAAAATCTGTCTCCCAGTTTTGGATTTTCAACGTAAAATTAAGTGTAATAAAAATATTTCCGTAGTAAACTTAATGAAATAAGATTATGCATACTTTTTTTTACTTCATTCGGGCTACTCTTTGTTTTAATTTTTACTTAAGAGTTCAGAGTAATTCTTTAATGTACATTTTTTATTTTAAATCAGTCCAAAAGAGAGACCAATACACAAAAATGGAATATATCTTTATATATTAAAAAATTGACTAAAATATCATTTTAAATGAGCGCTTTTGCCAAGCATGAAATAATCGCTGGCTAAGGCTAAGAAGACTAAGTAGGCTTTCATACTCTATTATTCTATAGTCTATAGTCTTATACTATACTGTCTATACCAGACATAGGCAAACTACGGCCCGCGGGCCATATACGGCCCGTTGGGCTTTTTAATCCGGCCCGCCGAACTCGTCCACGTTATATTATTAACTATTTCGCTGCTGAGCAACGCACACTGCGTTCATCCGCCGTTCTAAAAAACCGCGGACCAACGCGCTCTGCTTCGTTTCGATATCATGTTTGTTTCTTTGCTATTTCTCGGTTTAACTTTATACGAGCAAGGGGACTTCAGCATCGTCAGTTTATTGCGTTCTCGGAAGAAACCGATGCAGATCAACAGGACTTACTTTACCACTCTCGTGTGCGCTGGCTAAGTTTGGGTAAAGTCTTTCAAAGAATGTGGGAGCTGAAGGAGGAGATCACTGCATTTTTGGAGTTAATGGGGAGATCCGACGAATTTCCCGAGCTAAGCGACAAGAACTGGCTTTGTGACTTTGCGTTTGCTGTGGACATACTTTCGCACATGAATGAGCTGAACACCAAGCTACAGGGTGAAGATCAATTTGTGCACGACATGTACACAAATGTTAGGGCCTTCAAATCCAAGCTGACTCTTTTCTCCAGACAAATTTCAAACAAATCTTTCACTCGTTTCCCCACTCTAGCCATGCAGAAAGAGGCGACCCGAAACGCGCAGAAATACAGCAAATCACTGGACGACCTGCACGGAGAATTCTGCCTTCGTTTGTGTGACATTGAAAAAATTGAAAAGTCACTTCAGCTCGTGTCCTGTCCCCTGTCACGAGACCCTGAAACAGCACCACAGGAGCTGCAGTTGGAACTGATAGATCTTCAGTCTGACTCTGTATTGAAGGAGAAGTTTAACTCTCTTAAACTGAACGACTTTTATGCTTCACTTACGAAGCCACGTTGCCAAACCTCGGAGAATGGCACAGAAGATGCTGACGTTGTTTGGCTCAACCTATGTGTGTGAACAGACATTCAGCATCATGAACATCAACAAAGCCCGTCACAGATCTAAGTTAACTGACCAACACCTCGGATCTATCTTGAGAATTGCCACAACAAATATAATCCCAGACATTGATGCACTTGCAAAAAGAGGAGACCAACAACACTGTTCCCACTGAAACTGAATGGGAGTTTATTACTACGTAATTAATAAATTTGTAAAACAATTTTTACAATAAACTAAGCACAATGGTGTTTTGCTGCCTATGAAAGGCCACATCTTTTCATGTAATGATTTTTACATTTAATATATATTAGTTCACATAAACACACCAATCTCCTATTCTGACCCGGCCCCTCTGTAAAATTTTAGAAACCATTGTGGCCCGCGAGTCAAAAAGTTTGCCCACCCCTGGTCTATACGAAGAAAAAAGTTCATTTGTCAATATTTGTGATATACAGACTTGTTACCACAACCACAATAGTTAACTCTGCGGATTGGTCAAACAATTTTTTTTTTAAAATACATTGATGGGTCGTAACAAATAAACAAAATAATTAAAAAATGGAGATGTTTTCTTAATTTTTAACGTATAGGCTACTTCAAAATAACACTGTGACACAAGAAGGCCTCATTTTAACTTCAAAAACAAATGAGTCTCATTAGACTAGTAGTTAATTAAGTTATTTCTGATAAGTAAATAAGTAAGTACTTGTTTCTTTCCGAATCTGAGTCAGTAGTTCCCCATCCTTCAGTTTTTTTACTAAGTGAAAGTGACTAACAGTACAGAGAGTAAATATTATTAAGTTTAAAGTTATAAAGTGCCCAATAAGCCCATTACTTCATTACTTATACTACGAGTTTAAAAATAATTTTGTGTTCATCTAATAAACAATGGACTACGATTAGTCACTTCCTTGTTTTGTCACGTGATACGTACCAGCCATTAGTAGGCTTTCTGCTACACATAACAACACATAACAACAGATAAACAGCTGATCAGCCATTGCCATTATCATTAATTCTAAAGCAAAATGTTTGTCTCCATCAGCGCTTCCCCAGTGTTAATTAAAAATTTTACTTTTCAAAATATTCTTGAATACACGCGTTTCTTTAAATGACATTCATTAAATGTGACAATAATTATAATTCAGTTATGATTAAAGGAAGAAAGTTGTTTGAAGAAAAATTTGTGAGCGACTAGTGTGTTGCAGACAGCCTCCCGGAAGTATTACTTGTTTTTACACGTATCACGTGACAAAACAATCGACTAATCGTAGTCCATTGTTTTAATTTAATTTAATGTATTTTCAACGAGTAAGAGTGCCTCGGGAAAAGTTTTAAAAAAATTTATGTTACTATTACTATTATTTTATTTGTTTATTATGTTATATGTAGGCTATTACATCACTATTCACTGACATCAGAAATAATTCCAGTTACGTCATAGATAGGTTGTTTACCCAATTATTAATTATTAGAAAATTTATTTCACTCTTAGATTCACTGTCATGTGACGTTGAAGAATGCCCTTTTGCTTATATTGACAAATGAAATTTATGATGGTAACATCCAATCTGTATAAGAAAGTATAAGAAAGTAGGCCTACTTATTGAGTATTTACCTTGTATACAACTCTTTACAAAATAACTTTACAGTAAATTTATCTTACCTTTTACCTTTAGCTTCTCTGCATATGACATTGAAGGCTGCCCATGTGATTATATAGAGATATATGATGGCAATGGTACTGAGTCTCCACATATTGGAAAGTACTGTTCTAGTATTTATGGACCATGGATGATCAACTCTACTTCCAGCTCTCTGTACATCACTTTCAGGTCTGATGCGTCTGTTGTAAAATCTGGATTCAGGGCAACATATAACTCTTATGGTAATTTTATGTCCAAACATTATTGTTTATTCTCTCTATGTAATTTATGAAAATGTACCATTATCCCAAGCACAAAGTTTACCTTCGTCTATTTTTAAAACTGTTGACTTATAAGTTGTTGTTTTTTCTTGCTTGTCTGTACTTTATTACTTCATACTCAACTCACGCATACCGTGATACTTTCTTAGCACTATTATTAGCCCTAACAGTAACTGTATTCAAGTTCCAGTAGTATAAAATTCTTAAATAGATTACATTATTTATTTCTTTTAATTGAAACTAATATGTAGTTTTTAAATTATTTTAATATTATTTCAGTTAGCAAAATGTAAAAAATGTCGTACAAGGCCAAGGCTATGTATAGGATTTTACCTTTTTTGTTTTGTTATGGCTTATTTCACTACCAAGACTAAATGCTTATTAAATTGTAGAAACACATTGAAAGTCGTAGGCACCAAAGGTGCAAGGAGTAAATTATTAATAGCAAAGTACATTTGTTGAGGCATTTTAATTTAGGAAAAAAATTGATGAAAAAAGGCATTGAAAAGCAAAATGTTGTGTAGTAAAAGACAGTAACACACTTATCATAACAGTAATATTATATATGAAAATTTTTCTCACCAGAATGTACGGCGCAATCTTGTCATCTCAACTGTTCACAGCAGAATGTTTTAAACATCACTGAAGATGGTTATTGTGTCTGTAAAGGAGGATGGACTGGTCGAGACTGTTCAGTGGACATAAATGAATGCAACAACTACCCTTGCCCTTACAACTCCTACTGTGTTAATTCAATTGGCAGTTACCAGTGTGTGTGCTTCCAGGGTCACTGGAATCAAACAACAGGACAATGTCAAGGTTCTTGTTCTTTGTGTGTTTTTTTGTTGATTAAGTTATATTTCATTCCCTCTATTAATGATAAGGTATTGGCTACATTCGGTAGAACAAGAGATCCTCCAGAGAAGATGGAGATGGATTGGCCATACACTCAGGAAACCTGCCTCCAGCATAACTAGACAAGCCTAGAACTGGAACCCTCAAGGAAAACGGAAAAGAGGCAGGCCGAGGAACACTTGTCGCCGTGAAGTGGAAGCGGATATCAAGAAA
This sequence comes from Omphiscola glabra, assembly GCA_964017045.1. Classification (NCBI taxonomy): domain Eukaryota; kingdom Metazoa; phylum Mollusca; class Gastropoda; family Lymnaeidae; genus Omphiscola; species Omphiscola glabra. The sequence goes on along the minus strand of OZ024804.1, from coordinate 15,227,524 downwards.
CTTGGCCACACTTGGGGGAGGCTGGAGAGATTGGCTCAGGATCGTGATGCCTGGAGGGCTCTTGTAGGCGGCCTATGTCCTAGAAATGACCACAGACGTTGATGAAGATCGGCTGCTGTTCCTCGAGGACGAAACGGCGAAAGAAGAAGATTGGCTACATTAAGATTACAGAAAGGCATTTAATTTTAATGTTTAATTTATTAACCTGCTAAATTCCATTATAAATTATTTGAATTTTTTATAGGACTTTGCTTTAAAATTAAAAATTAATGCAAAAGATTCATTTCTTAATGGTACATTAAAATTGTTTTGACAGCTTGTGCCAACTTCACATATGGCACAAACTGTACCGCTTGTAGCTGTGTACAGAACAATACACAGTACTGCAGCTCTTTGGGTCAATGCGTTTGCTCACCTGGTTGGAGGTCCTATGACTGCTCTCAGCCTGTTTCCCAGTGCTCTGTAAATAGTTGGCAGTGCCCAGATTATTTTGACTGCAAAAATGAAATTGACAGTTTTAAATGTCAGTGCAAAGAAGGCCTCATTTTAACTTCGAATGAGACTTGCAGAGGTTAGTTATGTTACACATAATTTAAGAATATCCCAGATCTCTTGTCTATGAAAACAGTTTTATGTAAAAAAAGATTTGTAAATTACAATGCTTAGACCTAGATTTATTTTTAAAATGGATTGTTTAAGGCATGTCAATATAAGTTAAAAACTGTTTTTTGTTTTTTTAAAGAATTTAATCTTCATTGAACATCAACTAGCATTGACCATTAACAAGTTATTTTAGTTTTTAAAAGTATAATTTACTAGTGCTCTTTCAGGCAGCTTTCTGATTTTTTTCTACTCTTTGAAATTATCCTCAGCCAAATTATTTGTTTTACTTAATTTCAAAATATCACTTTTACCAACCACGTCTTGATGAAGTAAATCTTAATTATCATTTTTGTTTCAGCCAACAAAACCTGCACTTCAAGGAACTGTTCACACCTTTGCGCAAATGTGCAGTATAGCCAAAATAACTCCATTGAACAATGCTACTGCCCTAAAAACTACAGACTGGATGGGGATCAATGCATTAGTAAGAAATATTAAGTTTAAAGCTTTCACATCCCTATTTAGTAGTGTTAAGTTATCAAATAAAGATTGGAGCACCATACAGAAAAAAATTTTTAGGCTAGCTAAATTGAATATCAAAAATTGTATGAAAATGCATAGAAATTCAAGAGTTTTTTTTACAATTAAAAAAATCATCATTAATTATTTTACTATGAAGGGATCATAAATGCTATCAATTTTAGTTACCAGTTACTACAAATGGTGGTAAAATGTAGAACAGCTAGATAATACAATGTATTACTTTTTATTTAAAACATAATGTATTATAAAATTGTAAAATGATGGGCAAAATTAATTGTCTTTATCCAAAAATGATTAGTATTTCTTGTTATAGCATGATTTGTTAGACAATCAATAAAATAGGGCTATTGTTGCATAGCAAATTAGAAATACAATGTGAAAAATATAAACATATATATTTCATCCTTCATATTTCAGTGGCCTATTATTTGGGAAACTTAACAAGTAAGATTTTCATGATGCTAATACTTATCATTATTTCTCATTAATTTCTTTTTTCTTTATCTTTTCTTGTGTTCTATATAATATTTTTATAAATGAGATGGATGTATTATAAGAATTTTTTTTTTCTAAATCTCATTAATTTTTTTAAAAAATATTTAATCATTTTTTGCCATTATAAAATTAGGTGTGTCTATTCAAGGCCAATAGATATAGATATTATGCCTGTTTGTGTGTTCTGTCTGTCATGTCTTAATGAAAAGCAATGCATATGCAGGTAAACATGGTTCTTTATCATAAATATTTTAAAAAACTGTGTTCTGTTACAGCTTACATCAGGGTCAACTTGCAAATACCATATCAACAAGTAGGCTTAGATGAAAAAGATGTTCTTCCGGCAATGGAACAAACTGTAAAATCTGTATGTCATTACTTGTTTATAAGTTAACCTATGTTAGGTTAGTCTTGAAATTAGGGAACCAAGGGAATTAAAATGAAACAAACTCAACTTGTAGTGATTATTTTAATTTCTATTATTTAATCATCATCTTCCTAATCCAGTAGCCATTCATCCATGTGCCTTTGGGTCTGAGGTCATTGTGGATTTTTTGAGGTCTTCCTTTGTTTGTTTTTGTCTAAATATAATGTGTTAGTGTAGTATGTAAGTACATAATAGATAAGCAAGGCGTTTTTCCTTCAATGATTTCTATGTTTTAAAATACAATGATATTGCTTTGGCTATGGCTTATTAACATCGAACCTATGTCTAAAATTATGCATTGTAATCAAAATCTAGGCGACACTTTTGCTCAGCAAACTTTGCCCTTCTAATTGCCCATCAAAAACTTTTTCAATTAGTTTCCAGAAAAGGTGCCACTTTATCTAGAAATATAGGAGAGAGATCATTGGCAATCTATAAATTGGCGACATTTCGTCTTATAGTTATTAAACAGTTTTACAAAAACATTTTTTTATTTGTTTCCTTAATAAATTTAAATTCATAAATTACCTTTTCAAAGATGAGATATAGTGCAATAATATTTTTGTGTAATGACCTAATGACTATTTACTTTACCCTAAAAGATTCTAGGAGTAAATTTCACAAGAGCTCAGATTGTTGGTGAAAAAATCTTGTAAGTAATAGCTTTTAAAAATTGTATGTTTTATTTATTATTTATTTTTTTGCATAATTACTAAATTTTAGTGTAAATACTTTACTATGTTACTTGTGTTTCTGGGGACTTGTTAAATTAAAATCTTTATATTTGTAACTTACTTTGCTAATTATTTCTGAATGAAAACAGGTCAGCTGATGATGGGAATTCTTCTGTTGCTGTTCTCAGCATCACAATGGATATGAATACCTGGAACCATGTTGCTGTATATTATTTTTTAGAAGCTGTCTTTACTGAAAACTTTGCAGTTTATCTATATAGCAAGAAGATCATCATAACTAACGTTGGCTTATTTAACCTTCTCATAGAAGCCTTCAAGAATGAAAATTCATTAGGTAAGGATGAAAAATGTTTTCTGTGTATCAATTTATTTCATTAGAAGTAAGTTTTTTCCAGCTAATGAAAGCATCCATTCCTACAGATATTCTCATTATATTAGTTTGATGATGCAAAAGTAAAAACAATTAATTTGAGGTGGGGTGGAAGGATGTGGACTTTTTTGAAACCTCACAATATTGAAAAAAAAAAAATATGATGGTGTCAAACTATTTAATTTATATGTGAATCCCTTTTCTGCAGATTACAACATATGTGATTCAAGGTTGAAGGCTTTGTTATGCAGGAATGATGAGCTGTGCATTTCTCTACCAGGCCCTCAATATAGATGTGAAGGTACAGCTCATTACATCTACAATTAGTTTCAAGTAACTCAAGCTAACTAAAATCTAAGATTTTATGTTACCCAATACCACAATTCAAACCTAGCTCTGCCAGATAATCAATTTTTCTTTTAAAATGAGGGTTATGAAAACTTAGAAACAAACGAAAATTAAGAAATATTTTATTTTCAGCATGCCCGCCATTTAAGTTCAACTATGAAAATGGGTGCACCAGTCCATGCCCATGTGTTCAGAACCAAACAGAATACTGTACAAGTGATTATGGCCAGTGTGTCTGTATGCCAGGATTTACTTCATATGGCTGTTCCATGGATTTGGATGAATGCTCTAATGCAACTTTATTTTGTCCCGAATACTCTGAGTGTCAAAATGTTCCTGGCAGCTTTCAGTGTGTTTGTAGAGAAGGGTTTCAAAAGAATTCAAATGGTTCTTGTGAAGGTAATTACCTTAGTTATCCATGTGCTGAAAAATCACAAATGTATAATTGCATAATTTTAATGTAAAAAAAATAAACATATATTGAATACAATTATTGATAAAAAATAGTATTTCTTTGGTTGACTGAAGTCGCTTTTTAAAATTGGGTTATCAGAAGATAATAAGGTGGGTCCGAGGATATGCATACAATAAAATTATTTTATAACTTCAATTCTTTTTTTTAAAACTTAATAAAGAAATCAATTTTATTAAGAAAGTTTTTTTTTGTATGTGATATTCAGTAACACCCAGTGCTGCTTGCCAAACAAGAAACTGTTCACATGCATGTGTTAGGACAGCATCATCTAACCACACATCACAGGTTGAGCAATGTTTGTGTCCTGTAGGCACATACTTGGCAGGGAATTTTTGTCAGGGTAAACAAATATTTACTACACAATTAAATCTTTATAAGTATATGCACATAAATGCAATTAAAACTATTTATTGCCTTCAATATCAAATTAAATTATGAACTCTTAAAAATTAGAACTTAAAAACTGAATTCTTTCCAGAATGTGAAAACCTGACATATGGGCAAGGCTGTAACACACAGTGTGACTGTGTAGCAAACAACACAATAAATTGTGATAAAAGGACAGGAAAATGCATGTGTGCACATGGTTGGACATCCTCAGACTGTGCTCAGGATATTAATGAATGCAACACACTCCCCTGTGTACCAAACGCACAGTGCCTAAACACTTTAGGAAGCTTTTCATGTATTTGTTATGATGGCTATGAGCGTTCCCCTGAGGGATTATGTCAAGAAAAAAGTAAGCTCAATTGTAATTGGAATCATTTTTTAAGGAGCTGCTAAAATTTTATGCTTTAAATTGAATGTGAAGTATGATTTCAAATTATTACATGTAATTGATGCTTTTAACTTCTTGTCTAATATCATGAAGCTGAGATACTTTTATTCCATTTATTGAAAATTAACAAGAAAGAAAAAAACAAAATGAATTATATTTTTTATTTTAACTCTCTTAGAACATTTGTTTGTATAAAATTTTTGTTCTTTTCAGCTTGTAGTTCAATATTGATGCAAAGTTCTGGAAATATAACATCACCAAATTACCCCGGCTTTTACTACAACAATGCAAATTGTAGCTGGACTATCACTGTAGCTAGGGATTTCTATATTTCTCTTAGGTAAATTTAAAGAATTTTATTTCAATGTGACTGAAGTAAGAGTAATTAAATTAATATTAAGACAGTTCTCTGTTGAATGTATTATATAACTTGGCTGTGACATTGAACTTTTAGAAGAAATGTTTTTTTCCTTTAGATTTTCTGCAATAGATATTGAAGGATGTCCCTTTGATTATGTGGAGATTTATGATGGTAGGAGTAATAAAGACCCACTTTTTGGAAAATACTGCTCAACGATTACTGGATCATTGACATTACACTCCACTTTCAACTCTCTTTACATCACCTTTAAGTCTGATGGCTCTGTTGTTAGAAAAGGATTTTCAGCAACATACAACTCTATAGGTAATATTTCTGTTGATGGCTTTAGATTACAATCCCCTGAGATACAGCGGAGCGTCAATTTTCTGAAACTAATTGAGTACAGGTGTGTGTTTTGGATAACATATTTTTCAGATAAACCAACGCTGCCACGAAAAAGTTGCTTTAAAAGAGTTAGTGGGAAGAAAATTCTTACCTTTTAGTTTTACATATGTGACACTTTATTGCACAGTGTCTTAAAAATACAGCAATGTGTTTTGGGTCTGATGATTGAAGTCAAAATCTGTTGAGGACTGGACTTTTTTTTTATCTTTAGAGTATGTTCTTTCCAAGAAAAAAATGACTGGTATTTAGAATTATTTTTTAAATGTGTTCACAATGTCTTAGCAGGCATGTATCCTAACAAAATTAACAAGTTTGCAGATTACATTATTACATTCTGGTTATATTTTTTTACATTAATTGTTAAAATCAATGCTTTTCTGTACTTGATTTTAAAACAGCTAAATAATATTATTATCTAATATATACCTACATTCATGTTACAGAAAGCCTCAATATTTTGGAAACATAAAAACAAATACCTACTTGGGGCAAAGTTATCATAATGTTGAATCAACAGATGGTTATTCTTTTTATTAACTTGAAATATTAAATCTTTAAAATTTTGTTCATCCCAATAGAATGTGAGGAAGAAAGATGCCGTTACAATTGCTCTGGGGGAAACTCTGTGGGCAATAACACAAACAATGGCTACTGCATATGTAAAGAAGGATGGACAGGTCTAGACTGTTCTGTGGACATCAATGAATGCAACAACACCCCTTGCCCTTACAACTCCTACTGTGTTAATTCAGTTGGCAATTATGAGTGTGTGTGCTACGAGGGTCATTGGAATCAAACAGCAAGACAATGTCAAGGTATTTTCACTTTTTTAAGAGACCACATATATGCTTTTTTTTCATTGTAAATTTCATGTGATTTATTTTCTACATCAATTTGATGTGTGTTGAAAAGACAAAAATTATGACGAAAGCACCACTGGCATCACCACTGAAAATAAGGTCAGGGAGGAAAGATTAGAGACAGTTGGCAGCTTCAAGTACCTTGGAGCAATAGTCTCGTAAGAAGGCTCCAAGCCCGAATTGATGGCCAGGATTGCACAGACTACAACAGCACTAAAGAGGCTCAAGAAAATATGGAATGACAAAAATATAAACCCCAGCACCAAAATCAGGCTGATGTGCTCATTAATCCTCTCCATTTTCTTATATGCCTGTGAGTCCTGGACATTAACAGCAGAACTTGAAAGGAAAATAAAGGCGATGGAGATGAGATGTTTCAGAGGCATTCTTGGCATCTGCTATAGAGACCATATCACCAATAAATAAGTGAAAGAAAGGATTTGTCAAGCAACTGGGCAGTACAATGACCTCCTGGTGTCTGTAAAAAAAGCGCAAACTTGAGTGGTATGGCCACGTGATCAGAAAACAAAGGCTTGCCAAAGAACTCATGCAGGGCACAACTAGAGGAGGAAGAAGAAGAGGAAGACAGAGAAAAAGATGGGAAGATAACATCAAAGAATGGACGGGATTAAACTAGGCGACGCTATGCATAAGACCAAGAGGATTGAGAAGGATAATTTTCATGTCATCTGTGGTGCCCCAACAGTCCAAGGACTAAGGGACATGATGATGATGATGAAATATTACTATTTCTTAGACTTCTCAACAGAGTTTAACAGGTTCAATCACACCTTAAGAATAAATTATTTTCTTTTAAATTTAGATATAAATTAAAATATACTACTGTGGATATTGAACATTATAAGAAATGGCCCACAACATGTCAAGACTAATAGACAAATATCATTAACTAGAGAAATAAGTAGGCCTACTGCGTCTCCTCCTTGTAGCAATCTCTCCCCTATCCAGTATACAATATAAACCAATGATATTCTGAACTTAAGCAACAACATTGCAGTAATTAAGTTTTCCGATGATTTGCTTAATATTTTGAGTAGAAAGCTTATATTGCTACCTTGTTAAAAGCTTTATCAGCTGATCGTTGAAAATTTCAACCAAAGACATTTGTTCTTAAAAGATAATACAATTTCAGCATAAAAAAACAAATTATTAACCATTTCTACAGTGCAGCGAAAAAAAAGTATACTGAACGTCATTATTACCTGCTAGTGTGGTAATTCATTGTCTAGCATCAAACACCAATTAAATAGACTAATCAACTGTCATTTGAAGAACTATGTGAAGAAAAATGCATTTGTAAAACTACAAAAGTGTTGGATGATACATTCCACCCTTTTCATCACAGATACTTAAGATCACATCTCACCCTTTTCATCACATATACTTAAGATCACATCTCACCCTTTTCATCACAGATACTTAAGATCACATCTCACCCTTTTCATCACAGATACTTAAGATAACATCTGACCCTTTTCATCACAGATACTTAAGATCACATCTCACCCTTTTCATCACAGATACTTAAGATAACATCTGACCCTTTTCATCACAGATACGTAAGATCACATCTCACCCTCTTCATCACAGATACTTAAGATCACATCTCACCCTTTTCATCACAGATACTTAAGATCACATCTCACCCTCTTCATCACAGATACATAAGATCACATCTCACCCTTTTCATCACAGATACATAAGATCACATCTCACCCTCTTCATCACAAATGCCTAAGATCACATCCCACCATCTTCATCACAGATACCTAAGATCACATCTCACCCTTTTCATCACAGATACATAAGATCACATCTCACCCTCTTCATCACAGATACCTAAGATCACATCCCACCCATTTCATCACAGATACCTAAGATCACATCTCACCCTTTTCATCACAGATACTTAAGATCACATCTCACCCACTTCATCACAGATACCTAAGATCACATCCCACCATCTTCATCACAGATACCTAAGATCACATCTCACCCTTTTCATCACAGATACTTAAGATCACATCTCACCCTTTTCATCACAGATACATAAGATCACATCTCACCCTCTTCATCACAAATGCCTAAGATCACATCCCACCATCTTCATCACAGATACCTAAGATCACATCTCACCCTTTTCATCACAGATACATAAGATCACATCTCACCCTCTTCATCACAGATACCTAAGATCACATCCCACCCATTTCATCACAGATACCTAAGATCACATCTCACCCTTTTCATCACAGATACTTAAGATCACATATCACCCTTTTCATCACAGATACTTAAAATCACATCTCACCCTCTTCATCACAGATACCTAAGGTCAACTTGATCAGGGTGAACTCTTCCATTTAAAGTTAAGACAGAAAGATATGAAATTTCCCCAGTAGTTACAAAATCTAAATGCTCACTAATTTAGTCTAAATTTTCATTAATTTCATTAAAAGAGTTTTTTTTTTTTTTTTTTTTGATATATGACAGCTGACTTCTACTTTTGAGAAACACTTTTAGAATCTTGTGTTATATTTTTCAAGTTTTAAAATATTGTCTTGGTTACTCAACGCATTTCTCCATGTACTGAAGAGGTATATGTAAAATGTAATAAAAATACATTTATGTTTATTTGGATGTATTACCCAATTTTTTTTAGTTTTACAAATTTTGCTTTTTAAAAAAAATATAATTCATATTTTCAGACTGTCCAAGCTTTACATATGGCAGAAATTGCACTGAGTGCGAATGCATACAAAGCAATACTGAATACTGCACAAATGAAGGTCAATGCATTTGCTTAACTGGTTGGACATCATATGACTGTTCTATTGATGTGGATGAGTGTGGACAGATTGGACGGCATTGCTCAGATTACATGAACTGTAAAAACAGTTTGGGCAGTTATGACTGTGAGTGTAAAAATGGCCTCATGTCTTCCAATGGAACCTGTAAAGGTTAGTTTCTGATGTAGATAATTTTAAATAAGGCCAAGATGAAAAGAAAAAAAATTAAATTAAATGAGTTTAATGGAGTTCATTTGTCTTCTTGTCTAAGGGTGTTCATTATTTTGCCAAATACGCTCCATGCATGAAGATTTTAAAAATAATTTTTAGCATATTTATTTTCATTTATGTTTATTTTTCAAGGAGGCAGGTAGTAAAATAAAATGATGATTTTTTACAGCCTGCTATCCAACACTTTATGAAGAAAAAAATGATTTTAAAATGATTGAAATAAAAGTTAACATTTTTATCAGATCATTTCCTTTTATATATATTTGTTGAAATAATGTTGTCTTGTTAACTTTCTGTTAAAAAAAAATTATAATAAATTCTACATAACTTTATAGTTTAAAATGTAGACTACACATTTTATTGTGTTTTATGTAACTAATACGGGCCTACATTGATTTTAGGAACATTCTGTACACTTTCAATAAAGAGTATGAAGCTTTGTTTTTTTCCAGCCATGCCAAATTCAATCTGCACCTCAAAAAACTGTTCAAATCTCTGTGCAAGTGGGCAATTTGATCAAAATATCACAATTGAACAGTGTTACTGTCCTCTAGGTTATAGACTGGATGGAGAGCAGTGTATAGGTAAAGAAGATGGTGATGGCCTTTTAAATAAAGATAAATAATTTGATTACCAATTACATATTTATGGATTCACATTTGAATCTACAAGGACATCCCCTGCATTTTCGGAAGCAATAACTAACTTATCTTTGGTGAAACAGTGTATTTAATGCTAATATAAAATATAACATATTTGAACAATTTTTTTAATTAAGCCATTTGATGATAAAACATAACTTAGAAAAGTTAAACTACCTAAAAAGACAAAGAAATTTAATTTGTTCAATACTCTTAGTAATAAATAGTGTCAGTCAAAAATGTATTTTATTTTATTTACAAAATGTTTTAAATTATTAAACTGATTAAAATTGCAAGAAATTAATAAGTTATCCATTGGCTGCATATATAGAACAAAATGTTTTAAAATTTAATATTTATTTACATCTTTTCATTAAAATTAAATTTTCAAAATGAAAAACACTTTATAAAATAGTTTTTATTTGGTTTTTTGTTTTGTGTGGTATTCATTTCAGATTCATATATTCCCTTTGGAAATATATCAAGTAAGCTTTCTGTAAAGTTTTGCTTTCATTTTGTTAAGTTTTTTTTTTTTAATTGTTAAATGATAATTAATTTTTTGTTTTGTATTTTTTGTATGCTTTTATTTATCTTAACATTAGTGATTTTTCTCTGCATTGACCACTTTGTGTCCATTATACACACATTTTTTTACATTAAGACGAACAGAAATTTTGGTTGGCCTACACATTCCCCAATAGGAATTACTTGTTGTAAACTTATAATGAACGAAAGAAAATCAATGTAAATATTTAGGCAAGCAATGATGGTTTAGGCCTTAATACCCCCCTCCCAACCCACAATGTTCACTATCAATAGATGTGAATTTCTTTTTTAAAAATGTAATCGACTTCTATTCATCCTAGAGTAGTCACATAATTTGATTAACTGTTTTTACTAGTTTAAAGTTTATTAGACATTTTTTAAACCATTCAGATACATTTAGGCTCTCTCCATTATAAAATTATCTATCATTTTACCTTATGATTATGCATCAGCTCTTATAACCAGTGTCAGTTGAATTATACTTTCCCTGAAATTATTTTTTTTTTTCATTTACTTGCTAGAACATTTTTTAAGCGTTATGTATTACTTTTAAATGTAACTTTTTCATGCTCTTATATGATTCTATTTGCAAGCGAATAATTTCCAGTTAAATTCTTAAACCTTTTTTTTTAAAAAAAAAAGCTACTTTAAAAACATTATGGGCATTATTAGTTTTCCTCTTGTGATATTTCTTGCAGCCTTTTTGAGAATCTATTTTGATGAAAAATATAAAAAATCAGATGAAGAGAGTGTCTTGCATGCATTACAAGATTTTGTGAATAATGTAAGTGTGTTATAGTATAATTTAAAATCTTGCAATTGTGCTGGTGATATCTAGATAGACTTTTTGTTCAATAACTAAATGGCTTTTTTTTAATCAAACAAATAAAAAGAAAATAGAGGTTTAATTAAAAGTTTGACATGTACCACAATTTCATGGTGATGTATATAACACCTTTAAACATTAATAGGATTAGCCATTGATAATAAAAATGATAATATCTACTATCTTTTTTAAAAGTGTTAACATGAAAACTGTTAATATTCCAATCACATTTTTTATCATGAGATTAAAATGAACATTTTAGTTTTTCTTTTATTATACATTTTTCAAAAAAAAAAAGGGGGGTTTGGGGGATAAACATATTATGCATTTAAAAAGACATGCATATTTCTTTTTACAGGAACAAGATGTCTTTGGTCCCATGTTTTCTAAAATTTTGAACCTTCAACTGCTGTAAGCATTTCATATCTGAAAATAGTGTTTTTATTTTTTTTATTTTTTTTTATAAAAATATTTTTTTTTAAATAAAATGAAAAAGAAAGTTAAGGGCCCATCCATCCATCCCTGTGGCGTTACATCCCATTTGGGCTTTGGCCTGCCTCACTACTTCCTTACACTCACACCTAAATAATGCTTTTCTTTTCCATGCTTGGATTCCCAGTTGTTGTAGATCTGTTTCCACATCATCCATCCATCTAAGACTAGGTTTGCCTTTGAGCCATTTTCCTTTAGGGTTTTGGTGATGCACCCTCTTCACTCTGTCATTTGGCATTCTCTCTAAGTGTCCAGCCCAGATAAGCCTGCCCTTTTTTATTTCTGCTACTGTCTTAGGATCCTGATATAGATTTTTACAATTCATGATTGTTTCGTATTCTCCATCCATATTCATCCTTTGTTGGTCCATATATTTTCCTGAGAACTTTCCTCTCCCATGTGTTTAATAGGTTTTCTGACGTTTTTGGTAGGGTCCTAGTTAAGGGCCCCTTGGTAGCAAAATAAATAAAATTAACAAAGCTGCTGCCTTCTTTTTAGGGAGATGACTTTATAATTTCTGTGAAAGAGCCAACAGGACTTGAGTAACCATCCAGATAGAGAAAAGGCACAAGCTGTGCAGGTTTATCTCCATAAGTATGTGGTAATGAGCTCAGTGGCATAGCTAGGATTAGAGCCACCCAAGGAGCGTCAAGATTATTTTATGGAAATGCTGCTTCTCTATGTATAGAAAAAGTGCCCAATGGTGCATAGTGCTGCTTGTGCCGATACTCTCTGTCCCACCCTTCCAATGCCAGTGTTTGAACTAGGGACAAAATTTCATTCTCATTTGATTGGATTTGTTGGGGAATTAATATCATCTCCATATGGTTGTTATGGTTTGATTCTTATTGTTAACAGGTCCGCTGGAGATAGCAACGCTTCAGTTGCAATACTTGGTGTGACAATGGATATTGAGGGCTGGTACAACCACAATGTCTATAGACTTTTTGAATATGTGATGAATGGACACTTCAGCATTTACATACAGGGAACAAAATATACCATAACAAAGATAGACATATTTGAAATACTCATGGATGCACTAAGCAATATAAACCCTATAAGTAAGTGCAATAACTTTAGTAATGAAACTAAATTTTATTTCTTCAATAATTTTGCCACATGAAGGAGATTGAATAGACTAATTTAACTAGAAAAATGTTTTTTAACTAAGTTTGTTTTTTTTTTGTTTTTTTTTTTAAATATAAATCTTAAGGAAATAAATACAAATTAAGACTCATTTATCTCTTTTTTACTTCGAAAGATATTTATAATATATTTCAATGACATAATTTAACCTAATCCAATTAATACATATAAATTAGGTGTAATTGATTTTTTTGTTCTTTCTTAAAGACTATGACATTTGTGGCTCCTACTTGTCCGGTCAGTTGTGTAGAGGTGAAAAGCAGCACTGCCTCTCCCTACCAGGCACTGGTTACAGATGTGAAAGAGGTATTTTAAATTATTCAGTAATTTTTAAAGCACACTTATTTAATTCGTGATATAAAATTTTCAAAGCAAGCTAATAAATGATCACAACCTGCTCATTTTTCTTTCCTTAGCATGTCCACCATTCAAGTACAGCTACCATTGTGCTAGGGAGTGTAACTGTGCAGAAAACCAAACAGATTACTGTACTTTTGAGAATGGTGATTGTGTCTGCAAGCCGGGCTTTACTTCATATGACTGCTCTGTTGATGTAGATGAGTGCACAAACGTCACTTCACTGTGTCCAGAATACTCTGTGTGTCAGAATGTTCCTGGGAGCTTTGAATGTCATTGCAGAGATGGACTTCAGATGAACTTGGAGGGATTTTGTGAAGGTGGCTTTTTAAACTGCTTGATTATTATTTTTTTTTAAAGTTAAATAAAAACTTAATCCAAATTATTTTTAAAATGACTCAATGATTATAATGATGATGAAATTAAATGTTTATTTTCTTAATCATTTTACTTTAATTGACATTATGTCATACAAGTTAATCATTCTTTTTGTTTACTTAGAGCACTGATAATGTATCCAATTTATGAAAAAATGCCATACCTCTCATTTTCTCATGGCTTGCCAGACAAATAATATTCAAATAAATAGTGAATTTCTGTTAACCATTTTTTTTTTTTTTTCAAATCAATTTTTTTTTTTCAAATCAATTTTTTTTTTTTTCAAATCAATTTTTGTTTTGCAAATCAATTTTTTTTTTATCTCCACAAATTTAATTCAGTAACACCCAGTGCCTCTTGCCAAACAAGAAACTGTTCAGATGTATGTGTTCGATCAACTTTGAATAACCAGACATCACCAGTTGACCAGTGTCTGTGTCCTGTAGGAACATATTTAATTGGGGATAATTGTCACGGTATGTGGATTTTTTTCCCTGAAAGCTTCAACATGATTACTATACAAATAAGTTCTGTGTAATATCAGATACTGGATATTATGATTCTGGTTACGATACTTTTTAACTGATGTATGCAAACTTAGGCATGCTGGCCATACACAACCTGGCACATGATTTCACATGGCTTATGGATGATGTTTGTTTAACAATGATACATAGTATTACTGTACTTAAGACTAATAAAAGACTTAATTAAATAAAAAAAAGTAATATTTAAATAAACCTTATGCAACCTTTCTGAAATAGGTTGCAGTAACTAGTAGAATAAATAGCTCACTAGACTTAACTGGATACTAACTTACAACACACAACATTTGAATAATAATATGGGGGAGACAGGGATTAAGCCTATAAAGGGAAATATGATCACACAGTATTGGCCAGATTGAGAATGGAAACCAAACAACACGACAAAGTTAAAACAGGAATATTCACTGACATTTTTAAAGGCTGATTTAAGGAGTGTGTTCGTCAGGACCTGCAGTGAGAAAATTCAATCATCTCTATTGTTGATGATGGAACAGTGATGTACTGTTGCCACTATCAAGGAAAAAAAAAAGTGAACTTCATAAATTGTTAACTATTTAAGCTCAAATCTATTTAAGCTCATTAAATTTACTTGACAGGTCACTAAAGGTTCTGTGAATGTTTTGCACACCACACACACTTCATATCAAAATGGTTCATCCACCTCTGCCTACTATTATTCTACACGTAGTTAAAGTTACCCATTTTAGAACCCTGGTAAGCATAGCCCTGATGTTAATACAAAAGGAGAAGGTACCAAGTGACTTCTTATTAAAAAAAATGTTTCAAGACCTTGTTTAATTGTACATTGACAGATTGTCACAATTGGACGTTTGGCAGAAACTGTGAGTTTGAGTGTTCATGTGATCCAAACAAGACCAGTACTTGTGACCTCCGTACAGGATATTGCACCTGCTTGCCGGGATGGCAAGGAGAGAGCTGCTCCTATGATGTTGACGATTGCATGGACTTGTCCAAGTGCCCAGTGAATTCTTACTGTATCAACACTCCTGGAAGCTATTATTGCTACTGCCATGATGGATTTCTGAAAGCTGAAAATGGATCCTGTGTTCGCCAAGGTAAAATTGATATGAGGGCTTTTCATTAATTATTTTTATTATGATTTGCTTTCTAAGTTCAGGATGTTAAACAAATATAAACGGATACATTCCAACCTGTGCTGCACAATTGTGCACAGTTTTTCACTAGATTTAGAAAAAAAATATTTTGCACACTACAGGTTTGAAAATCAGATTTGAATAACTGACAGGAGGTCTACATAAAGATAAAATCCTATTTTTCTGTTCAAAATGACTATTTACCCTAAGTCTGGGATTGGTAGGCATTTACATTTAAAAAATATGCAGGTTTGTTCAGCTCATTCATTAAGAGTGCAACATTGTTTAGTAGTAACTTCTTTGAATAATAAACCATGATTACAAATTTGTTTGTGTTGTTCTTATAATGCTGTCAAATTAACATGGCGTGGTAAAAAAAAAAATCCACGACATTTTCTCCTAGAAGTGTGAAAAATAATGTTATAAATTGACAGTATACTTAATAACTTTATCAAGACTGACTAAATATATTTCAATCCATTAATTTATGTATAGGAATCTGCTACAGCTAGGTTAATTAACTGAAGAATATGTCTAATTACATTTAAATTCCTATCAAATTCATCATCTTGTCAATTTTTAACAAAATTAACTATTGACTAGTGTAAAAAGACTGAAAATCTAAGGAAATTCTAACTTTAAACAAGCTATTTTTTTAAAAGTTAAAATAGTGTAAATTTGAATGCAGCCGTGGGGAGACTATTCACAAAAATATGGTCTATCAAGAAGGCAAAGTTTGTGTGCATCCAAAACATTGATCATTAAATGAGGAAAAGGTTTTAAATCATAATTTATATAATTTTCTCATACTTATACTATTGTAAAGTTTTTAGGTGACTTTTTGTACATTTTTTTATCACACAGGCTGGCTTGTTCGCATAAATGTGTCTATATATTCAATCGACAATTAAATGGGGTTTAGGAAGAAAAAAAAGCATCTTCATCAAATTAATTATATTTGCATAAATGTGATTTGTAGGTTGTATAAGGACTTTGACAGCTGAGATTGGCTACTTTTCAAAGCCTCCTTATCAACCAGATCAGGGAAATGAGTCATGCTCGTTTACTTTGACTGTTCCTGGTGGTTATTTTGTTTCACTCAGGTAAATAAGAATGACAGGTTTTTATATAACTTAAAAATGAAATCCAAGTTGGTAAATACAGGAGCAGAGATTACTTTTTTGTTCTTCAAAGTTTGAGAATAAGAGTGATCCTTGGTTTGTATTTTTTAAAGGGGAAAAACATGTGCAGTCCATTAAAAGTGTTTAAGTATTTTATCATACTGTTTAGAAATAAATTCAATTTAAAAATTAAGTGCTGTTTAATGTTGCCATCTCATATTACATCATAGTTAGAGGTATCAAAACTTGTTCTGCCAAGCATTAGTTCTCTTAATGTAAACCTTTCTGTAAAATTGCTATGCCAATACCACTGTAAGTGCTCATAAACAATATCTCAGTATAATAAAATTGGCATCATTGAAATTAAATAATCTCTACTTAGTTTTTATGATCAGAGTATTGTATTCTAAATTATTTCTATTTCCCTAGACTACACATTTTTAGGTCAAGATGCTCAGATGACTACATTAGTATCTATGATGGCAGCAACAGAAGTGCACTCCTCATTGGGCAGTATTGTAGTAATCCACCAGCATATATAGTATCAACCTCAAACAGCATGATGGTTAATTTTGAATTAAATAACTTTAATGACATCTACTACTTCTATGGAACCTTTTCAGCTATAGGTATAATTTTTTTGTGCAAATGTATTTTTGTGAGTAACAATTTGTTTGAGTTTATATGTTGCTATTTAATCCCCTGAATTTTTTTTTTTTATTTTTCATTTTTTTTTTTTTTTTGCATCTTTTAAAAAAAGTATCCTTTTCACACACTTGAATTGTCAGGCTAAATTAAAAACAAAAATCATGAATATGCTATATTTGTGTATGTTTCTCCAGAGTGTTATGATGAGAACTGCACACAAGTGTGTGGTTGTAGTCCAAAGTCCACAGAATACTGTGACAGGACAAGTGGTGGCTGCATTTGTAAAGATGGATGGTCTGGAAGTCAATGCACATTGAATCTTAACAGCTGCTTTTACAAAAATATCTGCCCTGTCAATTCCTACTGCGGCTATGCTGCTGGAGACTATGAATGTCAGTGCAGTTATGGCTATGAGAAGACAGACAATGGCTCATGTGAAGGTCAGTGTAGTTATGGCTATGAGAAGACAGACAATGGCTCATGTGAAGGTCAGTGCAGTTATGGCTATGAGAAGACAGACAATGGCTCATGTAAAGGTCAGTGTAGTTATGGCTATGAGAAGACAGACAATGGCTCATGTGAAGGTCAGTGTAGTTATGGCTATGAGAAGACAGACAATGGCTCATGTGAAGGTCAGTGTAGTTATGGCTATGAGAAGACAGACAATGGCTCATGTGAAGGTCAGTGTAGTTATGGCTATGAGAAGACAGACAATGGCTCATGTGAAGGTACGAGTCATCTGTCAATAATAATGAAAAAGACGTTTTTTATTCTTTATTTATTCTTTTTGTGCCAGCTTTGTATTTTATGTCCATTGTAAGTGTTTGGTGATGAGGAAATTTAAGCATTCAAATGGAGTATTTTATTTAAACATTTTATGATTGCATTGGCTTTTAGATTTTCATTAGGATTGTAAGCTTGGGGATGACATTTGTGGTTTGAAGAGGTACAATAAGGCTGAGTATGGAATCAAATTTTTGCATGAACATCTTGATTTTTATTAAAGCATCTGTAAATTCTAAGCCCTGGTGTCATTTTACAGGAAATAAGGAAAATGAAGAGAAAAATTTCGTAGAAGATTACACAAAACCATAAACATGTTTGCAAAAAAAAACAACAAAAAAACAAAAAACATCTTCATTTTAAAATAAATTAACAAAATAGAAAAATTACATTCTCAAAGGGATGTAAGCTCTCAGGGGATGTAAGCTGTACATAGTCTGAGAGGAAACTGTCATTAAATATTCATTAATTTGCTTTATGATTTTCTCAATTTTAATCCTCGCACAAAAAAATGTGTTTTGAAATTATTTTCAGCATGTGGACATTTCACATATGGTGAAAACTGCACACTCTCTTGTGGGTGCTCAAACAACAATACTCAGGATTGTGACATTTATGGCCACTGCATTTGTAAAGATGGATGGTTTGGAAATCAATGCACTATAAGTCGAGACAGCTGTTATTTCAAAGATATATGTCCAAGCAATTCTTACTGTGACTATGTTTCTGGAGACTATGAATGCAAGTGCCATTATGGCTATCAGAAGACAGACAATGGCTCATGTGAAGGTCAGTGTCATCAGTACTTTAAAAATTTTAACAGTGTTGTAGGGGGATGTTGTATGACTACCATGTCAAAACCAACCAGCATAAATTTCTACTTTTTAATTTCTAAATAGTGAAACATTTTAATCTATAAATTTCTCAAAGTTTACAATTGTTTCCTTAGTTAATTTAAACAAAATTCATTAAGCTTGTGGATTTGTTCAAAATGTTATTTAATTTGCTTATTTTATGCTTGACTTTTATTTCAGCATGTGGAAATTGGACTTATGGGCCTAACTGCTCATCAATCTGCAAGTGTTCACAAAACAATACACAGTACTGTGACACTTATGGCCTATGTATTTGTAAAGAAGGCTGGACAACTTTTGATTGTTCTGTAGATGTAGATGAGTGTGGTCGGTATGGTAATGAATATGGCCGGATGTGCAATAGTTACTTGAACTGTAAAAACAGTTTAGGTAGTTACACCTGTGAATGTAAAGATGGCCTGACTTTGTCCCCCAATGAAATATGTGAAGGTAATTTGCATGTCCAAAATTCATCGATGATACTTTTTTATTATTATGAGAGGTTTTATATAGTGCGGTACACAAGTCTAGGGTTAAATGAAAAATGAGGATTTTGTCACTCACTTACCTCATTAACGAGATGATTCTAATATTGCAAAGCCATGTTCGGAAGCTAATTTTTTCCATATGTATATTAAGTTGTTCTCAATACAAAAATTTGGACTGGAAGTCTCAATGACCAAGAAACATTTTTTTTAAAGATAAATTAAAAAGTTATATAATTTCCATTTCCTTTTTTTTTTTCTTTTTCATTACAGTTATGATAATTACACTATTAGTATGTGATAAAAAATTGTATTTAGGCGTCTTTTTAAATTTGTTTTAAACTTTAATCTGTTAGTATTACCAAATGCAACATGCACATCAAGGAACTGTTCAAACCTCTGTGCAAAGATAGAATATGATGAGGGTCAGATCATGGAGCAGTGTTATTGTCCTAATGGGTACATGCTGGACGGAGACCAGTGTTTAAGTAAGATAAAATTGTTTTTGTACCACTCTAAGTTGTTCAAAGTGTAATTTACATCACATAGCCATTATGAATTATTATAAAAGAAGAAAATAAACAAATATATTCATAAATTTAGTCTTATTTAATGATAAAATTAATAAATTTTTTATGCATTTTAGTTATTAACTCAATAATAACTCCATAATATTGAGCTTTTTAAAATATAAAAGTTTAACTATAAGAAGTCGATTTACAAGTTTCAGTTGCAATCAGCTTTAAATTCAGTGTCTAAGCAACAAGAATGAGATGAGTCAGAATCAACAGCTTGACTATACTTTAATCTCAATGTTTATTGTTGTGCTTTTTTGACTTGTACACCAGTAAGAGACTAAATTTGTTAGAAAAACTACACAAACTGAGACCAGCAAGAAACTAAATTTGTTAGAAAAACTACACAAACTGAGACCAGCAAGAGACTAAATTTGTTAGAAAAACTACACAAGCTGCGATCAGCAAGAGACTAAATTTGATAGAAAAACTACACAAACTGAGACCTGCAAGAGACTAAATTTGTTAGAAAAACTACACAAACTGAGACCAGCAAGAGACTAAATTTGTTAGAAAAACTACACAAACTGAGACCAGCAAGAGACTAAATTTGTTAGAAAAACTACACAAACTGAGACCAGCAAGAGACTAAATTTGTCAGAAAAATACACAAACTGAGAAACAAGTGTCACTTAATTATTTCATAAAGTCTTTGTACAATTTTGACCATATGTGTCACACACTACTTAATGTTTCATATTCAGGTATGTCTGATTCCACTGGAAATATAACAAGTAAGTTTATAAGAAACTGCTGCTGTCTTTTAATGATATTGTAATTAAGACATATATAAAGCAAGAATGTGTTATGGGAATTTCCTAGTTTCAAGAGCAAGAAGTACTAGGACCTATTGATTTGATGCTTGTAATTACTTATAGAATTGTTAAAAAGCATATTTTTTTTTTCCATTAAAACAAATATAGCATTCGCAAGGATCTATTTTAGAGCCCCTTATCAGAAATCAGAGGAGCAGACAGTTCTTCAAGCTGTAAGAGATAAAGTTGCCTCAGTAAGTTTTTCTTTAGGCAAAGAAATAACATAATTATTATAGTATAATTGAAAGTTAAGTTCTGTACTGTATTAAGGATGGGTGCAATCGTTTTACAGTTTTCAATGTTTTATATTGACTTAATCATTTCTTTTTTTTTTAGACTACCAATACCTTTCTTTAAAAATTTTCAACCTTAGAATTTTTTAATATGCAAGGCCTATGCTATAAGTGCCTATCATGTCACTCCACTCTAAGCACACAAGAAAACTAAAATATTTTATAATTTGCTGTAAAAAACTATTTAAAACAATTATATACACATATTGTTAAAACTTCATGATAATTCTTGTTTCAAATATATTAATTTTACTTTTTATTTTTTAAATGGACTAAATGTTTTTTGTTGTTTTTTTTCTAATGACAGATCTTAAGAGATTATTTTCACATTAATGCCAACTTTCTGGGTGAAAAAACCTTGTAAGACTTATTTATATCATTCAACTACATTAACTAACATTAATTATTGTTGAGAGTAACATTTAAAATTTAAATATTTTAGATGTAAAATGATTATACTTGTTTATTATTATTTGTTTAATATTCTTAAAAACTTCATCTTTCCAATTTGTAAATTTGTAACAGGTCAATGGAAAATGGGAATTCCTCTGTTGCCATAATCAGAATTACAATGGATGTTAATTCTTGGTACCAAATTAGATTGGAACAATTGTTCAATAAACTAAGAGATGGATTTTTCAATCTTCAATACAATAATATGACATACCCTATAAATGGAATGGATCTGTTTGATTTTCTCATTGATGCATTCAATAATAAGAATCCTAAAAGTAAGAAAATTAAGTTATAACGATTCAATTTCATTTTTCAAATTTAAAGCTACTGTAAAAAGAATATGTTTTTAATATTAGAATTGATCTAGCTAATTAATAACAAATGACTCTGTGTGTTAATTAGTTAATAGCTATATTGCTGTGTTTAACTTTTCATTCAGTTCAATAATAAGATAGTTGTCAATATGATGTATTGATTTGTGTTTTATTTTTAATTTTTTTTTAGATTTCTATGTTTGCGGAATGTACGGAGTATGTAGAGATGATGAGCAGTGCTATTCCTTGCAAGGAAGTGGCTATTCATGTGAACAAGGTTGTTAAGATATTGTAACCTTATTGCATGCCTTTGCTGGTGGTATTTTTTTTTTAAACACAGAGTTGTTCTTTCTATTCATTTATTCATTAATAATCTAATCTAATCTACTTTAGAAAGACAATAACTATCGAGCCGAAGCTCATGAAGTCTTCCTCAACGCACCCACCGCTAAAACTAACTGGCCATCAACTACTCCCCCCAGTAGTCTATTATCCAGTAGGGCCATGAAGCAGCATGCGGGAGCATTCCACCCCTGAGACTGCCTCACCCACCCTTCCACTTAATTGACTATGCGAGTGAGACAGTACCAGAGAAGGAACACCTGGCCGGCCGGGGTGCTGCTTTCACACAGCAACCAGGCCAGACTTTATAGGGCTGGGGTGGATATATTTTACATCCCTGATCCCCCCTCCCACCCGGGGGGACGCGTAGGTATTTCACAGACGCCTTCTAATAGGGTTTACGTGGTTTTCTACGATGTGACTAATTCACACCGCAGCTGGGAAAGAAAAAGAGGTTGCCTAGGAGCAGTACCCTCAAAGACTGCATACTTGAATCATTGTAGAGAGTCACCATGTTCCCTCTCCTTATATCCATATGGCAACTGTAATCATGTCCCAACCTGTTTCTGCTTTATTTTCAACTGCACTTGGTAGGAATCCATGCAGCCGTGCTCTTTCTAATGCAGTTTCCGTGCGTTATCTTTGCCTTTCAACGCAAGTCCCCTACACAGTGGTCCTGTGCCCCGGTTAACATTTCAGGGGGTTCGTGGCAAACGCCTCTTTATCGACATGCCATTTTGTGGGCGGACATGCCGACTAGAGCCCAGTGAGATTTATTCATTACTAAATTGATTGCCTGTAAACTAGGCCCACAGATTGCTGAAAAATTACTAGTCAATGGTTTCTTTTTCCTATGGTGGTATTGAAATTAAACTAAAGTTACCAGAAGCTGCAGTGCACTCATAATTGTTTGTAATGTATAAATGTTTTTAAATTTAATTTATTAATAGTTTTAAAATCTGAATGAAACATTTGTTATGGTTACCGTATGCTTATGAGGAATGGGTGAAAAGAATTGTTATTTTCAGAACTGCGGTAGGGTAAATGATGCCACACATGGTAAATGATGCCACACAGGGTAAATGATGCCACACACAGGGTAAATGATGCCACACACAGGGTAAATGATGCCACACAGGGTAAATGATGCCACACAGGGTAAATGATGCCACACAGGATAAATGATGCCACACAGGATAAATGATGCCACACACAGGATAAATGATGCCACACACAATTTTTATATGAAATACAACTTAAACAGATATTTTATCCAAAAATTAATCTGGGGAAAAAATTGTAACATTCTATTTCTCAACTTTTACCCAGAATGCAACTTGACTGAAATATTGACAGTTAAAATAAGAAGTAAACTCAAACAAGTGTTAAAATGCTTTTTTGACTTCAAAAGGTGGAAATTATTTTTGAGTGCATGCTGTCTTCTAATGTCTAATTAATACTTTTCCTTAACAGTGCTATGTCATCAGCTTAAATGCAAGATACTGAAAGGGTTGGTTTTAGAGAGTGCCCATTGGTTTGGGTCAATAGTCTCTCAGAATGTATCCTGCTATTGCTCCTGGGGTGTCAATATGTATGGCTCTTATAACTTTAAAGTTAGGTTTAATAGCATAAAAGACAGTGAGTCTCCTTGTCTTAGGCCTCATCTAATCTGAAATTCCTTTGACTACTCTCCCTGAATCTTGATTTTGCTTTTTGAGTTGTTCAATGTTACATGTATCAGTCTTGTCAGTTTGTTGGGTATGCCAAACTCCTGCAGAGTCTCATTTGTACTTTCTTTTGATTCTCATAGGCCATTTTATAGTCCACATAGAGTTGATGTACTGGGATATTACATTCGTAACATTTCTCTAATAGGCATCTGATGATGAAAATCTGCTCAGTCATTGCTCTGTTTCGTCTGAATCCACATTGGTAGTTAACTTGTATTTCTTCAGTGAACGGTTGTAGTCTTTTGTCAATTCGTTTTGTTAGTATTTTGTATGTAACATTAATAAGGAAATTGCTCTGTGGTTTGTGCATTGAACTTTTGAACCTTTCTTATGTATTGGGGTTAATAATGCATTTTCCCATTCTGTTGGAATTTCCTCTTCTTGCAGAATTTAATTATAAGTTTATGTGTGTGAGTGTGTTGTTCACCTACTCCATATTTAATGAGTTCTGATGTAATCTCACTGGTCATTTATGTTGTTTTCCCTGTTTATTTCCTCTTGTGATTCCCCATATTTGTGATACTACTTCATTTTGGTAAGCTTTAGCCATTAGTGTGTCATTGGTAAGTTTTTGGTAAACATATATCGTGTTTCTCATTCATTTTGGCCAGTGGGAATTATGCTTATTATCTGCTTATATTTACCCCAACAAGTAGATGGTCAGAGTCTTCATCTGCTCCTCAATAGCTTCTTACTTCCAGTATGAGGTACTTGCGCTATTTTTGGACTGCATTATTCATTTCGACTACACCACTCATCAAAACTGAAGTTTGGACTAGTAGATTTGTAACACTAGACTCACTAGACTGCAAGGACACCACTCATCAAAACTCAGGCTTGAAATAGTAGATTTGTAACATTAGAATGGAATGATTGCAATAATAAAGTGGACAAAGTAAATAATAAAGTGTTCATTGAATTTTTTTAGATCAATTTATCCAACCTCATTTTAAATTCATAAACGTTCTTCTGTTAACAGTAGTCAGTAGTATTGGTAAATTTATTTTTTATCTAACAGGATGTCCACCATTTAAGTATAGCTACACTTGCAATATGGATTGTAACTGTGTACAAAACCAAACGGATTACTGTACTTTTAACTATGGACAGTGCGTCTGCAAGCCAGGATACACTTCATATGACTGCTCTGTGGATGTAGATGAGTGCACAAATGCCTCTTCACTTTGTCCAGAATACTCAGTGTGTCAGAATGTTCTTGGGAGCTTTGACTGTACATGCATGGATGGATTTCAGATGCATCCTAATGGTTATTGTGAAGGTGATTGTAAATTTTATTAATAAACAATTAAAAACAAAATCTATACGTAGATCATAATTAATATGTAAATAACAAAATTGGAATACACATAAAATAGAAATGCTACTAAAACCAAAGACTTTGGGTACGAATGATAGTGCACTATTACCTCATGTCAGCATTTAGAAAACGAATGCAGTGCACTATTACCTCATGTCAGCATTTGGAAAACGAATGCATTTCTTGTAATTTACCACCATTAGAATGAGCTTGCCTAATGTTTTTCAATACATATTAATTTTCTAATTTAGTTACAACAGTAGCTGCATGCCAAGGGAGGAATTGTTCTGATGCTTGTGTGAGGACAACAGTAGCCAACCATACATCACCAGTAGATCAGTGCTTGTGTCCACTGGGGAAATACTTAATTGGGGATATTTGCCATGGTATTTTTTTTTTTATTATAAGGATAATTTTTGCTTTTTGTTGCATTGCTTGAAATTTATAATACTAAAGCAATTTTCAAGAAAGCGGAATATGTAGTCAAGGTTTTCTAGGACTGTTCATCTCAAAGAGAATTTTTAGCTTGTTTTGCATATATGCCAACATGTTCAGAAAAATACAGCTATAAATTGATGAAAAACTTAAAAACTTTGTCGACAGGCCAAAATGATTTCCTTTCATTAAATTAAAACAGGAACCTGTATTACATCAACAAGCATAATCAACAGAAAAATACGTCTAATAACATTTTAATTGCTATCAAATTCACAATCTAAGTCAAATTATAACAAACTTGTTTTCTACCTAGGCTAAAAAAAAAATAAAAAAAAAAAAAAACAGACATAAATCAGAATTAAAACAAGCTATTTTTATTTATAAAATGCGACCTATCCAAATTTAGATATTCTGCAATTATTCTGGAAAAGTAGCCCTATCAAGAAGGCAAAAATTGCATGCATCCAAATCATTGATAAATAAGTGATGACAAAGTTATATATCATAGGCTATTTATTTTGGAATTTTATTCTTTTGTTTTTTTTTTCTTTTATGGTTTTTACATTCTGTCCTACAGCTTTTGCTAGACTTTAGTACAGATTTTTTTACCCAACAGGTTTGGCATGTATGGGTTTTTATTTTTTTTTATTTTTTTTTTTTTTTGTTGTTTAAATCAACCTGTTACTGCCTTGGTTTATGTATGAAATGAATTTAAGCTCCTAGTTGTTTGTTGTTGTTTTTTTTTGTTTTTTTGTGTAATGACATTCACTTTTAAAATTTCAGATGAAACAAACCAGATGCAAGGACATTGGTTTTATTGAAAGAAATTACAAATGTCATTTCATGATAGGGTTTATTTGATAATATTGATTTAATGAAATGGATTCAATCTCTGCCCCTTGTTTGAAAAAACAGCAACTTTATACTGTAATTTATATGTAAACTAGGATTGCTTTTTATTCTGATTCCAAAAAAAAAAAAAAAAAGTTAACTGTACCATTTTCAGAATGCAGTAACTTTACTTTTGGCCAAAACTGTGCATCAGCTTGTAACTGTGTGAGCAACACCACTCAACATTGTGACAAGAGGACAGGGAGGTGCACATGCCTATCTGGGTGGACATCACAAAACTGCTCACAGGACATTAACGAATGCTATACAGCTGGCTGTGGGCCATATTCAAACTGCCTAAATACACCTGGAAGCTTTATCTGTAATTGTTTTGATGGCTATGAAAATCATGCCAATGGCTCATGCATACAGAAAAGTAAGTTCTGAGGGATAAGAAATTTGTATTTTCTCTTTTGTTTATTAGGATGATAGCAGTTATAATTGTGCAAGGATATATAAAATTGAACCCCCCCCCCCCTTTAAAATAAAATTGAATCAATGTCTGTCAATGCTAAAGTTGATTCCTTCAACATATCAGTAAAGATGATCCTAACAATGTCAATTCTGTTCAAAAATTAGAACAATTTGGTTAAATTATTCAGTTGTTTTGACTATTCAAAACTTCTTAGACATATGGAGCTTGTTGATATAACACGTTGCATAATGTTGACATGCTTAGATTTCCTTTTTGTTGTCTGATACTTGTTATGGCCTACTTCTTTTTGTCTTGTTTTCTGATGAAAGCTCTAAGCCGAAACTTCAAAATCTTTTGTCCTGTCTATGAATTCAAGTTTAGCATACTTTGCCCTTATATTTCATTTGCTCTATTCCAGTGGTTTTACATAAAAATTTCTTGTGGAACAACACTTAAACTAATTATTATTATACTGCAACAGACCATTTTATTATTGCTTTGAAAATGTCTAGGCTATTTTGGTTAAGAACAGCTTCCAAGGACATTATTACTAAATATGATTATATTATATTACTACTGTATCAATCTAACTAATAAGTAAAATCCATTTTAAAAAATACATTTTAAAAATATTATTTTAATGTGGAAATCTCCTGATACAAACATGAGCATTTCTGAACCACACAAGTGGAAAACCGCTACTCTATTCTATTTCAGATTGTAGTTCAACACTCACAGAGAGTTCTGGTGTCATAATGTCACCAAACTACCCCAGTTACTATTATAACAGTGCCATGTGTAACTTTAGCATAATCGTACCTAAAGGATTTTATATTTCTCTTAAGTAAGTTTTCAAGTCTACCATTATTTTATTTTTTTCTAACATTTTCTTCTTTTGATTATTTGGCAACAGAGGAAATATTATTTCAAGAGGTATTTTGTACATGCCTTTTAAATACATATTATAGAGAAGATAATTAAATTTTTATAACATTCTTGTTTTTAAATAAATACATCATGTATTAAGTGAAAATTTCAATAAAATCAAATATTTTATTTATCAGCTTTTCTACCTATAATGTTGAGTGGCTATTAAGATTTTTATAATGGTAGCAGAATTCTGATATTTGAAAGTACTTTTTGAGCATTGCCCATGGATAATCGACTTTTAAAAAAAATAATTTTACAGCAAATTTATCTTACCTTTTAGCTTCTCTGCATATGACGTTGAAGGATGCCCATTTGACTATATAGAGATTTATGATGGTAATGGTGCAAGATCTACATTCATTGGAAGGTACTGTTCTAGTATTTATGGACCATGGGTGATCAATTCTACTTCCAGCTCTCTGTACATCACCTTCAGGTCTGATGGGTCTGTTGTAAGATCTGGATTCAGGGCAACATATAACTCTTATGGTAATTGTGTTTTAATACTATCACTTTTTTCATGGTCCAATACTTGATTATGTATTTGAAATAAACAAATATCGAAATTTTATGCTTTCTTTCTGATCTGGGATGAAAAGAAAATAACACATTCAAAATTATCTCTTTAGCATGTCAAGAGGAACGATGTCGGCTCAACTGCTCACATCAGAATGTTTTAAACAACAGCACTGAAGATGGTTATTGTGTCTGTAAAGGAGGATGGACAGGTCGTGACTGTTCAGTGGACATTAATGAATGCAACAACTACCCTTGCCCTGACAACTCCTACTGTGTTAATTCAATTGGCAGTTACCAGTGTGTGTGCTTCCAGGGTCACTGGAATCAAACAACAGGACAATGTCAAGGTTGTACTCTCTAAGACTGCCGCTCTGTTAATGACATAATGGATAGCAAGCATGGTTTATTGGCCATTGATATGCAGCATGCTTGACAACATGTATGTGTAAATTAAAACTGTCTTGATACTTTTTTTTATTTAGTTTTAAATTACTTAATTTTCTTCAAATTGTTTTAGCAAGCATCGTGCAAACATTTTATGATAATGGAATATTATATGAAAAATATTAAAATGTAATTAGAAGAGACAGAAAAAAAAATATACATTTATTTCTTTTTAGTTTTGCCCAATATTGCCTGCACCGAGAAAAATTGTTCACATCTTTGTGCCAAAATACAGTATGACAGTGAATACACACTAGAGCAATGTTACTGTCCTCAGGGCTTTAAACTAGATGAGGATGAATGTATAGGTGAGTGTTGACAAATCTAAAACTGTCCAAAAGTAATGTTCATACTAATTGTGTAAGTTAAATGTATAGCCTTTTAAATATATATATTTGAATTATAGGAGCCAGAATGATCAATACATTGATTGTGGGACCTCAAATTATAGAAGAGAAGAGGAATTTTAGTGAATTTATTAATCTTTATTTTTCTATTTTCAGAGGAGCATTATTATTATTCTGGAAATTATACAAGTAAGTATTGCGATTGTGCAATGAATTTTTTCCACCTATGAGTAGAATCAATCTCAGATATCTTTGTTTCTAATCTGTGTCAAGTGCACACAATAAAATGACTGTTGTTTTAAGATATATTTGTTTATTGTTGCTTCCTTATTACCTTTTTTTTTTAACTTGCAGTATTTATCAGAATTTATTTGACTGCACCTTCTCAAAATTCAAGTGAGAATGCTGTCCTTCAAGCAGTGATTACCTCCCTGAATGCTGTAAGTATTGTGTAATAATGTAAATGTTATTAACACTATCTTGAATATCTTTATTTTATTTCTTTAATAATAGCAACTATAACGGCCTGACACATCAAAAGAGAGAGAGAGAGAGAGAAGGGGGAGAGCCTATGAGTTTATGAAATGTATTATGATAATGTCTAAATTTTGGGATAAATGTGATTAATTTGAGGTGCGAAAAAAGACAATTCTGCCAAAAGATTGTGTGGTCATTTAGACCCCAAAATACTTCATTCTAAAATCTAATAAACCTTTGAAACTGCATAAGTTGCTTAAAATGATTTTGGTAATGCTGCTTTTTTCACTTAACAATGATCTTGAACAGCACACATTATAAAATAATCTCACAATTTTTTTAAAATGTCAATGTTAAATCTTACAATTTTTGTGTGTTCCATCAGTTTCGTGGGCTAATACTGTCAGCTAACGCAAACATTCTTGGTGTAAAAGTTATGTAAGTAATTACTTTATTTTTTTTTTATATATTTGCTTTGTATGTTTTGAGTTATCATTACTATAAAAAAATATTTCTATATTTGGGTTTATGTATGAGTATTTATATATTCATGTGTCTATTAGTGTTTCCTATTAGGTTTAATATGTGTAAACTTGCCCCAAAGAATCAAACTACTGTATTGTCATCGTATTTGTAGTATGCAGTGCTTCAACCTACCAAACAGGATAAATGAAAAGCATTTTCACAAGCTATTGTGGTTGATACATTTTCTTTTGTGTTAATATGATGTTCCCCATCAAAAAATATATTGTTATACCTCAAAGTTTTCTCCTATTCAATGGTCCATGTTTCACAGATCAGCAGATCAGGGGAACTCCTCAGTTGCAATACTTAAAGTAACAATGCCTGTGAATGATGTGAACTACTACCCACTGTCCCGTGTTGTGGTAGCCATAAGTCATGGAAATGTCAGTGTGTATATGCAAAATGTCATGTACAGGGCAACCAGGATAGAAGTCTTCAACTTTCTTATTGATGCATTAAGAAATGAAGAACCTATAGGTAAGTAAATTTGTTTTAATTGCATAAAATGTGTATGAAAAAAGAAATGCCAAAAATATAGTTAAAATTTTTACATCCCTGTTTTTTCTTATGCTAACAAATGATCTGTCTTTACCTTTATTCAATTCTCATTCTTTGCAAGCAAACATGAATTAAAGAATGTTAAGTTATTAAAAGCATTTCATACTCTTTCTGTTCTATAGATTTCAACATTTGTGACACATTCCTTGGCTATGGATATGGACTGTGTGGTGAAGAAAACCACTGCTTTTCTTTACAAGGGACCGGCTACAGATGTGAAAAAGGTTTGCAATTATGAAGAACTGTTAATGATCATAAATCATATTCATACTAACTGTTAACGCTTTTATTAATAATTTCATTAGTTATCTAAATTTTAGAAAATCATTAATTTTTTTTCTTCTTTTTATAACATTTTACGATATATTGTCAAAATATCTGACTATTTTTATTGACTTGATATGTTGACAGTCTATGCTCACCTTTCAAGGAAGTTGTGATCCATACACTGCTACACAGTTGTGATATGTTGACAGTCTATGCTCACTTTTCAAGGAAGTTGTGATCCATACACTGCTACACAGTTGTGATATGTTGACAGTCTATGCTCACCTTTCAAGGAAGTTGTGATCCATACACTGCTACACAGTTGTGATATGTTGACAGTCTATGCTCACCTTTCAAGGAAGTTGTGATCCATACACTGCTACACAGTTGGGATATGTTGACAGTCTATGCTCATCTTTCAAGGAAGTTGTGATCCATACACTGCTACACAGTTGTGATATGTTGACAGTCTATGCTCACCTTTCAAGGAAGTTGTGATCCATACACTGCTACACAGTTGTGATATGTTGACAGTCTATGCTCACCTTTCAAGGAAGTTGTGATCCATACACTGCTACACAGTTGTGATATGTTGACAGTCTATGCTCACCTTTCAAGGAAGTTGTGATCCATACACTGCTACACAGTTGGGATATGTTGACAGTCTATGCTCACCTTTCAAGGAAGTTGTGATCCATACACTGCTACACAGTTGTGATATGTTGACAGTCTATGCTCACCTTTCAAGGAAGTTGTGATCCATACACTGCTACACAGTTGGGATATGTTGACAGTCTATGCTCACTTTTCAAGGAAGCTGTGACACCACAATACCATCCCAACTATGCTGGGTGCAGGGGGGGGGGCAGTTTGTTCATATAAAATCACCAGCTGCCAAATGGACTTGTACATGGCAAGCTTGAGCATGACAAGTGTCAAATAAAGGTTAGAAGAAATGATTCAAAGGGCTTTGAAGGTCTCACCAAAAGGTATTGGGTTTTGAGCTTTTAAGCTTCCTGGTGCTCTACACTCAAATGCTTCATGTTGTGTGAGTCCAAAAGAACAGTAGCTGCTAAGTTCAAGAAGAAAAAAAAATGGGTCTTAGATATGTCCTTCTGAAATAGAAATTTCCATGTAAGGATTATAATTAGTATTTAGTTAAGTCCCTAGCATGTGAAGATGACAAAGGCTGAACTGTGAGTACTAGCCTTGATTTGAGCTCTATTTTGTTTAATGTGACGGATATTTGCACAGATTGTCAGCCCCACAAAGTCATCCTATTTGATCCAGTGGTAAGATTAAATCAAGATAACTGGAAATAGACCAGGATACATTGGATGACCAGCAGTGTGTCTTGTGTCACACTGTGTTTTTATGAGTGTCAAGTCATTAGAGTTGCCAGGATTTTTCAGTGGGTCAATATTGGTCTGCTTACGGGACTCCTTCTCCTTGTTTGAACTGAGAGCTTGCCTTTTCTTAAATGCGTTGCTAAATTGGGTTAATTGTTAAGTCTCATCGGCTTGAGGAGATGCTATTTGTTTTTAATATTTTTTTTTTATAAATAAAAATATATGTTTCTATTTTCTTAGAAGTTTTTCAATAATTCTAAAGTAAATGCACTGCCAGATGGGTTGTGTATGTTGTCAATGAGGAAATAATGGGGGGGGGGGGCATTATTTCGCTAGTGTGTGTTTAAACTTTTGTATTTAATTAAAAATATTTTTTTCATCCTCAGCATGCCAACCATTTAAGTACAACTATGGTTGCTCTAGCGATTGTAACTGTGTACAAAATCAAACAGATTACTGTACTTTTAACTATGGACAGTGCGTCTGCAAGCCAGGATACACTTCATATGACTGCTCTGTGGATGTAGATGAGTGCACTAATGCCTCTTCACTTTGTCCAGAATACTCTGTGTGTCAGAATGTTCCTGGGAGCTTTCATTGTACATGCATGGATGGATTTCAGATGCATCCTAATGGTTATTGTGAAGGTAATTATAAATTTTATTAATAAACACCTTTAAAAAGCAGACACTGCACATAAATCATAATTTAAAATGTAAATAATATAGGGATATACACAAAATTATTGTAGGGCTGTCTTAGAAATTATGAAGTTAAATAGATTTAAAGATGCATTCAATTTTTAAAAATCCATATGTAAAGTAGAATTGTTACAAAAGCCAAAGATTGTGGTATAAATCAGTTGTGCATAACATACGGCCCACGGCATCATGCGGCCTGCCAGCTCCCACTTTGCTGCCATCTAAGTAATGGAATATTTATTATTATTATATATTATTATAATAGCTTCACTTTTGTCCTATTTTCATTTGGCCCTCACAAGTTTTTCATAAAGTATTATGGTCCGCCTTACTTTTTGAGTTGTACTTTATGTCAACATTAGGAAAATGAATGTATTTCTTTTATTCTGCCACCATAAGTATTAACTTGCCATTTTGTAGTTTTTTTTAATGAAGATGGTTATTTTGTTTCTAAATTAGTTACAACAGTAGCCGCATGCCAAGTGAGGAATTGTTCTGATGCTTGTGTGAGGACAACAGTAGCCAACCATACATCACCAGTAGATCAGTGCTTGTGTCCACTGGGGAAATACTTAATTGGGGATATTTGCCATGGTATTTTTATTTTTATTCAAGGGATAATTTTTTTTTTGTTGCATTGTTAGAAAATTATAATATTAAAGCAATTTTCAAGAAAGCATAATATGTAGTCAATGTCTTTTAGGACTGTTCATCTCAAAGATGTTTTTTAGCGTGTTTTGCATATATGCCAACATGTACAGCTTACCATTGATCACTTGGTAGTAATTATCTTGAGCAATAAACCATGATTACAAATCAGTTTTATTCTAACTTCCAATTAATATTCTATCTCTACAACAAAGTGCTATGGTAAAATAGAAATAAAACTATGCATAGGATTTTCACCCAGTACAGCAATAAAATATAGCTATACTTTGATGGAAAACTTATTAACTTTGTCAAGACACACTAAATGAAATTTAAAACATAATTAACTGAAGAATATGTATAATTATGTTAAATTCATAGAGAGTTTTTAAGCTTGTTTTTTACTTTTGCTTATTAAAATCTACCTCTTCCCATAATTCAATTGTTCTTCCATGTTTTATATTTAAAATCTATTTCAGCACCTTATTTTCTTTTTCCATGTAAGGAAAATTACTTAATTTTTTCAATTGAGACAAACCAGACACAAGGAATATATTTTTATTAAAGGAAAGCTCAGAATAGAATTTATATAATTTGATAATAATGATACAATGAATAAAACTAATAAAGCAGGAAAAACAGTATTAAAAAATGTATATTGTAAGATATGTCATTATGTTTAAACAATATACTAGGACTGCTTTTTATTCTGATTCAAAAAATGGTTAACTGTCCCATTTTCAGAATGCAGTAATTTTACTTTTGGCCAAAACTGTGCATCAGTTTGTAACTGTGTGAGCAACACCACTGAACATTGTGACAAGAGGGCAGGGAGGTGCACATGCCTACCTGGGTGGACATCACAAAACTGCTCACAGGACATTAACGAATGCTATACAGTTGGCTGTGGGCCATATTCAAACTGCCTAAATACACCTGGAAGCTATATCTGTAATTGTTTTGATGGCTATGAAAATCATGCCAATGGCTCATGCATACAGAAGAGTAAGTTCTGAGGGATAAAAAATTTGTATTTTCTCATTTTATATTAGGATGATAGCAGTTATATTTGAAAAAAAAAACACCAAAAATGATTCAGTGTTTGTCAATGCTAAAGCAAAACAGGTGTTCTTAACATTTTCATTCCTATTAAAGAATTGCACAACTTTGGTGAAAATAATCACTTTCGACTATTCAAAACTTTATACAGGTATGTTTTATTTCACTGGAAGTAATTGGTGTAATCTTGGCATGCTCATAAACCTGTTGCATTTGGTCAGATTTACATTTCTGTTTGATGGCTTGCCTTTAATTTTAGTCTTGTTGATTGTGCACATAAAAAAGCACTTATTTATGTTTTCTGCAACAATTGTAGTTAACTTCATTCTGGTGTTAACATTTTTAAATGCTGTTTAATTTTATTTCTCATGGTTTAAATTTTTTTCTGTTGATTAAAGCTGATCTATTAGTATTATGTGATATCTAACTGAACCACTGAGAAATAAAGCAATTTCTGATACAACATTTTTAAATTAAAAAATCATTTTCAAGACTTTTTGCTCTATTCCAGTAGTTTTACATCAAACTTTCTAAAGGAACAACACTTGAAATAATTATTATTGTACTGCTACAGACTATTTTACTATTACTTTAAAAATGACTAGGCTATTTTGGTGAAGGACGGCTTTCAATGAAATTATTACTAAATAAGATTCTATAAATATTATTATTGTATCCATCTATCATCATCATCATGTCCCTTAGTCCTTGGACCATTGGGGTGCAACAGCTGACATGAAAACTATACTTCTCCATTCATCTCTGTCTTCCGCATTACACTTTCAATGAAATTATTACTAAATAAGATTTTATAAATTTTATTATTGTATCCATCTACCATCATCATCATCTTTATCATCATCATCATCATCATATCCCCTAGTCCTTGGACCATTGGGGCGCTACCGAAAACTATCTTTCTCCATTCTTCTCTGTCTCCTGCACTATGCTTTCAATGAAAGTATTACTAAAGAAGATTCTATAAATATTATTATTGTATCCATCTAACTAATAATTAAAATCCATTTTTTTAAATTTTATTTCAAGAAATATTTATTTTACTGTAGAAATCTCCTGGTAAACACTTCAGCATTT
This sequence comes from Omphiscola glabra, assembly GCA_964017045.1. NCBI lineage: Eukaryota > Metazoa > Mollusca > Gastropoda > Lymnaeidae > Omphiscola > Omphiscola glabra. Next base: position 15,191,674 of record OZ024804.1, on the reverse strand, counting down.
CTGAAGCACACCAGTGGAAAACCGCTACTCTATTCTATTTCAGATTGTAGTTCAATGCTCACAGAAATGTCTGGAGTCATTATGTCACCAAACTACCCCAGTTACTATTATAACAATGCCATGTGTAACTTTAGCATAATCGTACCTAAAGGAAATTATATTTCACTTAGGTAAGTTTTTAAGTCTTCTACTTTTTATTTAATCAAATATCTTCTTCTTTTGATTTAGCAGCAGTGGAAATAATATTTCAAAGCTATATGTACATGCCTTTTACATACATATTAAAGTGAAGATAATTAATTTTTTACAAAATTCTTATTTTAAAAAATCAATGGGTTTTAAATACATTTTTTTATAATTTTATTAAATGAAAATTTCCTTTATTATTAAAGCAGCTTCTCTGCCTATAATGCTGAGGGCTTATATAGAAATGTACTATGGTAACAGCAAATCTGTATAAGAAAGTACTTTTTGGTTATATTACCTTGTATAATCAACTCTTTAAAAAAATAATTTAACATCAAATTTATCTTACCTTTTAGCTTCTCTTCCTATGACGTTGAAGGATGCCCATATGACTATATAGAGATTTATGATGGTAATAGTGCAAGATCTCCATTTATTGGAAAATACTGCTCTAATATTTATGAACCATGGATGATCAACTCTACTTCCAGCTCTCTGTACATCACTTTCAGGTCTGATGGGATTGTTGCAAGATCTGGATTCAGGGCAACATATAACTCTTATGGTAATTGTGTTTTAATACTATCACTCTCCTCATTGTCCAACTAATTGATTATGTATTTGCATTAATAAAATATTAGCAAAATTTTATGTTTTGTTTCTGATCTGGGATAAAAAAATTTTTTTATCTCTGTAGCATGTCAAGGGGAACTATGTCAGCTCAACTGTTCACAGCAGAATGTTTTAAACAACATCACTGAAGATGGTTATTGTGTATGTAAAGGGGGATGGACAGGTCGAGACTGTTCAGTGGACATAAATGAATGCAACAACTACCCTTGCCCTTACAACTCCTACTGTGTTAATTCAATTGGCAGTTACCAGTGTGTGTGCTACCAGGGTCATTGGAATCAAACAACAGGAAAATGTCAAGGTTGTACTCTCAAAGACTTCATCTCTATTAAAAACATAGTGGGTAGCAAGCTTGGCTTATATAAAGTAGATAGGAAGCTTGGCTTGTAAAATTAATAAAACTGCATTGTGTAAACAATTTTAGCCCCGAAAGGCAAAGGTAACGCACGGAAACTGCGTTAGAAAGAGCACGACTGCATGGTTTCCTACTAAGTGCAGCCGAAAATAACGTAGAAACAGGTCGGGATATGATTACAGTTGCCGCATGGATATGAGGCGAAGGCGTGTGGCGACCCTAGCCGATGATTCCAAATATGCAGACGTGAGGGTACTGCTCCTAGGCAACCTTCTCTTTTTGTCATTTCCCAGCTGCGGTGTGAATTAGTCATGCCGCAGAAAACCACGTAAACCCTATTAGAGGGCGTCTGTTAACACCTGCGAGTCCCCCCGGGGTGGGAAGGGGGGTCTTTAGAGACGTAAATTATATCCACCCCAGCCCAAGGAAGTCCGGCCCGGTTGCTGTGTAAGCATCAACCCGGCTGGCCAGGCGTCCCTTCTCTGATGCGGCCTCACTCGCATAGTCAATCGAGTGGAAGGGTGGGTGGGGCTGTCTCAGGGGCGGGGAGCCCTCGGCATGCCGCTTCGCGGCCTGACTGGAATAAAGACCACGGGGGGAGTGGTTGAATGCCAGTTGGGGGCGGTGGAGGTGTGTTGGGGAAGACCTTATGAGCCTTGGCTCGATGGTCTGCTGATTTTCTTAAGTATGTTAGTTAGCCCCTTCAACAAAGAAAACATCTCAATATTTTCCAGTGTTAGATTGTAATCCCATTGTCATGAAGTAATTTTGTTACTGCCGTAAACCTAGATATTGTGGGTGTTTTTTAATTTTTTTTGTTTATTTACTCCCAAGAAATTTCAAAGCCTTTTGTTAACAAAACGTTTTTTGACAGACTGTCCCAGCTATACTTATGGCAGAAACTGTAATGCGTGCCCCTGTGTTCAGAACAATACTCAGTACTGCACCACTGATGGCAGCTGCATCTGTTCAACTGGCTGGACATCTTATGACTGTTCTGTGGATGTGGATGAGTGTGGTCTAGCGACACAGCTATGCTCAGATTACATGAACTGCCAAAACACTATGGGCAGTTATGATTGTCAGTGCAAAGCTGGTCTCTTCCTCACATCAAATAATACTTGTGAAGGTCGGTAAATCTTTTTAAAGCTTTTTCAAGGACTTTAGGAACAATAAGTTGTTTTTTTCTTTCTTCATTCTATGTTAAATTTTTAGAAGTTAAATTTAAAATTTTGCTTAAATTTCCACCATAGCTGTGTTTACCAAGCTTGATTTTGTTGTCCCAGACAACCACCTGAGGTTCTAAAAAGTTTTCATTATCCAGCCCTATTTATTGATGAAATAAAAATAAAAAATGTGAATTCATTTTGCCATGAGGAAGACAGAATTTCTGTTTCATGGTCTTTTTAGACAGCACATGGGGTGAAAATTGTAATAAAGGAAATATATTTGTATTTCCAAAAAAGAACGCCAAAAAAAATCACAAACAATACTGGTAACTTAAAAAAATATTCCTGTCCAACATTGCTCTCTCCCCCCCCCCCCACAAAGTTTCTAGACACGAAAATACAATTCCTTTTTTGAGAGTCTATGTGTACCCCCCCCCCCCCCCCTAATCACCAAATTTCCTCCTTGTGTGGCTTATGACCCATGTCAAGAAACACTGAAATAATCTATTCAAAAGTAACATACTTGCACTTCATAATCATAAAACTTATGGTGGTCAAATAATAAATCAATTTTAATAGCATTATTTAACTACATTCACCATTTGCAGAAAACATTTCATGACATAAAAAAACATTATTTTTAATTTAAAACAAGTTTTTTGAAAATATTTGCTCAAATTCCTGGAGATTTGTACATACAATCTATACATAAATCAGATGCTTTAAAACTTAAAGATTATAAAATATAAATAAGGCAAAAAGTTCAATTTCAAATGAAAATTAAAGCCCCTATAAATATTTTTCTTGAATTAATTACTTTTTTTTAAAAAGCTGTTTTAGCAAGCATTATGCAAAACAAATTATGCTACAAAGATATGTTATGAAAATTCTAGAAATTTGTTAAGAAGAGGCTGTAAATAACAACTGAAACTAAATCTGATTTTTTCAGTTTTGCCCAATGATGCTTGCAGCTCAACTAATTGCTCACATCTATGTGCCAAAATTCATCATGACAGTGGATACACACTAGAGCAATGTTACTGTCCTCAGGGTTTCAAACTAGATGATGATGAATGCAGAGGCAAGTGCTGATCATTGTAAAACAGTCAGAAACTAAAATTTATATTATTTTAAATATGTATTTATATATGTATATCTCTAATTTTATTGCATATAAAATTAATCTTCACTTTCTATTTTCAGATGAGCAATATTATTCTGGAATTATAACTTGTAAGTATTGTGTGCGTCCATTTAAATTTTTTTTTTCCCCACATAGGAGCTGAATCAATCTCAGACATCTTTGATTTTACCTGTGTTAAGTGCACACAATAAATTGACTTCTGTGTTAAAATATATTTTGTTTACAGTTCCTTATTAGTTTTATTATTTTTTATAACTTGCAGCATTTGTCAGAATTTATTTGACTGCACCTTCTCAAAACTCAAGTGAGGAAGCTGTCCTTCAATCATTGATTGCCTCCATGAATTCTGTAAGTATTGTAGAGAACCTTGACTCATCTCTGTCCTACTTCAATTCTCTAACTACTTTCTCTGGACAATAACCTCGCTGACTCTGTCCCTCATAATGCAACAATCAGGCTGCAACACATTGATGGTTAGCCTTTCACTTTAAATATCTGCTATAGTGCTTTACACTCGAGATATAGGAACTCTGCTCTGACTGTCCCTGTTCATCTCTCTGTCTACTACTCCTATCTGGTGGAGTTCTACCTCCCGACTGTCCTCTTCTCTGTCTGGCTGAGCTCTCCCCCCGGCTGTCCCAGACTCCTGTCCGGCTCAGCTCTACTTGACTGTCCCTGACTACAGTCCAGCTGATTTCTCACCAACTGTCCCCGACCACAGTCGGGCGGCTGAGTTTTTCCTAGTCCCGTCTAACGGTCCCCTTTCATAAGTCCCTGAATTGGTCATGGCATCACTAGAGATTCCCACCCAGGGCTAATCTAATTCTACATCTCTGGTACTAAAATTTTCTAATGCCACCCCCCCCCCTCCATTTAAATGGACATTAGCTAACCACTACTGTCACCGTAACATTTGTACTAGCCTTGTGACGGTGTGATCTGATACGCTACAACCATTGGTCAGTTGGTCAGTCTCCATACTGTGGGATCCCCCCACCCATGTACCACCCAGGTCCGCTACCAAGGTCTGGACCCTCCACAATATTGTATACTAGTGTAAAATCCTACTATTGTGCACACAAAAATCACCGAGAGTGTGTGTGGGGGAGGGTTTGATATGTATTGTGTGATTACTTGTTGGTAAAAACTCTGTCAAAATAGTGTGAGTTCATTTCAGGATGGTCCATAGATTTTTCATTCTAAGATCTCATAGACCATTTCAAATGTTCAGTTGCTAAAAATTGTTTGTGTGTGTGTGTTTTTGTTGCTGCATTTCCCACTTTACAAATTTTTTTAAAATATTGCATTATTAAATATCTCATTTTTAAAAACAATCTCAGTGTTAAATATTAAAATTATGTGTATTCCATCAGTTTCAGGGGCTAATACTGTCAAATAACACAAACATTCATGGAGTAAAAGTTATGTAAGTAATTACTTTAAAAAAAATTTAATGCCTTTTTCTTTGTTTTCATTGATCTTAAACATTTTATAGTTAATTTTAAAAAAAATATTTGTGTTTATAAATGAGCATTTATATATTCATGTATTTATAAGTGTTTTCTGGAGATGTTTTAGGAATTAAGTCATTTAATATGTGTTAACTTCCACAAAATTCAATTTACTGTAAAATTTGTCATCATACTTGTGGACCGCAGAGCTTGAAATTACCAAAACATAATAGATGAAAAGTTTTTTCACAAGCTTTTAAGGTTAAGAAGATTTGTAATGTGTACATTTAATTTTCCATCAAAATATTTTTTTTATTCCTAAATATGTTCTCCTATTACATGATTCATGGTTCACAGATCGGCAGATCAGGGGAACTCCTCAGTTGCAATACTTAAAGTTACAATGCCTGTGAATGATTGGTACTACTTCCCAATGTTCAGTGTTGTGGTAGCCATAAGTCATGGAAATGTCAGTGTGTATATGCAAAATGTCATGTACAGGGCAACTAGGATAGACATCTTCAACTTTCTTATTGATGCATTAAGAAATGACGAACCTATAGGTTAGTAAAAATGTTTTTTGACTACATAAGATTTGGCCTGTTAAATAAATGTGATTAACAAATAGTTTTTGTGACTTAAATATTTTTTTCTTCTTAATTTGTCTATATTTAAGCTTTACCTTCATTCAATTATCCTTCCTTGTTAGTAAACATAACTTTAATAGATGTACTAATTAATGTGAAACATTTTCTATTCTATAGATTTCAACATTTGCAACACACACCTTGGCTATGAACTGTGTGGTGAAGAAAACCATTGTTTTTCCTTGCAAGGGACTGGCTACAGATGTGAAAAAGGTTTGCAAGTGTGAAGAACTATTTATTTTTCATGAATCACGTTTGTACTAACTGTTAATAATAGCAGTAATTAATTGTCTTAATTTTAGTATGTCATATCTTTTTTCATTTTTGTAAAATCTGTCATGTTTAAATATATTATCTCCATATTGTCAAAATTTCAGATTGTATGCCTATTTATTTTCATTCACTTAAATGTGATAAAAAAAATTTAATGCTCCAGTTATTGGAATGTTGTAGATATTGTAAATTGCTTCTACCTTTCTTAATGCTAAATACACTTTAAAGGTTTTATAGCTATGCTATAATTATATAATGCCAGATGGGCTTTTTAAGCTATTGAAAATATTCATTCAGATTGATGTCAGCGACCTGAACAAAAGCTGGTATTGGTGCCCTGGGAATTCCTATTCGTGGACCCTTCCCTGCCCATAGATAATGGCAAACCATTTGCTACCCCATTGCCAATGGGATAGCTTTCTCTAAATTAAACCTTACATAAATAAGGGCTGGATTTCCTACCTTGAACCACTATGACCTAGGGCAAAACGTGATTTATGGTTTCACTGAAACAGATTGGGAGATCTTACCTGGCACCTTCTTTCAGAGGTTTTTTCAGAGCTGTTGACAACTTAGATCCTAGTAGTGTTTATTTCTAAATTGGTACTGGGCGCCAATGGCCCCTACATTTAACACCACATCACAAGAACTAGCAAGTGCTTGTTGGGTAAAAATGGCTGCCCTCGAGACATGCCCTCAACAGGGGTTCACTTTATTTTTGGTCATCGATAACATCTTTGTTATCTACTAACCTTTAACGGCAGCTGTACTCATGAGCCCTACCCCTAGTGACTTACATATTTGCCTCACTTATTCATGTGGCATTAGCAGATAAGGCAGGTGTGTATTCCTTGAGGCTTCCTAGGTCCCTGCTGACAGATAATAGTGACCTAGTCCACCTTAAACCCAGGCTGCCATGATGGACAGACTGTGCCAATAGCAGTTTTTCTTTAAAAAAATACGTGTTATCTAACGGTTTTGTCATCATTTTCTCAGTATTTTTTTCAAACAATTTTGTTCAATTACAAATACTTGTTTATTCTCAGCATGCCCACCATTTAAGTATCGCTACAGTTGCAATATGGATTGTAACTGTGTACAAAACCAATCGGATTACTGCACTTTTAACTATGGACAGTGCGTCTGCAAGCCAGGATACACTTCATATGACTGCTCTGTGGATGTAGATGAGTGCACGAATGCCACTTCACTTTGTCCAGAATACTCTGTGTGTCAGAATGTTCCTGGGAGCTTCAACTGTATTTGTAGGGAGGGATTACAGATGAACTTAGAGGGTTATTGTGAAGGTAGGTTGAACTAAACTTTCACCATTATAAAAGATAATACAGTGCAGACTGTGAAATATATATGAAGAACAAGATATATATGAGATTGGAGAAAAAAGCAGACGGTAAATTTGAATGTGTCAGTGAAATGCTTCCACTTGGAACACAATATTGCAAAAGGCAAGAAACTTTGACAAAAAGGGGAATTATATTTAACTAAAATGCACAGTGAGAAGATTAAAAGCCTAACATAGAAAAGTAAGCAAGGACTGCATAGGAAGTATAAAGTTATGTTTGTTTTTTTTTTTAATAAGACTAATGGAAAGTGCCAAATGTTTCAAAATGTAAGTATACCATTTTTACTCAATATATAGAAGATGCTAGATAAATCTATCATTTAATATTCTTTCCTTCTCACCTATATAGCAAGAGTGAGATCTTCAGAAATAAAACACATAAATCACATTAATCACATTGTAACTAATAAATGATATTGTAACTAATAAATGATATTAAGATGACTGTGGTGAAGTTTATTTGTTTAGTTGCAAGTGCATACAGACAAGTACCTCAGCTGCTATAGGACTAGAAGGACACAAATTACCTCATAATTCATATCATTGGACACTTTTTTCACAAAAATTTGGGACCTCTAATAGGCTTGTTTTTTTTTAATGTATTTTTTTTATTGTCATGGTTTTATGTGTAATATAAATAATAGTTGGTCTTTTTTACTTGAGAATTTATTTAGACTCATTGCCTGTAGCAAACATGTTCTAGGGTTTGTTTCTCAGGAGAAAATAGATGCATTACTTAAACATTTCTGAAATTTTCTCACATTTTAATTTTCCAAAGCCCAAGTATAGCATACCTTTTTTTTTTGTTATATCTGTTTAAAAGAAACTCAAAATAATGAAATAGTTCCCTGTGTGTCTTCATCACTGTGCACTCGTTTAATTACATATTACAATATTGATAATCTCTCAAAGTGATTCTTTACATTCATTTTTGGATTGTCTTTGACATTTAGTTGCTGCCAATGCCACATGCCAGAACAGAACCTGTCCTGATGTATGTGTACAGGTCAGATCGGGCATCAGTGGTGTTTTAGAGGAGCAATGCTTATGTCCCACTGGATCATATTTCACTAATGAAACATGCCAAGGTATTAAATATCACTTAATTTACCCCATTTTATCAAGGCAATGACTTTGCAATTTATATTTAACTTTTGCTTCACTCTCCCCCTGTAATCACCCTGATGTTTACATTTACATGTAACCTTCACCAGCCGTGATTTTTTAAATTGGTAGTTTGGAGGAAGTTGTGCTAAAACAATAATACTGTTGGTTATTTTCTTTTTAAATGGAAAAATATGTTTGGTATATTAGGATTTTAAAAATAAAAGTGACATAAAAAGAATGCCAAAAATTTTTGTCAGTTAATTAAGTAATTATTAAGAAACTTAATTTTTCCTGAAAAAAATCATTATTTAAACTAAATATTGACTTAATAAAAATGTTATTTCTAGGCAAGTTAAAAAAATTTGAAAAATTAAACAAGGATCTGCAGAAGGGAGATCAAGTTCACATTTAGCAGTTAAGGGAAGTTAGAAAATGGAAAATAACCTAGACAAAGTTGTCCTATCCATTTTATTAAAATAAGTATGCTATGTATTTGGAAAGCTATTACTGTTTTGGGAAAAAAAAAATTTGTTTTCTTTACATATATTGTAATTGATTTTTTTTTTAATCTCTTGAGTGAAAAGAACAAGAAAGATCTATCATAATTTTGATCTCTTGTGCCCAAAAATGAAAAATCTTAAAAGTCATACCCCATCCAGCACATGAAACATTTACTCAAATTTTCAGAATGTGGACCATTTAGGTATGGCCACAATTGTGAGTTAACTTGCAATTGTGAGCCTAATACCACCTCTTCCTGTGCTGCAAGGACAGGGGACTGCACCTGTTTGCCTGGTTGGACTTCCTCAAGTTGTTCAGAAGATGTCAATGAATGTTACACTGTGTACTGTGGACCCAATGCATATTGTTTAAACACATTGGGGGGTTACAATTGCACATGTTCTCCTGGTTTTGTGAAGAACTCTAATGGAACTTGTGAGCGGTATTGTAAGTATATTATATTTTATTCACATAAAAAAAATCCCAAATTTTAACAAAAGTTGCATTTTTCGAAGAGTTGAAACCTTATTTTATATCGATATATCTATAAATATCTCTCTCTCACTCTATATATCTATAAATATCTCTCTCTCACTCTATATATCTATAAATATCTCTCCCTCACTCTATATATCTATAAATATCTCTCTCTCACTCTATATATATATATATATATATATATATATATATATATATATATATATAAGATGCTTGATATGAAAAGAACAATACTCTTAAAAATAATAGGGCTAAAAATCATGCATTGAATGTTCTGGTTCGGTACGTTGCTGCATCCATATACTGGCATATGTGCAACGGTTGGGGAAGCGATGTTGCCAATCTAACAGCCCCTAGCAGATGCCAGGGCGGCCTTGAAGCTTTCGATCGTTGTCGAGTTCACTGCGGTATTGTCCAGGTTGTTCCAAGCGATTATGGTGCGTGGAAAGAATGACTGCTTATGTTGCACTGTGTTACTCCGAGGCACAGTGAAGCATTTGTTATTGTTTCGGGTGTAATTTCTCATGTTTTGAATTTAAATTCTGATCATTTGTATGAGAATGCAGATAGGATTTCAATAATCATATCAGGTAAATGGAGCAAAAATGAAACTATTAAAGTTAACTATAAAAAGACCCCGTGCCAAGTTTATTTATAAAAATATATAAATAATGTTAAATAAAAGAATTAGAGCTCTCCTTAACCTCTTGAGATTTGCATGTTGGTTCCTGTTTAGAAAACACTGATGTGTCATTCCTTTTTTTTTATTTATGTAACCCACCTCAGTCTGTCGCAATACTCTGATGGCAAGCTCTGGCACGATAGCCTCACCTAACTATCCAGCCAATTACAACAATAATGATGATTGTTCATGGTTAATCACAGTGGAACCGACTTCCATCATTTCAATCAGGTAAAAAAAAATTAATATTTTTCAATAGCTCTTTATAAATTGTGTACCTTAACTATAGGAGTGGAAATTAAACGTTAAAAGCTATTTTTTTTCAATAGCTCTTTATAAATTGTGTACCTTAACTATAGCAGTGGAAATTAAATGTTAAAAGGTATTTTTTCAATAGCTCTTTATAAATTGTGTACCTTAACTATAGCAGTGGAAATTAAACGTTAAAAGGTATTTTTCAAGGCTGTCACTGTAAAACATTTATCAATTATTTTTTTACTACTAAATATTATTCTCCACAATGTAATAAATATAAAGAAATGAAATGAAAATTATAAGACCTTAATTTATTGAACAGTGTTCATTAATGTTGTTTTTTTTTTCTTTTAAAGTTAAAAAAACAAAACATTAATAAACTACGCACAAAGTAGGTTGTAATGTCCATAAAGTTTAAATAGTGCATGGGGGTGGGGGTAAAGTGGAGAGGGTGTAGGTGACAAGACAAGGAGGCTGTAGGAATTTTGTGGATAAGAAATGTGGAAATTTGAATGTTTACACCCAAACAATCACATGCTAAGTTATACAACATAACCTTGCATAATTTTTAGTAAGTTGCTGTAAATGAACAGAAAAGAGCATTAATAAAATATAAGCATCAAATGAGTGGCTCTATGGGGGTGACAGTGTAATCTAGAGAGGTAGAGGGTAAAGGAAGGTTTTTGGCAGAAAAATAAGGCATTATAAGGGAGTTGTTGAATAGGAGGAGCCAAATAGCAGGAATGGGGAGACTGTGGTGGAATTTAAGTGAATAGTTTGCAGTTTTAAAGGTGATGTGGGTGGAGGAATTCATTGATTTGAGGAGGGGGTCAGTAGATGGTAGGAGAAGATAGGTTTGAAGTTTGTTGAATTATAGGTGTGCGGTGCTGATGTGGGCGATGTGCCATGGGAAAATGGAGTATTCTTTGGGGCTATAGGAGAAAGTACTTTTGTATTGTGTTATGAGCGGAGGGGTTGTGGAAAAGAGAGTGTGCTTGGGTCTTAGTGTTAATACAACATGATACCTGAAATATTATATGCCAGACTTAACAATCAAAGATAGATTGTTTTTTAGCACCCCTTTCAATGTTACCTGGCTTTTTCTGGCTTGTAATAACCATTTCTTGAACATCCAGTAAAATGTATTGCATTTTATTGGTTAGCAGATTCTGATTAAAACCCTTTGTCTTCTTTCAATTCAAGTTTTAAATTTTGTCACAGGTTCCTTGAGGTGGATACAGAATGTGGTTATGACTATGTTACCGTGTTTGATGGAAATGACAGATCCAGAAATCTAGGTGCCTTCTGCTCAATGACAAACTTAGTTCTTACATCTACATCAAACTCAATGTTCGTCACTTTTACAAGTGATGGAATTGTTACAAGGAAAGGTTTTCTTCTCTCATACAACTCCTTTGGTAAGTTATTTTTAAAATATACTTTTCATTTTTTCTCTCCACTCTTTCTTTTATTGTCCTTATTCACAGCCTCCATTAATTCGTAAATGACTTCTGGGATCTTTTTAACAGCATCATTTAATGTTCAATTCCTTGCCTACGTCCTATTGAAATATCTAGACTTATTTAACATTTGAACATTTTAAATCATAACTTAAATTCCAATGAAGTAGTTGAAATGGCTGATCGGTAAATCGAATTTTGACTCTTGGCAACTCTACGTGGCCCATTCATTGATTATAAATAAGAAGCCTTTTTTATGCAGAATTTTTATAAAAATATTTCTGAAGTTTTACTTCGCTATTAAATTCTGTACATTTTAAAAAATTATGAATCATTGCAGCAGCATAAGAAGTATAATGATGCCCTGTTATATGTGGGCACCCCATGCTAAATTTTTCACATTGAGAAGGCTGCAACAGAATTAGTTTTTGACATACAAACACAAAAAGTGAAATATTTTTGAGACTTCCTAAAATTGTGATGTTGGATGTTCTAAATCGTATCTTCATTTTAAAAAAAAAAAAATGTTTTTAAAGATAGGCATTTTTGGCATCATAACAAAATGATTATATAAGTTTATTCACTTTTTGAAGCCTGAGCTAAAGCTGTTGATGGTCCCCACAAGAACATCACAGGCATGATGCATCTGTTCCCAACTCGACCATGTCTCATTGTTGAGGAATCTGCTAGCAAGGGAACAACTGTCTCTAACGCCTGCCTCCAGGTGGCAGCTCGGGTACCAAAGAGAATTCAATCTGTTCAGATAATTCAAGCTGTTCAGATAGCTTCAAGTTGGACAGTGCTTTTTGTAATTTTGATTATCAGGCTTTGTAAATTCATCTTAACTTCTACCACTGATACCCCTTTGCAGTATTCTACCACTGATGCCCCTTTGCAGAATTCTACCACTGATACCCCTTTGCAGTATTCTACCACTGCTACCCCTTTGCAGTATTCTACCACTGATACCCCTTTGCAGTATTCTACAACTTATGCCCCTTTGCAGTATTCTACCACTGATACCCCTTTGCAGTATTCTACCACTGATGCCCCTTTGCAGAATTCTACCACTGATGCCCCTTTGCAGTATTCTACCACTGATGCCCCTTTGCAGTATTCTACCACTGATGCCCCTTTGCAGTATTCTACCACTGATGCCCCTCTGCAGTATTCTACCACTGATGCCCCTCTGCAGTATTTCCGGTTGTGCCATGGCTCAGTATTTCTGGTAGTGCCATGGCTCAGTATTTCCGGTAGTACCATGGCTCCATTATCCAAACTCATCAACCATCCCTCACGAATATAATCTTTCAACCGTGACTCGAGCCCCCCCCCCACCCCTCAGTTGGGTCACTTGTCGGTTTGGTTCTTGCTGGGTGGCGCCTTGTCCATTTTCAGCTCACTCATTTTGCCCTTTGACCTCCAGTATATGGATCTATTGAAGGACCACTCTGCATCCATTTGACTTTGTCTTTGCATTTGTCTTGCACTATATCCAGAATGTTAGTGATAATTTTTGTGTCTAGTGAGCACTTAATCACAATTTCTAGAGCAAACTGTGAGTCAGTAAGCATTATGACGGATGGATGGGTTTTCTTCTAGTTGATTGGCATCACACTTGTTGCAAGGACTTAAGTATAGCTTCCAAATATTTCTGCATTCGTCCTATAGTTTTCACTTTACTCAGCCTCAAAATCTCCCTACTTTGAGATACCCACTTTGAGTACTAGATGAGTGCATCGTGTTCAGCTTCATTTTCGGTGGTGTAGCAAGAGCCTTATGTAAAAAGTTTGATGTGAGCGTCCTTGTAGGACTCAAACATCCACAAAGCGGCCTCTTTTTGAGCATCAAGAGGGCTCGACTTTATAACCAGTGCATTTTCCACATACATCAGGAGTTTCAAAGCTTTCATGTGGTCAACTTTTTGTGATCAGCCGCAGCTTCTCACTGTTTTTGGGTAAAATTGCTTTCTCTCAAGTTCATGGAGATAATGGAGTGTTTTACAAGCCTTGTCCTCTTTACCCACCGGTCTTGTAACAGACAACAGGGTTCAGTTTGTTCCATCCAACCATACCTTTCCACCCTGGTTAGAATTGCTTTGTCTCTTCTAGTGCTGAGTGGTTCAACTTCTGACAGGATTTCTACAGTTGTTGTGAATGTTCTGCACAGTGCCCCATGGACAAACCTGAGAGCCACGTTCTGTATACGGTCCAAACCCACTAGACCCATTCACCACACAAAGGCCTGGATCAGTTGGCCATGATCAATATTTCCCCCTACACTCTCAATGATAAAGCTTTCTTACAGATTAATTCAGTGATTGCTTTATTTCTATTATGTACACAGCATGTCCACCACTCACGTATGGACCAAACTGTTCTTATGCTTGCAACTGTGACCAAAACAACACCCGTTACTGTGATAGAACTACCGGTCAGTGTATTTGTAAGTCTGGATGGACGTCTTACGATTGTTCCAGTGATGTCAATGAGTGTGCAAATGCTTCTAACCCATGCCCTGAGTTCTCCAGCTGTAGCAACTTAAATGGAAGTTATGAATGTCTTTGTTATGAAGGTTTGCAGAGAAATAGAGATGGATTATGTGATGGTAAGTAGCCTAAGTTAGAGATCTCTTATGTAATGGTTAGCAACCAAAGCTAGAGATGGATTATATGATGGTAAGCAACCTAAGTTAGAGATGGATTCTCAATTCTTACAACTGGGACGGTGGGAAAAATTGTAGGTCTATAATACTAGCTCAACACTACAACACACTTGAAAAAAATTAATATTAGTAATTAAAGCTGAAAAGGAGTTGAAGCTACAATATTAAATGTAACTAATAGTAGTTTTATTGTGGTGTTCAATGTACCATCCCTTACGAATAAAAGAAGTTTAATACCGGAAAAGAATTGATATTTCCCTTTAGAAATATTTCAGAGGTCCTTGTTTAAATGGATTCTGTTATACTTGACATTGCAGCTAAAAACGATTCAGTATGTACCCAAAGAAATTGTTCACATGTGTGTGCAAAGGTAAAGAATCAAGATCAGAGTTTAGTGGAACACTGCTACTGTCCTATAGGCACTGAGCTCATAGGAGATAGTTGCCAAAGTAAGTCTTATTAAGCCCCCCCACCCCACACTTAAGGATATCATTCGTAATTATCAGGATTGAGTAATTTATGAAAATATTATGATTTATTGTCCACCATTTCATTTCTTCACCTCAAGAATATTATATTTTGGATTATATTTTTGTTGTTAGGAAAAACTCTGAAGATGCATTATTATTAGATGCATCCTCTGAATTATTATCTGTTTGTGTTTCAACAAACATATGATAAATATATATATATATATATATATAAATGATTAAAGCAATTTTTTTTTAATTGATGGTTTCGTTGTAGTCTGAGGATTGCAAGTTGATTTTCATATTAAATTCAAACCATGATAAAATGTTATTAAACAATGTAACAGGTTATATCTTCCTTTTTTAAAAATAAAATACAGGTTTATGTTGTTGATGAAAAAGTCAGATCGCACATTGGTCTTTTTTCAATGACTTTGTGTGTAATGACAATACATTATTATATTTTTTACAAATATTTGTTGATTCAAGAATGCTATTTTTATTCATCTGTCAGCTTGTGGCAATGGTACTTATGGCCAGGATTGCAATGCAAAATGTGACTGTGTGACAGAAAACACTGCCTCATGTAATCCAGTTAATGGCAGCTGTGCCTGCATGCCAGGCTGGACATCTAACGCGTGCCAGCTTGATGTGAACGAATGTTACCAATACAACATATATTGTGGCTCATACAGGCAATGTTTCAATACGCCTGGAAGCTATGAATGTGTGTGCTTTCCAGGGTATGAGACTGGACCATATGGAAACTGTGTTATAGCAAGTAAGATTGTTTTTTTAAAAAAGGAATATTTAGTTTATTTTAAGTTAATTTTCAGGTTGTTTTTTTTTAAAAAAGGGATTTGTTGTCATTTCCTTGTAATTCTACACATCATTGAGTGCTTGTCTTTTAAACCTCTGGAATTCAAGTTCAGAGCAAGCCAAATAGTTCAGTGCTAATCTGAATTTTTTACTCTTCATGGCTGAGAAAATGGTTGTAAAGATAACATAAGTTTATTTTACAAATCCTATCACATGGAGATTAGTTTTGATTATTTTCCCAAATTCAATTTGAGCATATGAAATAAAAACATTGATGGCAAAAAAGAAAAAAAAAAGAATTTGATTAGTATACCAACTTTCAAATTTAACAGTAAATGTAAGTTTGAAAAAACAAAAGACAGTCATCCTGTGTCATCACACTAATCTCTTTACAGCTTATAATTGACTTCAGAATAATTATTAGATGTAATCATCCTGATCATAATACATTTTATAATGTTATTGTATGCCAACAAGTCCTGTTCATTCTGATCATACTACATTTTATAATGTTATTGTATGCCAACAAGTCCTGTTCATTCTGATCATGCTACATTGTATAATGTTATTGTATGCCAACAAGTCCTGTTCATTCTGATCATACTACATTGTATAATAAATTGCTTGCTTCTTATCTTCCCTATTTGAGGCTGTAACAAAACTTTAAGCAACACCACTGGCGTCATCAAAAGCCCCAACTACCCCTTAAACTACTATGATAACACAGCTTGTTTATGGACCATTCAAGCTCCAACTGGCCATGTGATATCTCTTAGGTATGGTTTATTTGGCATGGGCATTATGACTTTCTTTATTAAATCATTAGGCATCTTGAAGTGCTGAAAAGAATTGAGCAAATACCAAAGTGGAAACATATTCATTTCAAAATTTAACAATTAAATAAAATATATTTTACAGTTGAAAGAAACACCACACGACCCAAATATGATTTAAAAATAATTACTACTATGCATACTTTGTTTCTGTTTTTCTAGATTTTTCACTTTTGCACTGGAAAGGCAACAAAAATGCAATTTTGATTCCTTGAGTTTTTATGATGGAAGCCACTCACATGCCAGTAGCATTGGTGTCTATTGTGGTAACAGAATACCTGGTCTTATTCGAACTCATGGCAATAACTTGTACATTGCTTTCAAGACAGATGGATCTGTCAACTTTATGGGTTTCTATGCTACTTACAGTTCCCATGGTGAGTCAAATGTTATAACATTTACAATTAAGAGAAAGAGCCTGAATCTGAAAAGTTGTGTTGAGAGGAATTTGATTAAATTTTTTAAACACAGATTTCATTTTAAATTAAAGAATTGAAAAAAAAAAATCAAACGTGTGAAATTATTGCATAAAGTATTACATTGGAGAGCTAATGGGTTTAGTGTTCACCCCAAGTGGGACAAGACTTTTATAGTTTATAGCCATATAGTAATCTTTGTTCAGTTCAATTTTCTTGTAAAATATAAACTCAACAGCCTGTGAAGACTTTACTTATGGAGACACTTGCAGCATCAGGTGTTCATGTGACAGGAACAACACCCAGTTTTGTGACAACACCAATGGCGTCTGTGTGTGTAAGCCTGGGTGGATGGGAGGCAACTGCTCCATTGACATAGACGAGTGCCAGGCTATGAGTTGCCAGGACAATGAAGTCTGTGAAAACAGCCCTGGTGGCTTTTTATGTACTTGTAAACCAGGATATACAAAAGATGTGACTGGACTTTGTGAAGGTTTGTGTTACCCATAACCTCTTCATGCTTACTTTCAACTGTCTCTCAAATCACGACACTTTTGTATCTGTTTTAAAAGATTTTCTAATAACTATATTAAAAAAACGGTGTACATACTCTCCTATTTAAAATGATTTTTTTTTTAAATCAATGATATACATTGTAATATTATTTTGTACAATAAACTATTCTTATAGTAGTACTCAATTATACATTTGATGTTTCCCAGCATACTCCTTGGTAAATGTTTTTAAAAATCTAATCTGTTCTTATTTTTTCCAGCTGACTCCAACTGCCAATTAAAGAACTGCTCCCACTCATGCTACATCATAAGTCCTGGTGTAGAGCAATGTGTGTGTCCTGATGGTCTCATCTTGGATAAAGCAGAACACTCAGCTTGTGTGGGCAAGTATTTATTGAGTCTCACTTGATTGAAAACCATGAACACAAAAAAAGCAGTTTTTTTTTTTTCTCTCTCTATACCTTGTTGTTATTAATTATCTAAATGTGAATCCTTTTAAGAATGTAGCTATATACTTTGAGAGGTGAAGGAAATGCTATCTTTACGTGTTATGAGTACAAACCAAAAGTTTTCAATTTGTCCATAGTTTCCAATACCATTAACATCTGCATCTCTTTTCTTCTTCCAGCTCCCTTTTACCCGTATGGATTTGCCACAAATGATAATGTGTTGAAATCTGACATGGATGTGGATAGATTGCCTGACGGTACCTTAGTCAGTAAACCTATTTACTACAACACAGGTGTGCCGATTGGAAGGAAAAATAACCTGGACAGGGTGGCCTATGTAAGTGGCTGTACATTTTACATGTTGTAGGGAAAATTGAACGTCATCAGTTTATTTTCATAGTAATTTGCCCCTTCTCAAACTGGGTGAATATCATTCCTAATTTAAATATAACCATTTTTGAAAATTTAATATATTAATGGATTATTTAAAAAAAACATTCTTCATTGCCAAGAATTAGTTTTAAACATATCACTTTTTTTTTAAGGTGTTCTCTACTGGCGCATTCAAGTTTGGAGATCCTGCCATTCCTGGAAGACCAGATTTGACTGCAGCCAGCCAAGGAAACCACAGCCTATTTGCTCCATACTGGGCCAACATGGATCCAACCAAAGGATCAACATTTTACCATTTGTATGAAAGATGTGACTCTTCTGTCTTTAACGGTTTCACAGATGATGACTCTCCGAGAAAGTCTGAAATACTAAACAGGGCAGAGGAAGAGCTAACGCTTTTTCAGAAGTTTTCATCTTTTAATGCCAGTTCAGTTTTTGTTATGACCTGGGATTCTGTTCAACCAAATTCTGTGTCAAATAGGGTAAAGTTTTAAAATGAATAATTTCATTATCTTAATGTTATAAAATGTTGTCTGTTAACCAACCATTGCTATGGCAGTGTCTTGAAACCAACTGTTGCTATTGCAGTGTCTTAAAACCAACAATTGCTATTGCAGTGTCTTGAAACCAACCATTGCTATTGCAGTATCTGTCAACCAACCATTGCTATTGCAGTATCTGTTAACCAACCGTTGCTATTGCAGTGTCTTGAAACCAACCATTGCTATTGCAGTGTCTGTCAACCAACCGTTGCCATTGCAGTGTCTGTCAACCAACCATTGCTATTGCAGTGTCTGTCAACCAACCGTTGCCATTGCAGTGTCTGTCAACCAACCGTTGCTATTGCAAAAAAATTAAATTTTAGTTTTTAATTTTCTAAATGATAAACACATTTATATTGCAGACAGATGAAGAGAACACCTTTCAGGCTGTCCTTATTAGCGGTCATGCAATAGAAACTATCGATGGACAAGTTGTTTTTGCTGGTACAATTTTTTGAAAGACATCCTATTTTGTTGTTTTTTCTTTAGTCTATAAATTATATAAATATTATTTTGGTAGTGAGAAAGAATACCAAAAATTATGCAGAAATTGAAGTATGTAAGATAACTTTTTTTGTACTTCTTTGCAAATTTTGTTTACTGCAGAATATGTTTCTGACCCAATTCTACTGTTTTATCCTGTCTGGTGTGTTTTCTAGTTTCAACAAAGTTCACTCATTTATTATTTTTTATCTAAAAGTTGGGTATAATTCTTCTTTTACTGATTGAAAAAGGGTCAAATCACCAAATCTATTGTAATACACTGCTTAATTCTAGTTTGACAAAAAAAGTTTCAAAAGAATTTTTTTATCAATTGATTTGAACTTAGTAATAAAGTAATGTTAACTCTTTGATTACTACACACTTTGAAATTCATAGTTTTTGTGTGGGTGCATGGGGATTTTTCACAAAATGTTCAGTATATAAAAGCCTAGACTTCTGTATACAAAGTTAATTTATATCTTTTAAGCTTCCCCATCACAGTAAAGCCCTCTTTTTATAATGAGTACCTATCATTATTAATTATTCATTTTTAGAGGGCTTTTTGTACAATAAACTATTGTCAAATACTTCCACAAAACTATTGATTGGGACCACTTCTACTTTAATCTTCAACTTAGTTAATTTTTTTTTTATTGTTTTTTTTTTCTAGATGAAGAGACATCCTATCTAATGTTCATCTATCAGTTAGGAGCATTGAACTGGAAATATGTATACAATAGACCAATAAGTATTGGTTATACCATCAATGGGGAGGTAATAGACACAGGGTTAGGTAATTCGCCGGATGTGACAAATTTACCAAAACTGCAAGGAATCTCAGGTGAGTCTTTAATTCATTGTGAAGTAAGAACATTAGTATCATAAATTATTATTTTTTCTTTTGAGACAATGATTTTATAGATGGACTAAATCAGCTTTTGTATTTACTATTTTAAATACAGCAATAATTAATTTGACTGATTTGTTAAATGACTGATTAAATATATATTTTTAAATATTTTGGTTTATTCACAAATTAATAACATTTTTAAAATTCTGTTATGATGAATATTATTTTCAAATTTCTATTCATTGATAGTTTCTTGATGGTAAATTTCAGGTCATCAAGGAGTGCTGTTATTTCAAATCGGTCAACTGGCCAGTCCAGAAGATAAATGCCAAAGATATTTATATCAACATTCCAAGTTGATTTCCAACAGGCAATACCAATCTGATATAGCGCAGCTATACAAATGCCCATGTACCGCTGACAGACTGGGCTTGCAGTGGAATCTCTATGAAAGAAGAGGCGAGCAAAATGATATTGCATGCTACGCCATTAGTTCCACTGCAAAAATAAGACTATTACAAGGCAACATTAGAAATAAAGTAAGGAGTTCTTATATTTTATTAATAAAATAAACATGGAAAAGATGTTCTTTTATTACATGGGTTCCTCAGGTTACTTTGGGCTTGACGGACAGCATTTCATGGTTACGTCACCATCTCTCATAAATTTATTAAGAAAGTCTTGCCCCAGTATCTCCAGCACCCTCTGCAGGTTCTGCCTCTTCAATCCCCACCCCACCCCCCCGACCCCCGTCAAAGTAGCCTAGTGTAAGCCAACTACAGTAGTAAAGGTAAGGAATAAGAGTTGTTTTTTTCTCAAATTTACAACAGGAGTAAATGTAAGGATAATATTCACCCTTGTATATTTGTGATCCATGTGTTTTTTTTCTCTAATTTACAACAGGAGTAAATGTAAGGATAATATTCACCCTTGTATATTTGTGATCCATGCTGTTGTTTTTTATTTAGCACAGAAATAAAGTCCAGGAATTTCTTTTTTATTTTTTTAATTTTTTTTATTTTGACCGTTTCACTTCATTACTGCACTGCACTCTGTATGTGCTAAATGTGAGTGATATAGCTGCTTATATAGGTGGGTTCCAACTTATGGCAAAAATGACACTGCGCTAGGCCTTAGGGATAGATCTCTGATGTAAATTAAGTACCCCCTTGTATTTTATTATTGTGATATTTGACTTTCTGATATTGGTTAATCAGTATGTCTTTATGTTTCTTATTTGGCTCCCTTCGTATTTAACTTTTCCAAGTCTCTCACATGAAGGTTATGGGTGACAGTCTTCATAAGCTGGCTGCTATTTCCAATGGCAGAATCAATATGTCTTTAATTTAGCTTTTATATGGGTTTTTTTTTGTGTTTGTACTATTTCAAAATCCAAAAAATTTTCTACTCACTTGCCAATATACCCGGCTTTGCCCAGGATTGCATTCAGAAAAACAACTACTTCTACAGCCTTTTAATTAACATTGAAATTAAGTGTTGAAAAAATCAATTAAAAAACACACCTATAGTAAAAAAAATTTTTTAATCTCTATGGCTCCTATAAAAACACGTTCATAAAAACTTTTGTAAACCTTTCATACCCTGATCGTATCCCCGTTATCCCAGGGATCCTGACCCTGTTTGGATCCCAATCCCATTTGGATACCGATCTCGGTTGGATCCCAATCCCAGTTGGATCATAATTCAAGTGTGATACAATTTCCTGGTGGGATCCCGATACCAGTCGGATCCAAATCCCATTAGAATCCTGATACAGGTCGTTTCCGGTGTGATCCCGATCCCATTGGGGATCATAATCCTGTTGTGATTCCATTTGCCATTGGGATACCAAATCGGTTGGATGCCGATACCGTTGGGATCCGGATCCTATAACTGTGGGATCCTGATCCTGGTGAAATCCCAATGGTTTCCCGATTCCAGTAGAATCACATTTTCAGGTGGGATCCCAATCCTGTTAGTATCCTGTTCTCTGTTGGATCCCATTTCCCGGTAGGATCCTCTTCTCCCTTGGGATTTCGTTTGCCCTATTTGATCCCTTTACTCGAGGGATCATGATTACAAGTTGCCGTTAAGGGATATGAGGCGATAGGCTGTGGTGGAAGCCTATGGCCGGTGATTCTAAATATGCAGCCCTGAGAAAGCTGCTCCTAGGCAACCGTTTCGTCCCAGCTACTTCGCGAATTAGTTGCGAGGTGGAAACCCACTGTAGAATCCCTCTTAGAGGGCATCCGATGCTTCCCCGGGACGGGTGGGGGGAGATATTAGGACGTTAATTTAACGTCCCGGCCCCTAGGAAAGTGGACTGCGGACGCTTTTAACGCAGCGTCTTCGGTCGACCAGATGTCTCCGGGCGGGGAGGGTCTCCATCGGCAAACCCGATCGAGCGGTTGCTGGTGGGGACGGTTCACGCCCGGGGAGGTCTCTGGCGTTCCCCCGCACGGCCAGACGTCGGGGAAACCCGGCGGCTGGCAAGTGTGGGTGGGCGCCAGGGAGGGCATAAGGAGCACAAGCTCGACGGCCCGCTGACGCCATTTCCTAATGAGATATATATAGTTGTATAATATAACATCTTAAACAAAGGTCCACCATCTGGGATCAACTGACACCTTCGAGTCCTAAACAAATTCAATGCAAACGTAATGAAGTGATAAGAACTATTCAATACACTAAGAATATTGTATTGAAATAGATAATTTTAGAGTTTTCCACTTTGATAAATTAAGATTTTCATTTTGGTTTTTTGAAATTAAAACTTTAATAAACGTATAGTAATAGCTGTTTTAAAAATAAATAAAAATTGCTTATTATTAAAGATGTGTACAGATAGGTGGAATCAGAGGCGTAACTGGGTTTTTGGCGCCCTTTGCTAATTTATTTTTTAAATAATAAAAATTTAAAAATTAGAGATTTAGCGGTGCCCTTTTGAACAGGCTCAGGCCGGCGCCCTTGGCAACTGCCCCAATGCCAAGCCTTTGTTACGCCTCTGGATGGAATAAGAAATAAACCATTTGCTCGGAGTGTACACAAACAAAAATTAACTCTGCACAACTAGTACCAAAATATTATTAACTTTTTAATAAAATTCAAATTCTTTTAAGTGATCAATATTAGTAGTTGTGTGTGCCTCTGCATCTTCCTCAGCCCCAAATATTTGTATTTTTACATATACATATGCATATTAGCTTCTTAATTACTTCATTCATTTGTAGAAAACACCCTTCTGCAATTTGTATTAACATGAATAAGCTTTAAAAATCTGAAAAGGTAATAAGTAAAACAAAGAAGGTCAAACCTGAAAAAAGGAACGCAATAAAACAACGAATGTGTCAGCAGGAAGCCTTCATCAACAAACAAACAACAGAATTTTTTTTAAATCTGAACAATGAAACTAATTTAATTGATAAAAAATGTTAAAACTTATTAATATATTGTTATTTTTACAGTAGCACTGATTCCTACTATTTCCTTGTTATTTTGTTTGGATAGCTGTGCTGTTACAAAATGATGGGACAAGACTACAACAGCTGGGATTCTCTGAGGTCAGCCTCTTACATTCCCGCGTCTGCTGACGGTGGTCACGTTCTAAGCTCTGACCCATGGATGTTGTGGTGGCAGGTGAACAACCAAGATGCTCTAGAGAATATCCAGGCCCACAGTTGGTGCTGTAGGGAGTCTTCTGTGTCAAATCTGTGCAACAGTTTCTACCAGGTGTTCCCAGACATGGGATGCTCAAACATTGTTACCTTTGTACCAGGTATTTTTTTCGTTATAGAAAAAAAATGTGCTGATCTTTCACTTCAATGCTGGGAGCCAAGGAGTCAAACTAAACATTTGAAAAATTGCATCCAAAACACTAAAAATTATTGTGGGGAAAAGTTTAGATACAGATCACCTGTAAATATCATGTGTTGACAGTTTCATGCCTGATCCACAACCCCCTCCCTTTCACTATCAGCAAAACACCATTTCCTGTTGCCCATACCATCATCCCAAAATGCCTCCTTATCAATCATCATTCCTTCCATCCTCAACAGGTCTCTACTCTGTCCACACTACCCTACTCAATAATCCACCGTGACCCTATACTCTCTGAAATTAACATTGCTCTTTTCCACCCCACTCGCACCATCCTCTCTTAAAGTACTATTATTAATTTAGTTATAAATAGGTGAACAGCATAAATTCTAACCACTAGTAATAAATTTCACCTGCCCATGCATCTGTATGTCTTAATAAATTTCACCTACCCATGCATCTTTATGTCTCAACATTTTTTCACAAACTACAAAAAAACAATCCTCAAGCCACCATCTCAACCCTTCTCATAGCCACCATCTCAACCCTACTCATAGCCACCATCATAGTCCCTACTCATTGCCACCATCTCAACCCTACTCATAGCCACCATCTCAACCCTACTCATAGCCATCTCAACCCTACTCATAGCCACCATCATAGTCCCTACTCATAGCCACCATCTCAACCCTACTCATAGCCACCATCTCAACCCTACTCATAGCCATCTCAACCCTACTCATAGCCACCATCTCAACTCTACTCATAGCCACCATCTCAACCCTGCTCATAGCCACCATCTCAACCCTACTCATAGCCACCATCTCAACCCTACTCATAGCCACCATTTCAACCCTACTCATAGCCACCATCTCAACCCTACTCATAGCCACCATCTCAACCCTACTCATAGCCACCATCTCAACCCTACTCATAGCCATCTCAACCCTACTCATAGCCACCATCTCAACCCTACTCATAGCCACCATCTCAACCCTACTCATAGCCACCATCTCAACCCTACTCATAGCCACCATCTCAACCCTACTCATAGCCACCATTTTAACCCTACTCATAGCCACCATTTCAACCCTACTCATAGCCACCATTTCAACCCTACTCATAGCCACCATCTCAACCCTACTCATAGCCACCATCTCAACCCTACTCATAGCCACCATCTCAACCCTACTCATAGCCACCATCTCAACCCTACTCATAGCCATCTCAACACTACTCATAGCCACCATCTCAACCCTACTCATAGCCACCATCTCAACCCTACTCATAGCCACCATCTCAAACCTACTCATCGCCATCTCAACACTACTCATAGCCACCATCTCAACCCTACTCATAGCCACCATCTCAACCCTACTCATAGCCACCATTTCAACCCTACTCATAGCCATCTCAACCCTACTCATAGCCACCATCATAGTCCCTACTCATAGCCACCATCTCAACCCTACTCATAGCCACCATATCAACCCTACTCATAGCCATCTCAACCCTACTCATAGCCACCATCTCAACTCTACTCATAGCCACCATCTCAACCCTGCTCATAGCCACCATCTCAACCCTGCTCATAGCCACCATCTCAACCCTACTCATAGCCACCATTTCAACCCTACTCATAGCCACCATCTCAACCCTACTCATAGCCACCATCTCAACCCTACTCATAGCCACCATCTCAACCCTACTCATAGCCATCTCAACCCTACTCATAGCCACCATCTCAACCCTACTCATAGCCACCATCTCAACCCTACTCATAGCCACCATCTCAACCCTACTCATAGCCACCATCTCAACCCTACTCATAGCCACCATCTCAACCCTACTCATAGCCACCATCTCAACCCTACTCATAGCCATCTCAACCCTACTCATAGCCACCATCTCAACCCTACTCATAGCCACCATCTCAACCCTACTCATAGCCACCATCTCAACCCTACTCATAGCCACCATCTCAACCCTACTCATAGCCACCATTTTAACCCTACTCATAGCCACCATTTCAACCCTACTCATAGCCACCATTTCAACCCTACTCATAGCCACCATCTCAACCCTACTCATAGCCACCATCTCAACCCTACTCATAGCCACCATCTCAACCCTACTCATAGCCACATCTCAACCCTACTCATAGCCATCTCAACACTACTCATAGCCACCATCTCAACCCTACTCATAGCCACCATCTCAACCCTACTCATAGCCACCATCTCAACCCTACTCATAGCCATCTCAACACTACTCATAGCCACCATCTCAACCCTACTCATAGCCACCATCTCAACCCTACTCATAGCCACCATTTCAACCCTACTCATAGCCATCTCAACCCTACTCATAGCCACCATCATAGTCCCTACTCATAGCCACCATCTCAACCCTACTCATAGCCACCATCTCAACCCTACTCATAGCCATCTCAACCCTACTCATAGCCACCATCTCAACTCTACTCATAGCCACCATCTCAACCCTGCTCATAGCCACCATCTCAACCCTGCTCATAGCCACCATCTCAACCCTACTCATAGCCACCATTTCAACCCTACTCATAGCCACCATCTCAACCCTACTCATAGCCACCATCTCAACCCTACTCATAGCCACCATCTCAACCCTACTCATAGCCATCTCAACCCTACTCATAGCCACCATCTCAACCCTACTCATAGCCACCATCTCAACCCTACTCATAGCCACCATCTCAACCCTACTCATAGCCACCATCTCAACCCTACTCATAGCCACCATTTTAACCCTACTCATAGCCACCATTTCAACCCTACTTATAGCCACCATTTCAACCCTACTCATAGCCACCATCTCAACCCTACTCATAGCCACCATCTCAACCCTACTCATAGCCACCATCTCAACCCTACTCATAGCCACCATCTCAACCCTACTCATAGCCATCTCAACACTACTCATAGCCACCATCTCAACCCTACTCATAGCCACCATCTCAACCCTACTCATAGCCACCATTTCAACCCTACTCATAGCCACCATCTCAACCCTACTCATAGTCACCATCTCAACCCTACTCATAGCCTTGATTACCATCTCAGCCCTACTCATAGCCACTACCACACTATCGCACTTGATGTGTCCTTTTCCCAACTTTCAACCCCACCCCCCATTTACCCCCTGGGCTTTCCACCTTACACATCAATATTGATTAAATTTAATATATATTTTTTTTGTATGGCTGCCACTAGTAGTTGGCCCACATATGATGGCTGCCTTCTGCCTAGCCCATGTAAGCTCTATACAACTTGGCCATGAGATAAACACAACAATTTCAACACAGGGCTGCCGGCACTGATAATATTTATTAATAAAGGAAACGCTCATCATTGATGATACAAAGTTTAAATTTGCATGTTTTAAGAACTATCATCCACATGTTTGTGCATGTTGTTCAAGTAAATTTTAATGCTATGTTGTACTTTGCAGCCTCTGCTCTAGGGGACCCCCACATAACTACACTTGATGGTAAAAAATATGCCATGAATGGATGTGGTGTTTACTTAATGATGGATATTCAGTCACAAAACTTTACACTTCAGGTAGTGTGGACTTAAGTATTAGCCAATATTTTATGATGACCAATACTAGGCAATAAGGAATACTTGTCACTTTTGTATCCCTAAATTTGTATGAAAGAAATTAAATGTGTTTAATGGAAAATTGTTTGACGGTAGTTGGTTTGAAAGTTAATTTGTTTATATGAAAGTTTGTTTGAAATTAAATTTGTAAAAGGGATGTGTATTTATTAATTTTTTGTTTAAATTTTTAAAGTAGAAATGGGGAAAATGAAAACTTTTTAAAAAATAAATAATTTGTTTTTTTGTTTTTTGGTTCTTTCCCATTATTTCATTTTGAACAAATTTCTATTCCAACAAACTTCCATCAAAAAAAAAAAATGTTCCCTCAAGCAAATTTCTTATGTAAAAATTTCTAGTAACCTTACCTTATTAGGTTTTGGACATAATATTTTTATGCCCATTTTGCCACATCCTGAAACTACTGTCAGGAGTTCATTGCTGATAGAGTTTCTATATCTTTATTTTTTTTAAAGTCATCTTCAAAATAAAATTTATATTTTCCCTTGCTTTAATTGATAAGTGCCTAACAATCAATATTATTTACTTTATTTTATAAGGGATTATATAAGATAACAACCCTCTATTTCCACTTAGGATTTAATTTAGTTAGTTCAGTACAAATTAGTTTTGCCTCTCTAGATGTCAATAGTCAATTTTTAAATTGATAACTATGAATATTTCAGGCCCGCACTGGCAGGGCAGAAACAAAGAATGGAACCCTTACCAATGCCACAGTATTTGTTGGATTTGCTGCAGTGGAGGGAGATTATACGAGGTTTCAAGTGACATTGTCTTCTACAAGCAATTGTATGTTGTCCTAACAAGTAGTAACTTGTTATTTGTTTATCATAAAAAAACAAGGACTTTTATTGAAATTTACAGAAAAAAATTTGTGTTCAAACATCCATAAAAAAAATAAATAGCACTTTTATTAAAAATAAATATAAAGTTATTATTACAAATAAAAGTCTTTGATTAAAAAAAAATAAGTTTAATTATTCACTTTTAATTTGTCTTACAGCTATGGTTCTTTTTGCTGATGACCTTAATGTAACAAATGATTTCTACACTCAAGACAACTACAGCTCTTCAACACAATACATGAACATCAGACGTGAGAACAGAAACAATGTGACAACTGTTGTAGCAGTGTTTCCCTGTGGTAAAGCAGATGATGTCTATTCATGAGCTACTTTTATTTTGAAATTTAAATTTATTATTACTTTGTAACATCAGCTTCTGAAAACATAACATTTCTTTATATTATTTAACACTATATAGTTAATATTTACTTCATTTGATCTACTGCCTATACAGTTTATTTATATTACTTTTCAGAAATTAAATTAGTTGTTTTGATCAGAATTTACAATAAAATATTAAATTGAAATTCTTTTTATATGATAAAATAAATTGATATCATATTAAAAATGTCGGGGTTTTTTTATATGGAAAAGCTTCATCAACTTAAATGCCTGATCCATAAGACTATAACCGTTCCTATTTACACCTACAAAAGCTATTGGGAAGCAAAAACAAAAAAGACAATATGCGCTACTATCATAAGACCAGAAGAAACTTATGCTAGTGAGACTTGGACCCTTGCCAAATAAGCAGAGAACCTTCTCAATGCATGGGAGAGGGAAATCCTCAGAAAAATACACGCCCCAATGATGGAAAATGATTTCTGGACAATCCGTACAAACCAAGAGCTATACCAATTGTACAAAGACCCACCCATAGTTGCAACAATAAAAAAAAAAGCAGATAGCGCTGGGCAGGATGTATTGAAAGAATGACGGACTGTAGAGCAGCAAAGGTGATATACAGGCAGAAACCTAGGGGGAGACAACTCACTGGTCGCCCAAGGCTGAGATGGATAGATGATGTGTCGAGGGACTTACACCAGTTGGGGGTTCGCGCATGGAGGGGGAAGGCCATGGATCGAACCATATGGAAGGATATGGTGGAGCAGGCCAGGGCCCTAAATGGGCTGTAGCACCACTGATGATGATGATGATAAGACTATAAAGTTGACAAATCTATTTCTTTTCATTACTTACTTAAAACACTAAGGGTTTGTCAGTTATTAATTTTTAATGGTGATTCCTTTCTTATGAATATTTTTTCTCATCAGAAACTTAATTCTTATTTAAGACTCTTTAAGTGGATGGACCGATTATAGCAATTATTCTAGAAAATATGTACATTTACTTGTTTAAACTTTACCTCACTGACAAGGATAATTGATCTTTAGTTTTTAAACTGTTTTACCCCCCATTTATTTAAATCTTACCTTAGATTATCTTTATTTAATCTCTCAACATCCTAGGTGTATCCATCAAAGTGAGTTTGGGTGTAAAGAGTTTGAATCTGGAAATGGAAGTGGACAAATCACTACAGGGCAGTAGCAGAGGTCTTCTAGGAAACTTTAACTTGAACAAAAATGATGATTTCAAGTTAAAAGATGGCACAGTGCTGTCCCAAAATCTAACAGAGAGGCAGATATTTTACCTGTTTGCCAAAACATGTGAGAATTATAAGTTTCATTAAATAGCCTATGAGTATTATTGATATATTTAGTCCCTCCCACAAGTAGTAAATAGTGTTGTGGGATTCTATTATATTTCTATGTGAATAATCAATTTTTCAAGGTCCATCTGGATTAAAATTTAGTTTTTATCAAATTATAAAAGAACATTGTTTTATTATTAATTTTGTAATATTTATTTTTTGATACAGATGAAGTTTCTCCAGCTGACTCCATTTTCAACTTTGTAGATGAGAATGTCAGCAGAATTGCATGCCAATATATGGAACCAATATTCAGAGATGAATTTAATCCTGCTGACTTGGCCAGAGCTGTAGAGTTTTGTGGCAATGAAAGTGATGCTTGCATATTTGATTACATACTTACAAGGGATGAGACATTTGCACAAAATACAAAGGATAGCCAGAATAAAATGGAGGCTATCATGCAGAGTCTAAGTAAAAAATAATTTACAACTTTAAAAAGTTAACATAATTATTTTGATCTTTTAATTTGAACCATGTTACAAAAATATCTTTATTTAAATTTTTGTGATAAAATCAGTTACTGATTTCTAATTATTTTAAAAAGCCATTGACCACAACAGTCAACATTTATAAAATAATTTTAAGCTACTGCAACAAACATATCAGATTTTTAAAAAAGTATCCCCTTAGAATATTGGCTTTTATTAGCTCTGAAAAATGCTAAATAAGAACATTATACGCTAAAGTTATCACATTTGAGCATCAATTTGCATTATTTTTTTTTTTAAAATGTTTTTACCAAAATGTGTGTTTATTTTACAAGACAACACCCCTCCAACACTAGAACTTATCATGGGGAGTAGCTTCAGCAGCAACCACTGGGTTGTATATGAGCTGGTCAATAATACAATTCAAGTGCGAGCAAGGGATCAAGATGGTGATGAAGTGGTGTATGAGCTTTTTGGTGACTCAAATCAAACCACTGTCAGTCAAAGTGGAACTGTTAGCTATTTCCCTAGTCTCCAAAGTCTTCCAGTCCTAGGGTGAGCTTTTTAATGTTATGCAAAAGTAGCAATGTCATTTGAACTCTTTTTCAACAATAACATTAGATATTAAAATTTGTTATACAAAAAAACCAAAAAAAAAACCATGTCATTCAGTTGAATTAACTTCAGTCATGGAACCTAAACAAAATATTTAAAAATCAGCCTAAAAAATATAAAATTTGATTTTTTGATGTTCATAACATTTAAAAAGCTTCATTAATATCATAAACGAATTTCACCTGTCCAAAAATCATGATACATGTTCAGCTATTTTATGCCTTAGTGGAACTATTCATATATATTGCAGGAAGGTTCTTCACAAATTGGTTTATCTTACACCTTATGTTTGACAAGATACTCTACTTCTTTAGTTATCTGCACACACTGTTTTTCATGAATTCAGCCAAATTATTTTTGACAAATAAAATGTTTTAAAATCAGATTGAGAGCCAGGGACTCAAAGGGAAGTTACTCCTCCATTCTCTACATTCCCACAATTCTCTGCCCCACCTGTAACAAACATGGTAAATGCAATGACAACATCACAAGAAATGTGGAATATGGTGGAGGACTAAATCTTGTCTTTGTGTGCAACTGTCAGCCAGCATATACTGGTAAATATAAGTTGAGACATTATTGTTGACGGTCAATTCTTAAATCATGGTTATGTAGTTGTATAATTTAAAAATAAACCTTCTATTTAAAAAAAGTATTCTTTTAACTCTGTACATTTTATTTGATGTTGGAGTGGTTTTATTTAGGATAACTATCTCAAAGAGTTAACAATTGGTAATACAAAAATTTCAATAGAAGTATTATGCCAAACTGGATGAAGTAGGATCAAGCAGTTGATTAATTTATTGGAGGGGGGGGGGGAGGGGGGAAAATGCAAAAACTAAAAAAATTAAATTGTTCCCTTTACTTCAAGGAAGTTCTTTAAAAGTTTTAATAATTATTACATCTTTTTATTAAATCAAAATATTTTAGCCTTAGCATGATCCCTCTAACTCTAATAAATGTGAAGATTTAGTTCCTTGATTTAAATATTAAAACATGAATAGTTTAAACATTTATCATTCCAAAAGGTCATCTTAAGGTAAATAATGATTATTTATATGCTTCAATGTAGTTAAATGCCTTATCTCCAGGTGATGATTGTGAAGCAGAGCTTGATGGGTGCTATAGCCAGCCATGCTCTAAGGGACAAAACTGTACTGATTTAACAGCAGCCGAACAAGGAAACAGTACCATGGGTTACAGATGTGGGCCTTGTCCTGTTGGCTTTGAAGATATGAAAGGGAAATGTGTTGGTAAGGAAGATCATTAGCAATTCTATTATTTTAATATTGTCACTAAGCTTTATAACGTAGAAAACAGTAAAAAAAAAATTTCATTGCATCTTCAGATCAATACAGACAATGATAAATAAGTTTAAAGTTCTGCGATTAATTTTTTAATTAAATATAAAAATAAACGTGCCAAAAATTTCAAAGCAATCATTAAATTCTAAATTTAAATGGTAAACACTTATGTTGTATATATTGATCCTTAATTTTCCAAATTTTATTTCAACACTATATAATAAGTATATATTTAGCAGTTAGAATATTAATAATATTTTATGCAGTTGTTGACAGAATAATGCCTTTTTCAGACAAGGATGAATGTAGCTATGACAACCCAAAACTCTGCAGTCAAAGGTGTACAAACACTGAAGGGGGATTTAACTGCTCATGCTATCTAGGATACATTCTTCAGCCAGATGGAGTATCATGTTTAAGTGAGTAAAAAGGTTTCATTTTGTTCATTCAAGTTCAAGTTCATGTGACCTTATTTGTAATAAACTGAATTAAAAAACTATGACGTGTACTTTATGTCAAATGTGTAAAGTCATGAATATATTAAAAAGTCCTTTCAAAATATAGGAAGAAAAAAAATGCAACAAAACAACAAACATGTTGGCAGGAAGCCTTCATCAGCAAACAAACAGAAAAACGAATGAAATAAAAAAATGTATCAAAAAACTATAATGAGCACTTAACTTAGAAGTAGTGTCCAAGAGTTCTATTTATCAGGTTTAACCTTACTGTGTTTTACTAATTTCCTGTTGTGCTAACCTGATTACAGTCCCCCCCCCCAATCCCCCCCCCCATTATTACCCAGGGAAAAAAATAGAAGGGAAATGGGGTACAAAAAAAAGTTTGTATTTGATAATGGAAATATATTTAGTGAAGTATAGATTGAACATAACATTAATAATTTTAACACAAACCCTCACCCATCAGAATACATAATGATATCAACATTAAATATAATTTGGGAAAATCACATATTTTTTCCCTGTAATTAAAAAGAAAATTAAATTTATAAATATTATTCATTTAAGATCAATAAGATTTTGTAAGTTTAATGAAACATATATTTTATAAAATGTCATATTTTGTTTAATATTTTAAAACTATGTTTCCTTTTTTTTTTTATTGCAATATTCTAGGAACATATCAAAGAATTTTTTTTTTAAAGATTTATTTTTCTTTTAACTTTCAGCCTGTTCAGAGGGAAGGTATGGCTTACAGTGCTCACAATCTTGTCAATGTAGCACAGCAACCACAAGTTACTGTAACAAAACAGATGGAACATGTGTATGTAAGACTGGCTGGACAAGTTCAAGTTGTTCTGTAGATGTGGATGAGTGTTTACAATCACCATGTCCAATACATTCTACTTGTTTACAGAAAAAAATTTGTGTTCAAACATCCATAAAAAAAATAAATAGCACTTTTATTAAAAATAAATATAAAGTTATTATTACAAATAAAAGTCTTTGATTAAAAAAAAATAAGTTTAATTATTCACTTTTAATTTGTCTTACAGCTATGGTTCTTTTTGCTGATGACCTTAATGTAACAAATGATTTCTACACTCAAGACAACTACAGCTCTTCAACACAATACATGAACATCAGACGTGAGAACAGAAACAATGTGACAACTGTTGTAGCAGTGTTTCCCTGTGGTAAAGCAGATGATGTCTATTCATGAGCTACTTTTATTTTGAAATTTAAATTTATTATTACTTTGTAACATCAGCTTCTGAAAACATAACATTTCTTTATATTATTTAACACTATATAGTTAATATTTACTTCATTTGATCTACTGCCTATACAGTTTATTTATATTACTTTTCAGAAATTAAATTAGTTGTTTTGATCAGAATTTACAATAAAATATTAAATTGAAATTCTTTTTATATGATAAAATAAATTGATATCATATTAAAAATGTCGGGGTTTTTTTATATGGAAAAGCTTCATCAACTTAAATGCCTGATCCATAAGACTATAACCGTTCCTATTTACACCTACAAAAGCTATTGGGAAGCAAAAACAAAAAAGACAATATGCGCTACTATCATAAGACCAGAAGAAACTTATGCTAGTGAGACTTGGACCCTTGCCAAATAAGCAGAGAACCTTCTCAATGCATGGGAGAGGGAAATCCTCAGAAAAATACACGCCCCAATGATGGAAAATGATTTCTGGACAATCCGTACAAACCAAGAGCTATACCAATTGTACAAAGACCCACCCATAGTTGCAACAATAAAAAAAAAAGCAGATAGCGCTGGGCAGGATGTATTGAAAGAATGACGGACTGTAGAGCAGCAAAGGTGATATACAGGCAGAAACCTAGGGGGAGACAACTCACTGGTCGCCCAAGGCTGAGATGGATAGATGATGTGTCGAGGGACTTACACCAGTTGGGGGTTCGCGCATGGAGGGGGAAGGCCATGGATCGAACCATATGGAAGGATATGGTGGAGCAGGCCAGGGCCCTAAATGGGCTGTAGCACCACTGATGATGATGATGATAAGACTATAAAGTTGACAAATCTATTTCTTTTCATTACTTACTTAAAACACTAAGGGTTTGTCAGTTATTAATTTTTAATGGTGATTCCTTTCTTATGAATATTTTTTCTCATCAGAAACTTAATTCTTATTTAAGACTCTTTAAGTGGATGGACCGATTATAGCAATTATTCTAGAAAATATGTACATTTACTTGTTTAAACTTTACCTCACTGACAAGGATAATTGATCTTTAGTTTTTAAACTGTTTTACCCCCCATTTATTTAAATCTTACCTTAGATTATCTTTATTTAATCTCTCAACATCCTAGGTGTATCCATCAAAGTGAGTTTGGGTGTAAAGAGTTTGAATCTGGAAATGGAAGTGGACAAATCACTACAGGGCAGTAGCAGAGGTCTTCTAGGAAACTTTAACTTGAACAAAAATGATGATTTCAAGTTAAAAGATGGCACAGTGCTGTCCCAAAATCTAACAGAGAGGCAGATATTTTACCTGTTTGCCAAAACATGTGAGAATTATAAGTTTCATTAAATAGCCTATGAGTATTATTGATATATTTAGTCCCTCCCACAAGTAGTAAATAGTGTTGTGGGATTCTATTATATTTCTATGTGAATAATCAATTTTTCAAGGTCCATCTGGATTAAAATTTAGTTTTTATCAAATTATAAAAGAACATTGTTTTATTATTAATTTTGTAATATTTATTTTTTGATACAGATGAAGTTTCTCCAGCTGACTCCATTTTCAACTTTGTAGATGAGAATGTCAGCAGAATTGCATGCCAATATATGGAACCAATATTCAGAGATGAATTTAATCCTGCTGACTTGGCCAGAGCTGTAGAGTTTTGTGGCAATGAAAGTGATGCTTGCATATTTGATTACATACTTACAAGGGATGAGACATTTGCACAAAATACAAAGGATAGCCAGAATAAAATGGAGGCTATCATGCAGAGTCTAAGTAAAAAATAATTTACAACTTTAAAAAGTTAACATAATTATTTTGATCTTTTAATTTGAACCATGTTACAAAAATATCTTTATTTAAATTTTTGTGATAAAATCAGTTACTGATTTCTAATTATTTTAAAAAGCCATTGACCACAACAGTCAACATTTATAAAATAATTTTAAGCTACTGCAACAAACATATCAGATTTTTAAAAAAGTATCCCCTTAGAATATTGGCTTTTATTAGCTCTGAAAAATGCTAAATAAGAACATTATACGCTAAAGTTATCACATTTGAGCATCAATTTGCATTATTTTTTTTTTTAAAATGTTTTTACCAAAATGTGTGTTTATTTTACAAGACAACACCCCTCCAACACTAGAACTTATCATGGGGAGTAGCTTCAGCAGCAACCACTGGGTTGTATATGAGCTGGTCAATAATACAATTCAAGTGCGAGCAAGGGATCAAGATGGTGATGAAGTGGTGTATGAGCTTTTTGGTGACTCAAATCAAACCACTGTCAGTCAAAGTGGAACTGTTAGCTATTTCCCTAGTCTCCAAAGTCTTCCAGTCCTAGGGTGAGCTTTTTAATGTTATGCAAAAGTAGCAATGTCATTTGAACTCTTTTTCAACAATAACATTAGATATTAAAATTTGTTATACAAAAAAACCAAAAAAAAAACCATGTCATTCAGTTGAATTAACTTCAGTCATGGAACCTAAACAAAATATTTAAAAATCAGCCTAAAAAATATAAAATTTGATTTTTTGATGTTCATAACATTTAAAAAGCTTCATTAATATCATAAACGAATTTCACCTGTCCAAAAATCATGATACATGTTCAGCTATTTTATGCCTTAGTGGAACTATTCATATATATTGCAGGAAGGTTCTTCACAAATTGGTTTATCTTACACCTTATGTTTGACAAGATACTCTACTTCTTTAGTTATCTGCACACACTGTTTTTCATGAATTCAGCCAAATTATTTTTGACAAATAAAATGTTTTAAAATCAGATTGAGAGCCAGGGACTCAAAGGGAAGTTACTCCTCCATTCTCTACATTCCCACAATTCTCTGCCCCACCTGTAACAAACATGGTAAATGCAATGACAACATCACAAGAAATGTGGAATATGGTGGAGGACTAAATCTTGTCTTTGTGTGCAACTGTCAGCCAGCATATACTGGTAAATATAAGTTGAGACATTATTGTTGACGGTCAATTCTTAAATCATGGTTATGTAGTTGTATAATTTAAAAATAAACCTTCTATTTAAAAAAAGTATTCTTTTAACTCTGTACATTTTATTTGATGTTGGAGTGGTTTTATTTAGGATAACTATCTCAAAGAGTTAACAATTGGTAATACAAAAATTTCAATAGAAGTATTATGCCAAACTGGATGAAGTAGGATCAAGCAGTTGATTAATTTATTGGAGGGGGGGGGGGAGGGGGGAAAATGCAAAAACTAAAAAAATTAAATTGTTCCCTTTACTTCAAGGAAGTTCTTTAAAAGTTTTAATAATTATTACATCTTTTTATTAAATCAAAATATTTTAGCCTTAGCATGATCCCTCTAACTCTAATAAATGTGAAGATTTAGTTCCTTGATTTAAATATTAAAACATGAATAGTTTAAACATTTATCATTCCAAAAGGTCATCTTAAGGTAAATAATGATTATTTATATGCTTCAATGTAGTTAAATGCCTTATCTCCAGGTGATGATTGTGAAGCAGAGCTTGATGGGTGCTATAGCCAGCCATGCTCTAAGGGACAAAACTGTACTGATTTAACAGCAGCCGAACAAGGAAACAGTACCATGGGTTACAGATGTGGGCCTTGTCCTGTTGGCTTTGAAGATATGAAAGGGAAATGTGTTGGTAAGGAAGATCATTAGCAATTCTATTATTTTAATATTGTCACTAAGCTTTATAACGTAGAAAACAGTAAAAAAAAAATTTCATTGCATCTTCAGATCAATACAGACAATGATAAATAAGTTTAAAGTTCTGCGATTAATTTTTTAATTAAATATAAAAATAAACGTGCCAAAAATTTCAAAGCAATCATTAAATTCTAAATTTAAATGGTAAACACTTATGTTGTATATATTGATCCTTAATTTTCCAAATTTTATTTCAACACTATATAATAAGTATATATTTAGCAGTTAGAATATTAATAATATTTTATGCAGTTGTTGACAGAATAATGCCTTTTTCAGACAAGGATGAATGTAGCTATGACAACCCAAAACTCTGCAGTCAAAGGTGTACAAACACTGAAGGGGGATTTAACTGCTCATGCTATCTAGGATACATTCTTCAGCCAGATGGAGTATCATGTTTAAGTGAGTAAAAAGGTTTCATTTTGTTCATTCAAGTTCATGTGACCTTATTTGTAATAAACTGAATTAAAAAACTATGACGTGTACTTTATGTCAAATGTGTAAAGTCATGAATATATTAAAAAGTCCTTTCAAAATATAGGAAGAAAAAAAATGCAACAAAACAACAAACATGTTGGCAGGAAGCCTTCATCAGCAAACAAACAGAAAAACGAATGAAATAAAAAAATGTATCAAAAAACTATAATGAGCACTTAACTTAGAAGTAGTGTCCAAGAGTTCTATTTATCAGGTTTAACCTTACTGTGTTTTACTAATTTCCTGTTGTGCTAACCTGATTACAGTCCCCCCCCCCAATCCCCCCCCCCATTATTACCCAGGGAAAAAAATAGAAGGGAAATGGGGTACAAAAAAAAGTTTGTATTTGATAATGGAAATATATTTAGTGAAGTATAGATTGAACATAACATTAATAATTTTAACACAAACCCTCACCCATCAGAATACATAATGATATCAACATTAAATATAATTTGGGAAAATCACATATTTTTTCCCTGTAATTAAAAAGAAAATTAAATTTATAAATATTATTCATTTAAGATCAATAAGATTTTGTAAGTTTAATGAAACATATATTTTATAAAATGTCATATTTTGTTTAATATTTTAAAACTATGTTTCCTTTTTTTTTTTATTGCAATATTCTAGGAACATATCAAAGAATTTTTTTTTTAAAGATTTATTTTTCTTTTAACTTTCAGCCTGTTCAGAGGGAAGGTATGGCTTACAGTGCTCACAATCTTGTCAATGTAGCACAGCAACCACAAGTTACTGTAACAAAACAGATGGAACATGTGTATGTAAGACTGGCTGGACAAGTTCAAGTTGCTCTGCAGATGTGGATGAGTGTTTACAATCACCATGTCCAATACATTCTACTTGTCAGAATTCCCCTGGATCCTATCAGTGCAACTGTAACTCAGGCTATGCCTATAATCAAGCAACAGGATCTTGTGATGGTACGAAGAGTACTTTACATTTTAATTGTATTGAAAAATGCAATAATTTTATTTTAAAAACTAAACACATAAAATTATGTTCTTTAAAAGAAAGGGACTGAGGGCTGCTAATTTTCATTTATTTCTCAGATGTCAATGAATGTGACAATTCACCATGTCAACACAGCTGTAATAACAATGATGGAAGCTACAACTGTTCATGTAGAGTTGGATTCAAACTTAATTCAACAGACTCTACCAAATGTCAAGGTACCTGTAAAATTACTCCTTTTTTATGTTAATTTAAAGTAATTTTTGGATATAAGTATTATACATTTGTCAAAATAGGTAAGACTTAAATAAAATAATAAGAATAATTTTTTAATAATTATATAATGAAAGATAATTTTTAAAACACAATTCATTATTTAATAAGAAACTAAAAGAACAAAACCATAAGGTATAAATTTGAACAGAATGAATTTGTTATGAACATAAGTTAATATTAATTACATACACTTTACACCATATTTTACAGATAATAAATAAAAAGTATTTTATATTTCCTAGGTTAATCACATTCTTTTCATTTTCTTAAAACATAATTCCTGTTT
Organism: Omphiscola glabra; assembly: GCA_964017045.1. Classification (NCBI taxonomy): domain Eukaryota; kingdom Metazoa; phylum Mollusca; class Gastropoda; family Lymnaeidae; genus Omphiscola; species Omphiscola glabra. The sequence goes on along the minus strand of OZ024804.1, from coordinate 15,151,688 downwards.
AGAAACCATTTCAAAAAGCTATATATTTAAAAACTTAGTAATACTTTTATTTTTTCAGAATGTGATGAAGGAAAATTTGGAGACAAGTGTCTACAAACTTGCAGGTGTAATGTAACCAATACAATGTTCTGTGACAAGACAGATGGAACCTGTATGTGCAAGGATGGTTGGACAAGTTCCAATTGTTCTATTGATGTAGATGAATGTAAAGGCTCACAGCTAAAATGTCCAACACATTCTGTTTGTAGAAATTTTGGTGGATCCTATGAATGTGTGTGTGATACTGGTTTTACCTGGGACCAAACAACAGGCTCTTGTAATGGTAAGAAAATAGTTATACAGCAAAGGTATTTAGACAATTTATGTATGGTGTTTTTATTACAATGATTGGTCTAACAGTTACTATTTGCATTTTCATTATAAATAGGGAAAGGGAGACAATTATTGTTCTTACAATGAAAGTACATCTAGCAAATAATGTACTTAGTTATTTTTTTATAAAGTTACATGAACTAAATATTTTTTGAACTAGTTAAAATGTCAATACATTTTATAAATATATAATTCAATTTAATGACTTGGCCTATTTCCAGATATAAATGAATGTATTATTAAAGACCCTCCACCATGTCAACAAAATTGTACCAATCTTAATGGCAGCCACTTGTGTTCGTGTAGAGCTGGATACACAGTAAACACAACAGATACAAGTAAATGTGTTGGTAAGAGTAAGAGCAAAATTTCATTTATTTACTTGTATTTCTATATCTCTTGCCGTTATTTCTATATCTCTTGCCGTAATCACATTTTCAAAGTATAATAACTGTTTAGAATGCAGTTCTTGCAATGACAACAAAACATTTGGATTAAGCAATTGTTTTTATTGTAATTGTTTGAATTGTAAATTATTTGATTCTTTTCAGACATAAATGAGTGCGCACTGGGGAATCCCTGTGAACACCTGTGTAACAACATCGAAGGCAGCTTTACCTGTTCATGTAAACCTGGATATCAAATCAAGAATTCAAGTCAATGTGAAGGTACGAAGAAAATAATATTCTATTAAGGACAATTAGATATTGTAACTTTAATGAAATATATATTTTAAACATTTCATATGTAGATTCATACTTTTAAAAATATGTTTTTATAAATAATCAATGCAATATTCTGTGAACGTATTACATTTATTATTTTTATTTTTTTTAAAGATTTTAATTTATTATTCAACTTTCAGCCTGTCCAGAGGGACGGTATGGCTTACAGTGCTCACAATCTTGTCAGTGTAACACAACAACCACAAGTTACTGTAACAAAACAGATGGAACATGTGTATGTAAGACTGGCTGGACAAGTTCAAGTTGTTCTGTAGATGTGGATGAGTGTTTACAATCACCATGTCCAATACATTCTACTTGTCAGAATTCCCCTGGATCCTATCAGTGCAACTGTAACTCAGGCTATGCCTATAATCAAACAACAGGATCTTGTGATGGTACGAAGAGTATTTTACATTTCAATTGTATCGACAGATGATGTACATTTAATTTTAAAATTGTTTCTATTTTAGTTTGTTCTTTTATTTCTGAGAGAAAACTCAGAAAGTGAATATATTGATTGTATTTCTCAGATGTCGATGAGTGTAGCAGCTTACCATGTCAACAGATCTGTAACAACAATGATGGGGGATACCAATGTTCATGTAGAGATGGTTACAAACTTAATTCAACAGACTCAACCAAATGTGAAGGTTTGTTGAAAATTCTATTGGGAAAAGATTATCAATGATTAATTAGTGAATTTATTTATTGCTTAATTAGTGAATTTATTTATTGCCTGGAGTCCTTTAAACAGAAGAAAGACATGAAAATTTAAGATCAGTAACTTAGATGTGTAAAGAACATTTAAGGAATTATAAATCTAACATTGTTTCCTTTTGAATTTATTAAATTATTATATTTGATGTCTTAGAGGGTTGGTTAGACTAATATTTTTCAAATGTATTGTGGAAATGGGACTAAAAAAACATAGAAATGAAGGCACACATCAATTTATCATCATAAATCAATATAAATTTTACTTCCTCTATTTTGCCTAATTTATAATTTTGGTTTTGCATCTTAAACTTTTTATTTAATGTCAATCATAAAACAATGTATTTTAACTTTACTTTACAATGTAATGATTTTCAAGGGCTCAATTATTTTTAGAGAATAGCAGATTTAACTTTTTAAAAATATTAATTGCACCGTTTGAATGTGTAATGCCACTTTTTCAAGAATATTTTGTTTGTTTTTTTACATTTTTAGCATGCCCAGAAGGCAGTTTTGGCAACCAATGTTTACAAAGCTGTCAGTGTATCATAGCAACCACAAGTTACTGTAACAAAACAGATGGAATATGTGTATGTAAGATGGGCTGGACAAGTTCCAGTTGTTCTGTAGATGTGGATGAGTGTTTACAATCACCATGTCCAATACATTCCACTTGTCAGAATTCCCCTGGATCCTATCAGTGTGACTGCAATTTGGGTTATTCTTGGAATAACAACTCACAAGTCTGTGATGGTAAGTTACCATCAGGGTAGCATACAATTCTAAGTCAGCCAGGCCAAGTTTTGTTAGAAATAATGATAAAAAAATGGCATTAGCTACTGGATTGTTATGAGTTTGAATTTAGAAAGCCAATGTAGTATTCCCTATTAGAAGGCATCAGACAATTCATTGGGATTGTTGGGGGGGCAATTAGGATGTAAATTCACCATCCTGACCCCTGGGAAAAATGTATTGCTACTGTTGTCAAAAGTCAGCACTATCAACCAACTGAATGTCCTTAGGTTGAGATGTCCCCCGTAAAGCTAACCATTCAAATGAAGATATGGGTGGAAGCTGTCCGAGCAGGAGGAGTTCTCTAATGTGGCACTTCATAGCCCGATATAATACTAATACCTTTTGAACTTGGGGTGTTGCTTTGGGGAGGGCATTAAGAACTCCGGCTTAATGGCTTGCTCTCACTATTTTGTAATGTACATGAGTTTCAATGAAATATAGAAATTTAATTAATCCGCACATTATTGCACAGTTTGAAAGCTAATGTCTAAAATATGCTTTTTAAAAAACAAGATTCATTCTTTGATAATAAATGAATTCAATTACAAAATTTTCACTCGCAAATATTTTTCTCTAATTTTCAGAAACTACTAGTATCCAAGTCACTAGTACCTTTAATTTCAATGCATCTGGCTTAAATTTAAGTGACACACGTAGCAGTAAATACATAACTCTTAAAACTGATGTACAAAACACTGTAAGTTTAAAACAAATTTTTGAATTATTATTATTAATAATTGGTCCTTAGTTTGTTTTTTGTTTTTTAATTTTTTTTAAGGTCAGTTGTTTTTATATTGACTTAATCAAGACCTGTCTAGAACATAAAGCAATAAAATATTTTTTACAATAACGCCTTGAGCTTTGAATTAATCTGTTTGGTTTCCATATTTGAGACCTTTAATTTTAAAAGAAAACATCTTTTGCAGGATATGTTTTTCAGGTTCCTGCATTATAAAACCAAAAAACTGTGTGTTTTTTTATTTATAACTGTTCAGTAATGTTTTTTTAAATTTAATTTTAAATCATCTTTAATATTGACTGTTATTTACTCTGCAGATATTAAGCCTTCTTAAAACAACATTGAAGAGAGTCCTGGGTGTTATTGTAAAAAGTCTGAAGTAAGATTTGTGTCCTTTCCACAATGACAAATTACAGCAATTATAATTAGTGCACTTCCTTTGCTTGAGTTTGAGACAACAAAAGCAAGTGTTGCTAGCAGGCTACACAAAAAAAAGATAGTAAAGAAAATTATATCCTACAAAATTCACTAATATTTTACTTTAACATTTGTACATGTTTTCTATTATTTTTTTTTTTATTAACAAAGTTTGTAAAAATGCATTTTTACATTTAATACAGCTATTCATTCTATTTCTTTTAAATAGAAATGGTTATAAATCTGTTTATTTTCTCGGCCAAACCATTTAAAAATTTGTTGGGGGAGGCATCATCTCATGTAAACCATCAGCTAAACCTTTTATTTTTGGATGAACCATTTCAAGTTAAAACAAACATGTCAGCTCATCACATTACACTTGAGAGGAAGACAACACCATGGAAGAAATTCCTTATTTTATATAACTATTTAGACAAATGTATAAATTTGATAAACACTATCAACAAGAAAGTGACTTGAAGATAGCTCTACTGGTATATATTGTTGTTTTTGATAATAAATTACCATAACTATGACATTTTTGTTTTATTTGCAACAGGAGTGGAAGTCTTGTTGTTGATTACTCTGTGGTCCTTGCTCAGACACCAGTAAGTGATGAAGAAGATCTGGCCATTGATATTCTACTTATAATGGCCAACAAGAGCAACAATATACAACTAGATGGACAAAATGTTAACATGTTGCAGAGTGTAGTGGCCGGAAAACTGAGTAAGAGTTTAATTGTGTTATAATTTGACAAAATTATTGTGCTTGATTATTATCATCATTTAAATATTTAATGGACTTTTCAGCTTTCCTCTTAAAGTGCTGGTAAGTGACAAGGAAGGCTATTTTTTATGATTTTTTTTTTAAATATAAAATTTTTGGTTTGTCAAAATTGGCATTTTTTAAAAATGTGTATGATGTTATAAACGGCTTCAGAAAAATAAAATCAGATAACATAGAATATTGTAGGCTTATTCAATTTCTATAATTAATAATAGCTAGTGTTACGTCTTTTAAAATCTCAAGTGTGTGCCATTTGAATCTATCCCAGTGTTGGAGCTACAGAACTTACATAAAACTTTGTGCAAATCAAATGTATAACCAGATGAAGAAGTTGTTTGCCTCTTTATTTAATGCAATATGTATTAGTTGTTTCACTGGCTTTGTTTTCTGAGTAACACCAGCAGTCGTTATTTCTCTTACATTTTAAACCCTCAGTCAATAGCAATGACAGTGTCTGTGTGGTGAAATCTTGTAGTCAAACAGAGGTGTGTGAGGTAAACCAAGGTTTGCCAGTCTGCAGGTAACAACTTTAAATTTGATACCTTTAAACTTTTACAAAGTTTAGTCATGAAGAAAATCTCTCTTAGGTTTTTGACACAGCAATGTGGCCTCCTAATTTTTACATCTGTAACTTATAACATGAAATATAAAATGGAGTATTTAGATTTTCTATTGAGGTCAGATAATCAACACACACAAAAATGGGGTGGGGAGAGAGAATGGGATAATTTTTGTTTTGTTTTTCTTGTGAGATAAAATAAAATTGTTGAAAGTATTAGCTGCTTATTTAATAATATTAATATCAATAATAATAAAATTAATAATATTTAATAAGTAATTTGTTTAACATATATATATATATTTTTTTACAGGTCAAAAGAAGAAAGTAAGTAACATACTGTCTAGCATAGGAAGAAAAGTCTAATTTTACAAATAGGCCCCATATATGAAATATTGACCTCAATTAAGAATTCTAATTAGAATTATTGATAAATTGTTTTAATGACTCTGAAATTAATTACAATTTCCTTGAGGAGCATATTAATTTTAAAAAATTTGTTATACATCCTTAAAGGTGAAATTCGTCTTATCCTTGGTCTAAGCATTGGCCTTCCATTATTCATTCTTCTTTGCGTTGTTATTGCTGTGTCGACCTACTGTTGGGCAAAAAAGAAAGGCAATCTAATGACCTTCACAGAAACAGATGACTCTTTGACCAGTTTCAATAAACATAGGTAAGCTTATCAAGAAAAATGTCATAAATCTTAACATTCATAAATAAATATTTTTAACTAGAACCAAACAAAGCACGGAAAATTGATCTCCAAATTATCCTTAAATATAATAGGGGGGCCAGTTACCCTGATTTGAATATAAAGTATGAGATTATTTTAAATAGTAGCCTTCATTAGTTGCTGGAAGAGCAAAATACATAGTTATTTTGGTAATCATATACTAAAAGCAACCTTATTTGTTTCTGCATCTTCAGGAATGAGAGGACAATTTTATCCAAGCAATTTTATTCCGGAAACAAAGGCTTGCAGAACAGTCCAGCCTGGCGCCCAGGTACACCAATTTATGTTCATTGACAAAAATTATGTGGTAGAGGAAATTTCTTTGAAAAAAAAAATTCTGAAAGTTTCTTAGACCTAGGCTGCTGATGAAATTTAATTGAAAGAAAAAAAAAATTTGTGAGAGTTTGTTAGACCTAGACTGCAGTATTTAAAATTTAAAGCAATTTTCAAATTATGTTATAAAAACGTATACTTTTAGCACCAGCTTTACCTGAACCAAAGGAAGGAAGGTCAAACAAAGGATTTAGATATGCATCAAACAATATATAGTAAGTTTCTTGTTTTACTGTCATTAATTCTAATATACTTTATAAAAGCTCATGACCTGTTGCAGGTTTAGCTGGGTAAAAAAAAACATGTTAGATGGTAAAGATTCCACACACAAAATGTCCTAAAAGTTATAGTAGTTGAAGATGTAATTACAACAAAAAAATCATCACTTTAAGTTATTCATTATGTATTCAGAATGTTGAATAGGATGTTAAATGTTGAAGTCACAAATCTTAATGAGAACTAATAGTCCAAGAGAATTCACTGAATGGCTGTTTTTTACTAGTGCTAGTGAAATAATTTAATATAAATGTCTTGTGTTCAAATTGTTTTATTTATGTGCTGAAAATGTACAATGCAATCAAAACATTTCCATTTGTTTGGATCAATAAAGAATCTTATCTTATCTTAAATAGATTTTTAAAGATAATTTGAGAATGCTTTGTTTCTTTTTCAGGTCTTTTCCTTCCAAAAGAAAATCCATTCACTAATATTTACTTATTGACTATTGTTGGTTATGTATCCTACTCTGTATATTGAAAACAAAATGTAATTACACATGTTTAAATCTTTATTTTATATATTTTTTGTATTCTTTTTGCAACACATTACACAAATATTTTATCAAAATAACCACACTAAATGGATGTGAATAAACAGTTGAACAAGATATGTAAATAGATGTGCATCTTTAATTACGGAATTATATTTTTTTTTAAAATGTTTATATTTTTTATATTTTACATTATACTTATACACTACTTCCTTAAAACAAGTAGATTTAACTTCTTTGTTGAAGAAACTAACAAATTTACTTTAAAGTATTTGGCAAAGTCTTGTTTTTTTATATTAAATTCCTCTTTATTATTTTATTTCCTTTAATAATCTAAGCCTAATTTGTTTACGCAACATATAATATATATTTTTTTAACTTAAATAGGTCTATATAGCCTTAACTTCTTAACTATATTTAACCAATTAAAAAATTTGAAAGCAATGAAATTTTATTTTGTTTGTTATCAGTCTCTTTCATTTTTAAATACTGATTATTAATGATTTTTTTAATAGAATGAAATAAAGTTCGGGTGTTAAAAAAATAAAAGAGTTATCGTCTCATTTTCCATAAATTTTTCCACCCAATGGGGAGAAGTGGAAAAAGCCATTAGCAATCAGGAAGGCATCAAAGTTGAAGGCATCAAAATACTAACAGCTTGTAACAAAATGGTAACCCAGCGATTCTTAAACTATCTAGTAATATGACCCCTTTATAACATTTGACAAGTTATGGTGACCCTCAACCAGTATTATACACCTTGAAATTGCGTAACAGGAAATGAGAAGATTGGATGGGGGTAATCTTTTATGTAGATAAGGTTTTGATACAGTAATTTTGATTGGAAGTGGAGAGATTTAGGAAGTTAGCAGATTTAATGGCTAAAAAAAGTTGCAGATTTCTGTAGAGGGTGCTTTGTAAGTAGCCTAAATACCCAGAGCAAGTCTGATAAACCTGGTTGCAGCTCTGTGTGGAAGCTGCCATCTTTCCAGACTACAAAGATAATGAAACAAAGAAGAAGAAAGCAACAAAAAATATTTTTAAAATCATATATAATGGTTTTTTTAATCAAAAGGATCTGCAAAAATATTTATTTTAAACTGGCTGCTGACATCTAAAGAATGAATCATAGGATAGGCTTTTAAAAACTATTGTATGTAGCTGTAGTGTAGTCGGAGTGTGGCTGTAGTGTGGTCGCTGTCTGGCTGTAGGGTGGTTGGAGTGTAGTTGTGGTGTAATCGGAGTGTGGCTGTAGCGAGGTCGGGGTTTAGCTGTAGCATATTCGGTGTGTGGCTGTAGTTAGGTCTGAGTCCGGCTGTAGTGTAGTCCGAGTGTGGCTGAACTGTAGTCTGAGCGTGGCTGTAGTGTAGTCCGAGTGTGGCTGTAGTGTAGTCGGAGTGTGGCTGTAGTGTAGTCCGAGTGTGGCTGAACTGTATTCTGAGTCTGGCTGTAGTGTAGTCCGAGTGTGGCTGAACTGTAGTCGGAGTGTGGCTGTAGTGTGGTCGGAGTGTGGCTGTAGTGTGGTCGGAGCGTGGCTGTAGTGTGGTCGGAGCGTGGCTGTAGTGTGGTCGGAGCGTGGCTGTAGTGTGGTCGGAGTGTGGCTGTAGTGTGGTCGGAGCGTGGCTGTAGTGTGGTCGGAGTGTGTCTGTAGTGTGGTCGGAGTGTGGTTGTAAGTGTGGTAATATTAGTAATAATAATAAACTTTTGTCTGATCACTGTAAACAATATTAAAAACTTCAAATAAGAAAAAATGCACAAATTACACACAACTCCCAACACACAACTCCAACCACACAACTCCCACCCCACACAATGCACAAATTACACACAACTCCCACCCCACAACTCCCACCCCACACAATGCACAAATTACACACAACTCCCACCCACACACACACACACACACCCTTTTTCAAATTTCTGAAATTTTTCTCAGGCAACCCCCTAGGGGGTCGTAACCCACAGATTGAGAGCCACAACCCTAACCCATAACCAAAAATCAAACATAAAGCGTAACCTTGCTATATGCGTTAGTGTTGCTGGTCACTGTTTGGTAGCAGGTTTTTTTTTTCTTTCTGATTGATACATTAAAAGTTTCTTTAAGGATCTTCTAATAATAAAAATTCAACAATGAGAACTCCCACTCCAATCTATTTGAAAGATATAAAAAAAAAATACGATACCAAAGTAAAAAGTAAAAAAAATAACTTAAGGCAGGACCACTAATTTGCTGTCATGTAGGCCTACTTGGACTATGGTGAAATTTTAAAATACAGCTTTGTGGTTGTCAGTCGTTATATCAGCAAATACATGGGCCTAGTATTAATTGTCAAAAGGCAATATTATGATTTTGTAGGCTGTTTGACCCTGAAATGATTAGTAATAGTATCAGAGACGTGCACACACATTATAACCTCTAACTGAAGTTAAGGGTAACACATTTTGTGCCGTTTTTATTTCTGTTTGTCTCTGCTTTCGTCAAGACTCAAGAATCTTATGATTCTCCCTCAATCCGTCAAATAAGTTCATTATTGTCAAAAAGTTCATTATTGTAAAAAAAAGTACATTATTGTAAAAAATGTTACAACTGATTTAGATAGTGAAGGCACATTCCAGATGTTCTCAGAATGCTTTAGACAGAGACAAACAGGGTTAACAGTGCTCAGCAGGAGAGGTTTTATATTCAACATCACTGCTACTAAACTTTTTTTTTTTTTTGTGAGAAATAATAATTTTTTAAATATATAAATACTTAAAGCATGTTGTGGTAAACTATGGCTTATTTTTTCATATAAGCAAAATTTTAAAGGTCCAAACTCTAGTAATGCAATATTTGTGTTCTTATAAAATATATATGTAGCTTGGTGTGTTTCAGTTGACCCACAGATGAACCGTACAGAGAGAAACTGCTCCCATGGGTGTGCTAAAGTCATGACTGGCAACCAGACATTTGTTGAGACTTGTTACTGTCCTATTGGGACTTGTTACTGTCCTATTGGGACTTGTTACTGTCCTATTGGGACTTGTTACTGTCCTATTGGGACTTGTTACTGTCCTATTGGGACTTGTTACTGTCCTATTGGGACTTGTTACTGTCCTATTGGGACTTGTTACTGTCCTATTGGGACTTGTTACTGTCCTATTGGGACTTGTTGCTGTCCTATTGGGATTTGTTATTGTCCTATTGACACTTATTACTGTCGAGACTTGTTACTATACTATTGGTACCATGCGGATTGGGATACATGAGAGCATAAGATAAATTCGGCTTGTTAAGTTATCAATTAAAAATGCCAAAAATTAGTTTTAAAATGGGTTTAATCTAATCTGCACAACTAAAAATGTAAGGCGGGCCGTAATACTTTATGAAAACTTGTGCGAGCCAAAAGAAATTAGGACAGGAGGGTAAGCTATTAAGAAAATAATAATAATAAAGAATATATTGTTACCTCGCGGGTCACAAAGTGGGTGCTGGCGGGCCGAATGCAGCCCACAGGCCGTATGTTGTGGAGGCCTGATCTATATGAAAGAACATCTTTCAAATTTTTTAAAATTTTCTTTTTTTGACGATGGTTGGCTAATTGCGATGGTTGGCTAATTGCGGCAAAGTTCCTTATTTAATATTTTGATAAAAATAAAACGAACCAATCAAATGGTTTATGTGAGAAGATGAAAAAAATTTTTAATGTCTCTGTTGGATATGCACTTCCCATCACTTTATATTTTTAGATGTAGATCAAATACACACAACAGATCCTTCATTGACTTTAGATCCTTCATTAACTTTAGATCCTTCATTAACTTTAGATCCTTAATTGACTAATGATCATTCATTGACTTAGGATCATTCATTTACTTTAGATTCTTTATTTAATATAGATCCTTTATCGACTAAAGATCATTCACTGAATATAAATCCTTTACTGACTATAGAACCTTAAATGACAATAGATCCTTCACTGACTTTATATCTTTCACTGACTTTTAGATCATGATGGTTTAAGTTCTAGATTAAAAAAAATATTCAAAGCATCAGGGTTTATTTACTTTTTTTTTTAATGTAAATTTCAGATTGCCCTAATCTGACCTATGGCCAAGACTGCAATCTGACTTGCAAATGCAATGAGAATACCACAAGCTCTTGTAATGATCTCACTGGTGATTGCTACTGCAAAGGGGGCTGGTCATCGAGTGATTGCTCTCGTGACATTGATGAGTGTGACTCAACATGCAGACGTTCAAATATGCTATGCCACAATACACCTGGAAGCTATGAGTGTACGTGCTCGCATGGATATGTCTTTTCGGCTGCTTGGGACTGTGTCTATGATGGTAAAATTGTGTGTGTTTATTATTTATATACGATGACAGGAATCGAAACATGAAAATAATAACATCTAGGCTTATTGGAAAATGTTTTCAAAAGTGATTTAGCTCAACTTAAGTGAATAGAATTAGAAGCATGTTCCGTTAACCAATGGTATGAAATGTGGGCAAAATAGTAACGTTGGGACAAAAGTGCACCTATTTCAAAATGTTACTCAGATGGAGTACATTATTGGTGAAAAATCAGTTCTTTTTAAACCATAATGTGAGTTAGTGTTCCAAATATACCTAAATTAATGGAAGTCTGTGCATTGCAATTTATATTCATCTGGTGTGTAAGTTTAGCTATGAAACGATTGTGTCCATTTAATTTCAGGATGCCAAAGGAATTGGACAACACAGGAGGGATATTTTGAAAGCCCCAAGTATCCTTTTGGTTATGACAACAATGACCATTGCTCATACACAATAACAGTTGCACAAGGACTTGTCATTTCTCTCAAGTAATTCTGTCCACATGTTATTCTCAAGATTTCGCATTAAAACTCTGTCATTAATCAATGTAGCTAGAACATCTTGAACTGATATGTCATGATTTTTTTAATATCATGATTATGTTTTCTAATATTTTTATGTGAAGCGCAGTGAGCCCAGCCCTAGGCTGGAGTACAGCGCTCTTTAAGATGACTGTAATAATAATAATAATAATTATTATATCTGTTAACAAACAATAGCATGAATAATATTAATGAAGCATACTGAAAGTGTGTCTTGATGCAACCACAACAAATTCCTACTTACTAACATGCGCCTTTTACCCCACCTGGGGCATAGACTGTCTACAAGAATTGTACAATTTTTTCGTGCTCCTGTGCCTTCCTTTCCAGCTGCTTCCAGGTGTATCTGATATTTTGTGTGTCTGCCTCAAATCTCCGTGTATTCTTTGGCCTTCCTCTCTTTCTTTTTTGCTGTGGATTCCATGTTAGGGATTGTCTTGGGATTTTATCTGGGAGTTTACTAAGCTCTGACCTATGTTTTCCTTAAGTCTTCAGCAATTAGTTCTTGGTATCTCCTTTCCAGCAAGTCTTTGATGGTTATGATGTTTGGCCATTTGATGTTCAGGATGTTTTTTACTTTCTTCCTGATGCTCGCTGTTGTTCTCCAAGTTTTGGCTCCATATAATTAAAAAAAAAGATATTAAATTGGGATACATTTAGAGTACATTTTAATAGATTCATTGTTTTTATCTCTCTTTTCCATAATGTCTAAAGAAAGTACCTTGAAAATGAATTGACATTTTACCATCTTTTAAACACTAATTACTAAAGCTTTGTCCCTCATTATCATCATCTTTATATTATACCCCTTTGGGCTTGAAGTATTTAAAGACAAGTTGAAAAATCTGCAGGTGTCCTTAATCTGCGCATGTGTATAGATCTTTTCTGTAATTTTATAATGGAGCAATTTGAAAGGAGTAAAACGTGTCTGTATTATTGGTAGTTGTATTTTGTGGCAGGATTCAACTCTACCACATGCAGGGCTTGTGAAAGGCCAAATAATATAGACCATATGATCTCTCAATATAGTAATTTATACATTTTTAAACTCTAGGTACTTTATTTATGTAAATTACTAAATCAGTATTATAGATTTACTATAAATGAGTAATTGTAAAAAAATTGATGTTATTTTTATCAATGTTCTCCTTCTTTTAATTATGTTCAGCCAGTCTGTCTTATAGGCTAAATATCAGCCATTCTATCTTATCACCTAAATATCAGCCATTCTATCTTATCAGCTAAATATCAGCCATTCTATCTTATCAGCTAAATATCAGCCATTCTGTCTTATCAGCTAAATATCAGCCATTCTATCTTATCAGCTAAATATCAGCCAGTCTGTCTTATCAGCTAAATATCAGCCATTCTGTCTTTTATCAGCTATATGTCAGCCATTCTATCTTATCAGCTAAATATCAGCCATTCTGTCTTATTGGCTACACATCAGCCAGTCTGTCTTATCAGCTAAATATCAGCCATTATGTCTTTTATCAGCTATATGTCAGCCATTCTATCTTATCAGCTAAATATCAGCCATTCTATTTTATCAGCTAAATATCAGCCATTCTGACTTATTGGCTACACATCAGCCAGTCTGTCTTATCAGCTATATGTCAGCCAGTCTGTCTTATCAGCTATATGTCAGCCATTCTGTCTTTTATCAGCTATATGTCAGCCATTCTATCTTATCAGCTAAATATCAGCCATTCTGTCTTATTGGCTTCACATCAGCCAGTCTGTCTTATCAGCTAAATATCAGCCATTCTGTCTTTTATCAGCTATATGTCAGCCATTCTATCTTATCAGCTAAATAACAGCCATTCTATTTTATCAGCTAAATATCAGCCATTCTGACTTATTGGCTACACATCAGCCAGTCTGTCTTATCAGCTATATGTCAGCCAGTCTGTCTTATCAGCTGCATGTCAGCCATTCTATCTTATCAGCTAAATATCAGCCATTCTGTCTTATTGGCTACACATCAGCCAGTCTGTCTTATCAGCTACATGTCAGCCAGTCTGTCTTATCAGCTACATGTCAGCCAGTCTGTCTTATCAGCTACATGTCAGCCAGTCTGTCTTATAGGCTAAATATCAGCCATTCTATCTTATCAGCTAAATATCAGCCATTCTGTCTTATCAGCTACACATCAGCCATTCTGTCTTATCAGCTACACATCAGCCAGTCTGTCTTATCAGCTACACAACAGCCATTCTGTCTTATCAGCTACACATCAGCCAGTTTGTCTTATCAGCTACATATCGGCCAGTCTATCTTATCAGCTAAATATCAGCCATTCTGACTTACTCGCTACACATGAGCTAGTCTGTCTTATCAGCTACACATCAGCCAAAACCTTATCTGAAAATTTTATTTTTTTCCTCTGCTAGCAAAACTCAATGCAGGCTATCCCAAAATTTTTTAACAAATATTCTTTTTGTTTGAAGTTTTTAAGTTCCCTTGAGACTCTTCACTTCACAGTTAGTGCAGGACTGTATAAAATCTATTTATTTTAATTTTTTTTATTTTGTTGTTGAAATGTTGGAAAACAAAATATTGTAGATATTGCTCTACATTTCCTTTTATTTTGAGGCCTAAGCAATAATTGGATATCTATTGATTATTTAATTTATTAAATTCATTCAACTTAAACAGAGCACCACATCAGCTTTGTTTTGCACTCCCCACCCCCAAGCCGTTTTTTTTTGTGGGCTTATAAATAGTAAGTTTCATTGGTATTTTAAAATTAGTATTTCGAAGCAGAACATTTAAAAAAAAAATTATATTTGATTTTGTTTTTCTATTTCAATTTGTCTCATAGTTTTCATGAACTTGATGTGGAAAGTTACCCTAAGTGCACACATGATTACATAGCAATATATGATGGCCCCACTACGATGGACACTTTAATTGGTCATTACTTGTGGTTATTTGAAGCCTGGCATCATCCGAAGCTCAAGAAATAAAATGCTTATTGAATTCATATCTGACCGAGTTCACAATCACACAGAACATGGATTTTATGCTGATTACATTGGTCATGGTAAGATTTATATGTTATATAAACTGTAAATATAATGCTTTAGGTGCTAAAATACATTTTATTCATTTATTTTTTAAATTAATTTGTCACAAATATTTTTTTTTAGTCTTCACCTAATAAGTATTTAGAAATTAATTAGCTGTTGCTGACAGCTTCAATTGAAGTTAAAAAATGTAAGACTTAATAATTTCCTACTACAGCCTGCTCTAACTTTACCAATGGGAAGACGTGCTCCAACTCTTGTATCTGTAACCAGAACAACAGCTTGTTCTGTGATAACCTCAGTGGTGTTTGTGTGTGCAAGGATGGATGGATGGGGCTCAGCTGTACAGAAGATGTTGATGAGTGCCAGGTGCATGCCTCTTCAATCTGCACCAGCCATTCAAATTGTGTCAACAGAATAGGAGGCTATGAGTGCATTTGCCAGATTGGTTTTGTTAAAAATGCAACTGGACATTGTCAGGGTGATTTTTTTTTTTTAAATAATGAAAGATATAGTCTAGTTTTATTCAATGATTTTTTTTTTAAACAAATTTTTAAATATTTTTTTAACAGTTTATATTATAAATTCATTAAATAAAATAATTTTCATAATATTGTCAATTAATAATACCTTTGCAATATAATCACAAAATGTGACCTATTTCAGTTGTCAATTAAATAAAGTGCAGACAAAGATCACTTTTTATTGAGAAAGCTTCATAATTAAAAAAAAATTTTCTAAATTCACATTTCAAATTATAAAAATCTAGTAAAACTTTCAGAACATCCATTACAGCATTGTAAATTAATAATATGTTAAAAGCCATAATATATTTTTAAAATGTTTTTCTATATTTAGAGTGCAAAGAAGGAAGATATGGATCTTATTGTTTAGACATCTGTCAATGCAGTAGAGAGTCTACAGTCAGTTGTAATAATGTAGATGGCGCTTGTGTCTGCAAAAAAGGCTGGAAAGGTTCTGACTGTTCAGTAGACATAGATGAGTGTAGTGAGACACTTATCACATGCCCAAGACATACCATATGCATCAATACTTTAGGAGCTTACTTTTGTGGGTGTATTCAAGGTTTTGTGCAAAATAACTTGACCGGAATTTGTGAAGGTGACTTGAGAACTTCATTAATAATTTTAAAAGTTGTTAAATGCACCCCACATTATTTTTAATCAAAAATGGTAAGTAGAAACAAATGATCCAAGCGTGTAACTATGTTTGCAATTGTTTCAGAGTGTGAAGATGGTAAGTTTGGCAAGCAGTGCCTCCAGACCTGCCAATGTAACTTGGAGAACACATTTTACTGTAAGAAGTCTGATGGGACTTGTTTGTGTAAACCTGGCTGGTCAGGCACAAATTGCTCAGATGGGAAAGATTCCCCGATTATAGGTCAGTAGTCCAATGGAGAGATTTAGCTTGTACACTTCTTGTTTCAAGAGACCACCATTTTAGTAATTGTCATTTTTTAAAATTTTAATGTTAGGAAAGCTAAATTAAAAATAAGATAAATATTTTAAGAGTCAATACTATTTTCATCATGTGCAAGCAATTAATAACCATCTTAAAATGTAAACAAATTTAATAATAGGCTCTCGTGTAAATAAATAAAAATTGCTTTTTTATAGCATGAAGTAAGCATTTAAACTTTGTATGTCGAAATAAGTCCTTGGTTATTGAACTGCAAAGATGAGATATAAATGATGACCATGTTTCGTGCTTGACTTCTATCAACAGGATGATGATGTACAAAGCACAGAAGTCAAAAGCATGCTCCTAATTTAGTTTTTTTTTCTTTTATAGTAACATATATTGTGACATCCATCATGGTTCTTACTGTCTGTGCATTCATTTTTAATATTGGTAATAAAATAATTGTTTTTTATATTTAATGATTTTATTCTCATGTTTGTGTTGTTTGTTAATGTCAATATCTATTGCATTGTGTGTTTGCAATAGCTTTAACTTGTCACTAATAGCTTTATTTCACTCGCATTATCTCTTGCTTGAATTTGTGTTAGTCTCCAAATTGTGGTTGCTGCTTTGCATGTTGACAGGCATCCATGCGGCACTTCCATCACCATGTTTAGAGCATGTTTCTATTTTTTTTTTAATAAATAAATGGAAAAAAAAAGAAATATCCATATTTTATTAGTAATTCTTTATTTTCCAAATGTCTCTCAAAATATCTAAAATAAGATCTACACAACTTGATACATCTTGACTCTTGATAACTTAAATAAATAAATATTTAAGTCTCAGAATTCGTTTAAAATTAGTTTACTTAACATTAAGGGGGAGCTCATCACTCCGGCATTATAAGTATCTATTTATATTAAATCACAAACTTAGAAAAGCCCCAAAAACTTATTCATGTAAAGAGGCCTAACAAATTCGAAAATTTGATTTTTTAAAAAAAATTTCACAACTCCTATAACTTTTATAGTCTATCATGAAAATAATTAATAGAAAAACACTGAAATGTTCGTCAACTTAAGCTTCACTGGGTCAGTTAATTTTTTTTTTTTTAAATAGCCTTTAAAGGTACATAATTTACTGAGTCAGATTTGCAACTTAATCCTGTGAAATATAAAATGTAGACTGATAATTTTTTCTTACAAATATGATCTGATATTAATTGTACATGTGTTGTGATCTTTGACCAACAATAACAGAGTCATGAAAATAGTAAATATCACAAATATTAAATAGCAAAAATAAAGTTGGCATCAATTGCTTTTGTAAATTTTTCATATCACCAGGAAAATATCTCTGGTTCATACTCAGCAGTTTTAATATTTCATATTCAGCAGTTGCAATAAAACTTGAGAATTGTACAACATGGAAAATAGGAAGTAATTGCTTGAATATTTAAAATATATGTCGGTGCCTCCTATACAAACATAAAATAAAAATTTTGGAACCATGTTCATTGATATTTTTAGATGTCATTTACAGGCACACCACACCTAATCATGTCACTCGACAGAATATCGTAAGGAATCATGATACAAAACATACAAATATATATTTTATTTAAAAATTTCTTTAGCCTTGTAAAACAATATTAAAAAAATATCACAGATAATTGTATGAATATTTTTCAACAAAGCAACAGGTGTTGTAATACTTTTAATGAAAATATGAGCATTTTTCTTTACTGCTTAATAAACATAAATTCAAACCTAAACTGTAATCAAAATATAATAGCCTCTATCATAAGGTCAAAATAAAATGTTTTAAATAAAAATATTTTTTTTTAGTAAATACTCATTTGGATGTTGTGAATTTTATGTCATATTTCATCATTTATTTGCCTTATATTTTGGAGTTAATCTAATATTTTTAGTGGCAATCCTACCATTCTTTCTCATTTTAATGTCAGGCAGATCTGGAAAAAGAAAGCAAATAATATCTTTATAAATAAGTATATATTTGAAAAAAGTTAAACTTTTGGTAAAACATCAATTTAACAAGCTGAAAGAGTGGGGGAAAAAAGAAAAAAACATTTACGCTTTTTAAATAAATCAGTCTAAATTGTCGTACCCAAAATTCAAATAAAGTGCCTCACTTTAACATAATTGTTGACACACTATTTCGGACCCCCCCCCACCCCCCCGCGCCCCATTCAAGACAAATTTGTCACACAATTTAGGCACTAACAATACATCATCACAAATTCATGCCCCGCCTTCCCATCATTTATGGATAGCCCTAAGACAAGTAGGCATATTGTAATTTAGTAATCAAACGTCCCCCCCACCCCAAAAAAAAAAAAAAAAAAAAAAAAAAACTTCCTGCAGCACTGATAGAAAATCTTTAGAGAAAGCTGGGGTAATCATAAACATTAAAATATCAATAACCCCATCTTACTATTACAATTTATTACTAAAGACCAAAAATATTCATAACCTTAAGCAAAAGCTTTAGCAATACAATAGTTCGGTGTCGAGTATGTGAGTTCATTAGTAATTGATGCGATTCGATGTCATGTTTATTACGCGGTGTGTGTGTGTTAGAGAGTTTTAATTAGTTCGTGAACGCTCTTCCCGCACTTGACTTAGTGACGTATTTTTATGCTAATTGTGACGTATTGCCTTGACTGTATTGTGACATAAGTTTTAGTCGTGCGGCAATCTTGAGTGGAACTCTGTGGAAGTAGGATGTGTTTCTTTTAGGCCTAATAGTGAGCTGCGCTACTATATGCATGTGTCTCTTGAATTTGCAGCCTGTAGTTATAATTATTTATTAAAGTTATAATTACTATGAAAAGGATTTGAGTTTATTCAGTGATATTAAGAATAGTACGACGCATTACAAAGTGTTTGGGAACTTGACGAATTACTCAATCCAGTAGAACATAGAGGAGTTGACATCAGGCGACGGGCCATAATAACTGAACACTCACCAATGACACAATACAAGATGATTAGTATTTGCCCTTCTTCTTGTTTTTGTCTTTCTTTGAGGCTGATGATGATGAATCAGAAGAGGAAGTTGAGTCTTTACGATGGCGGTTATTCTTCTGGTGGCCATCAGTTATAGCTTGCTGCTGGTAATGGCCTTGCTGCTGGTACTGGCCTTGCTGCATGTATGGGGCTGGCTGCACGTATGCGACTGGCTGCATGTATGGGGCTTGCATGTATGGGGCTGGCTGTATGTAAGGGGCTTGCATGTATGGGGCGGGTGCACCTAGTAAGAAAATAGTCAACAAAATATTTACGTGACAAAACAGTGTCTGGGAAGTCAATTGCATACTTTTAAATATCTAATTAACTATAGCAAGAGAAGTCAATTGCATACTTTTAAATATCTAATTACCTATAGCAAGAGAAGTCAATTGCATACTTTTAAATATCTAATTACCTATAGCAAGAGAAGTCAATTGCATACTTTAAATATCTAATTACCTATAGCAAGAGAAGTCAATTGCATACTTTTAAATATCTAATTACCTATAGCAAGAGAAGTCAATTGCATACTTTTAAATATCTAATTAACTATAGCAAGAGAAGTCAATTGCATACTTTTAAATATCTAATTACCTATAGCAAGAGAAGTCAATTGCATACTTTTAAATATCTAATTACCTATAGCAAGAGAAGTCAATTGCATACTTTTAAATATCTAATTACCTATAGCAAGAGAATTCAATTGCATACTTTTAAATATCTAATTACCTATAGCAAGAGAAGTCAATTGCATACTTTTAAATATCTAATTACCTATAGCAAGAGAAGTCAATTGCATACTTTTAAATATCTAATTACCTATAGCAAGAGAAGTCAATTGCATACTTTTAAATATCTAATTACCTATAGCAAGAGAAGTCAATTGCATACTTTTAAATATCTAATTACCTATAACAAGAGAATTCAATTGCATACTTTTAAATATCTAATTACCTATAGCAAGGTTTAGGGGTAGATTTAGGGTTCAGGTTAGCTTTAGGGATACATTTAGGAAATTTTTTCATTATTTTTAAACGTTTTATTCTTAATTTTACGGGTTGTTTCCACACAAGATGGCGGCCATGATAAAAAACGCGGCCCATTATCTTCGCATTTACCAAATAAAAAATACTTTTCTAGAACATCTTACCTCCAGCAATGGTGTAGACATTTACAACATTTGCTTGTGGGGCAGACTGTTTGGAACTTTTCTTTTGTTTTGAGGCCCCCTCATAGATGGGCTCCCCTCCTATTAGGTCAAAGCCCTCTTCGGTGGCTGGAAAAAAAGATGTTCATTAGAAAACAGTAGTGCCCAGTCAGTCGAGTGAAATAATTTAGAAATGTTATTTTAGAAATTTATTTTACCCGAAAGAAAGAAGATAAACGTTTTTAAAATATTTAATTGATGTTATGATCATTTTCTAAAGTGACAAAATCATAAAATGTTGTTATATTTATACTATTAACTTTTATTTTGAAAAAGTCGGTTCCTAAAAGTGCTTAACAACTGTATAGTATAATCATAGTATTAGTTCATAATATGTCATATAATCATATAGAAACATAAATGAATAGTAGGGCATGTTAATTGGTCGAAGATACCAACAGTTAACATTGGTTTTTAGATATTATACGTATTTTAGGAAACCCGCCATTAAACCAGACATGAAATATTTCTCACTCAATGTTTCGACAATATACAAACATGAAGAGAGAAATAAAGGTTGCCACTTTACATGTATTTCCCTGGCTAAATACGACCATACTCGAATCCGGAAATTTGTTTGAAAGAAATTTCGTCGACGGAAAATTGATCGACGTAAGTTTCATCGAACGGAAATTCGATCGAACGGAAGTTTGGTCGAATTTTATTTTCAGTTCACACGATCAAATTTTGCGTCAAATGTCTTTTTGAACGCATTATTTTGTATTGTGCGTTCGAGGGGTGGCGACGGTGCAGGGCATGTATCAGCAATGAAATTTTGGCATTTTGACGCCTCCGGGATACATAACCATAAACTCATTCTGCAACAGCATGGAGCCCCCTGAGTGTATGCTTTAAGCCCCAGTTTGGTTTCGCCCCTGGACATATATATAGTGCAAACACGAATACCAAACTAAAAGAAAATCATTCTTTCGTTACATTTCGTGGGTTCAAAAAAATCATTGTAATTACTAACATCTAGCACTTTTTTTAGATTAAAATGTGACGGTACAGTCACTTTAATTGAGGAGGGAGAAGAGATCGAGGGCGTCGAACGAAACTGGAGTAAAGGTTTGGAGAAATGTCTCAGTAAGCCCCTCCACGTAAAATGTTTGATAAAATCGAAATGATGGGATGCATTTTGCCGCATACATGAATTTAGTTTTGCATCATTCTGCACTTTAACCTACTAGCAACAGAAGAGATGCTAGCTGAAATTTAGGTTCCCTCGATCATGCAAGGGTTGCACAACTTCATTTATTTTAGTCGTATCTAAACAGTAATATTTCATAATTTTATTTTGAAACGATTTATTTGTTTAAAGTATTAATTAATGAATTTATCTTTTTTTAAAAGGAATGGTTCCGTTCAAAACTGTTGATCGTTAGAAAGGAAAACAACAAAAAACGAACTATTAGTATTTTTGTTAATTACCATTTTGCATTTATTGAAAACTTAATTACGTTTTTCTTAAATTTACAGTTACAAAACAGAAAACAGATACTTTTTTGATGAAAAGGTTTACAGAGTTTGTATGGTTTTTTAAAGCAGGTCATCTTTTAAAATGAATTCAATCTAAATGTAATTTTTAAAAAAAGAGGGAATGTTCAGATTTTTTGAAAATAGACAATTTATCAAAATAAACCTTCTCTTAAACTAGTTTCACAAAAAAATGAATTTATGTGAACATAAAAAATCTTGTTTAAAAATCTGGAGAAACCGTCTTGCCGCTGCATTTTGAAATCAAATTAAATTTCCAAAAAATATTTCAATATTCACCCACAATATTGGCAGAATAATGTCACTTGAAGCGTGAGGCCCTTAGAGGCATGAGGCCCTGGGTCGGTGCCCCGTGTGCTTACTTATGCCTTAAGACGACACAGCATACTCGATAGCAGAGTTGCAGAACTTAAAATTAAGCAGCTGAGAAGCGCGTTCGGATCAGAGTTATAATTTTAGTTTAACCTATGTAAAATATATGACACAAAAAATGTAAACAATCCATGCAAAAAATGCACGCCTCGCCAGCTTTTTGAAAACACAGACGTTGTTCGAAACACAAAAAAAAGACGGGGTTCGTCCATTAGCTGTATGAATGAGCACACATGTGTGCTAGCCTGCTAGGTACACCCAGAAACCGTGCATCACATAAATACAACACGACCCAATTTAGCACAGATGTGCTAGGTACAACAAGAACCAATTAAGCCCAGGTGTGCTAGGTACAACAAGAACCAATTTAGCACACATAGGTACAACCAATCACGCACCACATTGACCTGTTTAAAGAAACCAATTATCATTTTCAGATTGCTAACTACATAATAAACAACAAATATATGAGAAGCGATTCTTACCTTTAATTTCAACGCATTAAATAGATGACAGCGAATGTAACTTACTGTGAGATCCCTTGTAATAAACCTGCACTTGTTCATTTGGCTGACACATGCTCACCATCAGGAACATAGGGTTGGATTTACTTTTGGGGATCCCCGTTAAAATGTTACCGAAGTACTCGGCGTCCCTTCCATACGCCGTGACGTCAGCTCCAAAACCGATGGTCCCAGACTCCATGTCTATATACATGTAGTATCTGTTGAGAAATATCAGATAGTAGACCTATCAGCTTAAATTTATTTCATCAAATGCCACAGTTAAGCATGGCATGCGTTTGACGTGATTCTAAGATAAGCGGTTATGTGCATGGCATTTTGCATCCCTCCCCACCCCCAACCCCACACACTTTCGTCTCAGGTCAGCTGGGTAAAAATGTTGGTCATGTTATTATGGCCTGGGCCCAGGACAGTTCCTACCATTCGGCCATTCGACAAGACTAGGTGGCCGCCTTGGGCAAAACATTTTAAGGAGGCAAAAGGGTAGCATTTTTTTAAAATTTGAAATCAAATAGCGAAAAAATAATAAAATTAGGAGGATACAAAAAAAAAAAAAAAAAATGAAATAGAGAGAAAATAAAAAAATTAAAATTATTGTTTAACGTTGAAGACAAGTTTTTTTATATCTAATGCTTGAATGATAAGGGGGAGTTACGGTAGTAAAAAGGAGGGACGGCATTTTTCAATTCTCGTCTAAGCCTAAAGTGGCAAAACACGGTTAAACACCAAGAAAAAGCCCCCCCCCCCCCCTGCTTGTGCAGATAATTTTTGTCTGAAGCGGGCAAATAACACAATTCAAATTTATACAATTTATAAAATGCCAACTATTGCAATGAATAAAAAGATTGATGTAATTGTCGAAATTAAAATAACATTTATCTGATATATAATGCAATATGAACATAATAATTTTTTATAGCCCCACCATCCCAACACCGCCCCGTTCTTTCAATACATTTATCCTGGATACGTAGTTAGATTAATCTATTGTGCGCTCTTCTCGTGCTTATGTTTGACAGCCAAGATTGACAGCCATGATTGACAGTCATGATTGACAGTCATGTTTGACAGTAATGTTTGACAGCCATTTTTGACAGCCACGATTGACAGTCATGTTTGACAGTCATGTTTGACAGCAATGTTTGACAGTCATGATTGACAGCCATGATTGACAGCCATGTTTGACATCCATGATTGACAGCCATTTGTGACCACCATGACTGACAGCCATGACTGACAGCCATGATTGACAGCCATGATTGACGGCCATGATTGACAGCCATGATTGATTGACATCCATGTTTAACAGCCATGATTGACAGCCCTGTTTGACAGCGATGATTGATTCGAACAATTTTTTTAATGTTATCTTTCAGAAACCACTTTAATTTAAAATGATTGAAATGAAACATTTTAATTTGATTACTAGTCTGAACTTACATGGCTGTCAATGATATTTAATTTTATTTAGTACTGAACCCTGTTTTTAAATGACTAGCCCAAACCTTCTGTCTACATTGACTGTTGATTACATCATAAAACTCAATAAGTTGTTGTGACCTCATTTTCCCGCTCCATGTTGGGCCAAAATCTCGACTGAGTTCGGTTTTAGAACTCACCTATCAGGGACGGGCAGGTACAGTCTTTGCTGGACTTTGCCAAAGTGAATGGCACGTTGTTTGGCCATGTCCAGACCCCAGGACTGACTGTGGTCGCCCACCAGGCTGACACGGCCCTGTTTTTTGAGGGGGACTTCTGATGAGCCGACGCCGACGCATGAACAGAAGCCCCTGTTGTTTTTCAGTGGCCAGTTGATCTGTGTGACGTGTGCAAGAAACAGAGTTAGTCATAAAGTCATTCCTTGTCATAGGTAAAATAAAATGAGGTAAAACTGAGCAGTCTCTAAGTCATAGCTATATCAGTCATTAAAGATGTTTTCTTTGTTGTCTCCAGTCATAGCTATATAAGTCATAGATATGAAAGTCATCAAATATGATTTCAATTTTGTTTCCAGCAATGCAGATTAATTAATTATTATTTTTATTCTTCATCAATACATGAAAACTCAAGGAAAGTGACGATTGGCCACCGTCATGGCCCGGTGGCTCATGGGAACGAATCAAGGCGGCGAGTCACCATAAATCCAGACGTAAGTACGGGTTCCTCGTTTACGCCTACGTTGGAGTGCACCATCGATCCAGCCTTTACATAAAATATCTGAGTCCACGCCTTCTTTCGTTTAGACATTTGAGGTACAGGACCTCGTTAGACATTTATTTAACAAGTATTGATACAATAAAAGCTCTAGAAAATATTGTAATTTATTATATTTATTACACTATACATCTTGCACATTAGCTAGACATCTTCTGTCCCAGTAAAGGTGAAAAGTAATTCTAAAATGATTAAAAGATAGCGTGCTTCCGATTGGCATAATAGGCTAGCGAAATTTAAAACAGTTTTAACTGGTGTTCACTTTGAACATTAAAATAAGGGACAAGAGCTGAATTAATTTCATATTGGCCGGTGGCTTAGGGAGACATTATGGCGCCCGAAGGTGTTTTGAATTTGCGCCCCCCCCCCCCCCCCCCCCCCGCGAAAACCCTAAACATCAATATATAAATATAGTTCTTTTTGGAACAGTGAAATTCTAAAGCAAAATTAAATCATGCTTAGCGTCTCTTGCACCGAAAATGCTGCCCATCCATTTATAAAGAAAAAAGGGTCACCAGGGGCGGAATCCCCCCCCCCCCACGAGACACCACTGCTATTGGCTAAACGTAACATAGCCAAAACAAGAACTTTGAAACGATCGACCTGTTTCTGTTTTACATGGTTTTCAGTTCCGGGTAAAGATAAAGATTTTTTTTTCAAACACAAGGCACTTTACTAAGTTGACAGTATCAGATTTAGTTTCAAAGAGATTGTGTTTCAATGAAACTGATCCCACCATGCAGGCAGCCCTACGAGAAAGTCCTTATTTCTAGCTGATTCTAAATCTTATGGATTGCAATTGAACAAAAAACAAAGTCACATTTAAATGGATTGTTAAATCATTTAGAAGCCCCAACCTCGACAAGAAACTAATTTTTAAAAAAAAAATTCTAGTCAAATAAGAGCAAAGCCACTTTATGACTTGCAGTGGTCCTTGCTACCTTTCGGTTTGTGCCCCGTGCATTCAAATTTGATCGTCTAGATTTTTTCTCCACATTACAACTTTCGGCCCCTTAAATATCCGAGCCCCCCCACCCCTGCCTTGCAGCCACCGGGCTTGGAGCCTTGCAGGGCCCCCGAGACGGCTCTGATAAATTGGGGGGGGGGGCACAAATGAGAGGCTCCCATGTTGGCAGTTTAACATGGACGGAAGTGAGAATATTGTGGCGTGAGAAGCAACAAACGGGATCTGCTGATTTAAGCGGTGGTCAAGCTGGAAATGGTCGCAAGCTGTTAACCCCCCAACCTGCTAGGTATATCGGTCATGTCTACTCACCTCAAACACGTGTTTGCCAGGTATCAAGGGTCCGTTCCACCGGGCAGCGTCAGTAGTTGTGATGCCCAGTCTCTCACGTTGTATATGGTTGGGACCAATGGCGTGGATCCCGTCGGACACATCAGTGAAACCCTCGTCAAGTTCCCTTTTCAGAATTAGGTTAGTGGTCCATTCAGGTGGGCCTGGAGTATATTAAACTATAGGTTAGTGGTCCATTCAGATGGGCATGTGGCATATTATACAATAGGTTAATGTCTACTGGCCTCAACACATACCTCTTCTCTTGACGTTGGGGTTGACTTTGGTCTCTGCACAGGCGATGACGACAGCGATAAGACCGATAACCCCGCCGACCACGGCCACCACAGAGAAGACAATCGTTTGGCTCGACTCTTCACTGGTCTCAGTTCTGTCAAGTGCATGTGAGGAAAGTTAAACATCACTGAAGTCATAATCGATATTTCGCTATAGATTTTAATTCAGTGTGAGTTCTCTTATTTTATCCTTTTTTAAAAAAATGTGTTTGAATTTATTTCATACGGTAAGTAACTTGGTTATAAATAAACATTCCAAGTAATATTATTTTGAATAGACACATTCTTTTTTGTTTAATCTCCCCGAACTCAGTATCACTATTTCGTATACCAGTGCCGGTTATAATTTTTAGAAATATCTTCATCATGTGTGTGCTCTACCGTTTCTGTGCCCCCCCCCCCCCCCCACCAATTTAAACGTTCCATCAAACCTTTATAGTAGATATTAACCCTAGTTTATGTGCCCTCCAATCATTTTGAAAGTTCCATCAAAATCTTGTCTCGTAGATGTCAACCTCAGTCATCTTGATTGTAACCGGACGATTGGCACAGTCCATCCAATACTAGTGCTCAACGATGCCCTAACAGATGTCCAAAGCTCATATTAATTGTACTTGACGAACTATGTTAACTCACCCCTCAGCTCCTTGAATCCCAGCACGTTAACAGTAGGAGTGGAGTTTAGTTAGTCAGATGGAACCCAAAATAAAATTTAAAAAAAAAAAAATCATTAATTAATAACAAAGAAAAGTTCAGTAGCATGACATATAAATATAATATAGTCTAGTATAGTGCACTAAAAATAAAATAATAAAATATCTATTTAAAAAAATAATAAAAACATTTATTTATAAATTATAACATTTTGTTTAGAACCACAATTTATTAGCAGTCGCAATAAGGATTTGATATTTATTATTAAGTGAGAGGGGACCCAGCCCCCCCCCCCCCCCGATAGTGGGGGCCTACTTCCGGATCTGCTACTTGCAAGTGCAAACAAATCATAAGTAAAAGTCTATTGAGCAATTTTTTTAAAAGGACTCAATAATTAAATGTCATCACAACGTTGGTGTAGCTTTGCGTGTGGCTGTGTGCTTGTAATCCTGCTTAATTAAATAAATAATAAGGGCTTGAAATATCCGAGGAGCTACTAGTGGGGGGGGGGGGGGAGTCGACGCCTTGTCCTAAAAGAAAGTGAAATCCTGGCACTTTGTATCAGTTGATCGCAGACTCTCTCCATCTCTCTCCCCCCGCCCCTCTCTCTCTCACAATATGGCCCCATCTCTCTCTGTGTTTTTCTCTCTCTGCACCCCCCCCCCCTGTCTCTCTCGTATAAATCCTTTATAGAATGTAATATCCACTAATGATGTGGGGCCTGAAAATTTTACAAAACATGCAAAAAAAGTAACTCACTTTATAAGAATCCCAATTAGTGATCCACCCCCATCCCCCCAAGGCTCACCACCGCACATTTGTTTCACGCCCCTGAACTAAATTAATATTATAACGACGCCACCTGGTTTTCACCGCAGATTGATTAAATCAACGAATTTTGCCAGCCACGAACACAAGCGACGTTAATAGAAAGGATTTTTTTTTAAACGACAAATGGCTTTGCTATAAAATCTCTTGGAGCATATCTTGTAGTTAAGAATGAATTTCAGAACCCAAGGTATGAATCCACACATGTAGATTGTGGACCTGCATTACTGCACTTGTACAAATCAGGTTGTGCTTCTC